>ML677398.1:1254106-1270434 GCA_007922305.1 Dermatemys mawii | reverse complement strand
AGGAGGGGAGGGGTCAGAGGTCATTTACTGAGAGAGGGGGGCTGGGAGGAAGGGGTCGGGGCAGTAACCGGGGAGATGCTGGAGGGGAGGGGTTGGGGATGTTATTCTGTGGGGGCAGGAAGGGGACATTACCTGGGGAGGGGATCCGGGGGCACTAACTGGGGGCCGAAGGTTATGACCCAGGGCAGGGATCCGGGTGCAGGCAGTGGGGGGCAGTCTGTGTTTGGGGCAGTACCCAGGTGGCAGGCAGCAGAAGCATTAAGCTTGGAGGGGCGGTTTCCAAGGCTGTTTCCCTCTGAGTTTGGGGGCAGAGGCAGCTGGCGCAGGAACAAGCGGCTGGGGGAGATACGGGTGGCGGGAGGAAAAGGCATTTCTTCCCCGGGCAGGGGGGTCTGTGCGTTCACCAGCAAGGAGCACTCTAGCCCCCGACCTTTTCAACCCTGGCGTCAAGACCGGAAAACAACGGAGACTTAGAGAATGATCCAATAATCATTAGCGTTCAGTGACTCAGGACTCCTGGGTTCTATTCTAGCTCTGCAACTGACATGCTGGGTGTCCTAGAGCATGTCCCTCACCTCTTTGTGCCTCAGTTTCCCCTCCCACCCTAGTCAAGTCTCCGCTGCGCTAGGCACTGAACAAACACACAACAAACACATGGGCCTTGATCCGAAACGGTTTGCAATATAAGTGTCAGACACGACAGCAAGTGGAGACAGACAGGAGAGTACAAGGAAATAGACCGCAGTGGTCTTAATGATGACGGGTGGTCCCAGCGCGCCAGTGGCCTAACTGTAGCCAGGTTTAATTTTAATCCCCAAACTTCCCCAGTTTCTTTTTGTAAACAAGTAACCCTTCTTTCCCCACTGGCAATACAGCTCAGCTGTCCTCCACTTGGGAGAACCCCAACACAAAAGGTCCCTACCAAGCAAAGAGAAATGCAAACAACAGACAAACCACTGAAGAAAGGTGACAATTGGGGGTGGGGGAAGAAATGAGATTTTTAATTTGTAACAACCTAGGGTGTTAATCGCCCGTAACAATCCCTAGCTTGTAGCGTGGGGAGATCTCAAAGTGCTGTACAAAAGCACTCTCACTATCCCTAAAATGCTCATTATCTCTATATACAGAGGGGGAAACTGAGGCACAAGAGAGGGAAAGTAGCTTCCCCCAGGGCACCCGGCAAGCCAGAGCTGGGAATAAAACCCAGGTGTCCTGACCCTCAGGACAGGGTTCTTTCCACTAGGCAACACTGCCTCCCTATCTTTCACCAGCTCCTGTGATGATTATAATTGGGGCTTGATTATCATTTCCCTTATGCTGGGTTTACACCAGACTGCCCTGGATTGATTCCTCTCTGAACGAGAGCCGATCCTTTAGCCTTGATTTCAAAATGACCAGGGACGGAGACTCCGCCTTGACCCTTGGCAAGTTGTTCCACTGGCTACCTGCCTTTCCTGTTCAAAATGTGCCCCTTCTTTTTGTTGGAGAAGCTCAGCTGAAACGGTTGTCTACTAGCATTGTAATTCTTGGGTATGTTCCAGAAGGGCGTATCTGCTCCACGCACGAGAAGAAGCATTGCCCAAGGGTTAGGGTGAGAGCCTGGGACTTGGGAGACCTGAGTTTGAATCTCTGCTCTACCACAGAGGCGCTGTGTGACCTTGGCCAGATCCTCACAGGGATGTAGGGACCTTAACTCCTACCGAACCGAAATCCCTGTGAGGATCTGGGTCTTAGCCATGGTGTGCCTCAGTTTCCCCATCTGTACAATGGGGTGTTGTGAGGATAAATCCATTAAAGACAGCAAGGAGCTCAGACACAGTGGGATAGTGCTCATATAAGTACCTTCGATAGACAGATAAATAACCAGTTCTCCGGGCCCAATTGTGCTAGGAAGAGACAGTCTCTGCCCACAGGATTCACAGAGCTTACGGCCAGAAGGGACCCATTAGATCAAGAGTTAATAATCGAACTAGACAAGGGCAGGGAGGGGAATCAGAAGCCTGGAGAGGGGAAACTACTGAGGCAAGGTCACCTGACAGACCAGCAGCAGAGGTGAGACTAGACTGCACGTCTCCCGAGTCTTCACCCGCTAGGCCGCGCTGCCATTCTCTCTTCTCCCGCTCACAGGATGAACCTTGAAAATGGGCAACGTGCAGTCGGAAGCATCCCAAGACGTAGACCCCGGGCAGGGCAAAGACAAGGCAAGCAAGCCAGGAGCGGACGACGGGTGCTTGGCTGGCACGCCCAGCGGGGCCGGGAGCGAATCGGGAGCCCTCCCGCCTCGTCCCGAAAGCTTGGCAGCGAAAGAGCCTTTCCAGCCGCTCAACAGAGAGCCGGGGAGAAGAGGAAAGCAGGCGCCTTCCTCAGAGATGGGCAAGAGTTGCTCCAAGAAATCCAAGCTCAAGCTGTCTTCCATGTGGGTCCAGAATTCCAGCAGCCTCAGCAAAGATCCAGGCCTGGGAGACAATGACTCCGCTCCGGAATTGAGGCGAGGGAAGGCAGGGGAAGCTGGATTGACCTGCCTAAGTGGTGACACCCACTTGGGCACAGAGTTGAGCCCGGCGCCAGACATCCCAGGCACCTACCCAGGGGAACCCAAGGGCCAGAAGGTAACAGCCAGGTCTCTAAACCTGCCCCCTGAGCAAGACTTGCTGAGGTTCAAAAAGGCAGCGCCCAAGGGGAAGAGCAAAGGGGAGAACATGTCCATCATGAAGCAAGGAGGCCAGGGCGACCTTCTGGGCAAGAGTAGCACTGCCCCAACACCGCTGGAGCGGGCACAGGGGAGCGGCACGCCCAAGGGCACATTGGAGCCACAGGGCTGTAGCCAACCGGCCCTGACCAAGACACAGACACCAAGTTCAGTCCTGGACAGCCTCGCCTGTGCAGATACTCTGAACTCCAATGAGCCGGAAGGACCTAACTCTGCAGCAGAAAGGAACCCGACCAGGACAGCTCCCCCAAGACCCCCGGCTGTGTCAGGAGGGCAGAAACAGCCCCTACCTCATGAGGAAGGCTCACCCGGCAGCCACGGCGACTCAAAGGCAGCTGCCAATCCCTGCCAATCGCCCACCGGCCAGGCCAAGACCCAGGGCAGCAGAGCAAAGGAGCCCCAGAGGAGCGAGGACGACGAGGTGAACGCAGACGGGATGCAGGCCCTGCTGGAACACGGCCTGAGCTTCCTGTACAAGGTCACCATTCAGCCTGGGCAGCGGCCACCCAGCGTCAAGGCGATAAAGCACCGGGCCGGCCTGATCTCCTCCGGCATTTCCTATGCCGACGCCCTGAAGCAGTGTCCCCAGAAGAAGGCCCCGGCCAGCGCCTCTGAGTCGCCCAAGGCGGCTGAGAAGCTGCCGTCACTCAAGGGGCTGGAAAGGAGAGAGCAGGAGGATCTCAGCTCCTTGACCCAGGCCTTTTTGGAGCAGTTCCAGAAAATGGGCACCAAGGAGCAGGCCTTGCCCACCACGCAGCCCCAGAGCCCAGCCAAGCAGCAGCTGCATCTAGTCAAGATTCTGGACGACCTCACCTCCTTCAACTTCAAGAGCCTGGAGGGTCAGAAGCCCAGAGTGCCCACCCCGTACCCACAGCGGCGCAAAGGCCAGGGCAGAAACAGCCCCAGGTTCGGCTCCGACGTGTCTCGGCTCGTGTCCTTCTTGAGCAACGGCCCCAAGCTTGATGGGCTGAGGCAGGACGAGGGGCACCCGCAGCCCTTCAGGGCCTGGCATGCTAACAACACTAGGAAGAACCCGGATCCCAATGATGAACCCCATGGAGAACCCCCTCAACTCAGCCCTGCCTTTGTGGAGGAGCCGGAGCAGCTGACACAAGCTGGAGAGACCCAGCAGAGGAAGCCATCCCAAGAGGCAAATCCACCAGCGAGGGCTCTGGGTTTACCCATGCCAGACACGCCCGCCTTGCCTTCGGGAGACGCTGCCACCACCAGCATGGTTCAGCCTGGCAAAGGGAAGGATCAAGCCATGGGCCTGCCTGAGCAAGAGGCTATTCCTCTCACCCCCGCCTCTCCGGTGCCGACGTGCCCGGCGGCTCCCTGCCCCTCCTGCCCCATAGCAGCTCAGCACCAGGCAGTGTGGGAGCAGAGCACTGCCTCCAAAGGGGCCCCAGGCCCCATCAGGCCAAAGGCAAGGAAACAGGCCACGATTAAGCTGCAGCCCCGGTCCACGTGGCAGCCCAAGGCAGCAGCTAGTTCCACCCAGAAGCTGCAGGAGAAGCTCAAGGCCCACGGACAGCCAAAGCCCAAAGCGCAGAAGATCAAGCCGCAGAGGCAGGGGCGGGAAGCCCCAGAGCCACAGGTTGCCCCAGTCGAGCTTGGCCAGGATGTGGTCTCAGAGCAGGGTCCGGATGACTCGCACGACAAGCCCCAGGCTTCCACTCGCCACTGGCCGCCGTTCCAGATCATGGATTCGTGCCCCAGGAAGTGCTACTGCAAGCATCAGGATCAGAGGAAGCTGCCCAGGAACATTGCTGCATGGTGAGTGAGTGTGGGGTCTGGATCCCAGACACCCCCAGCGCTCGGAGCCAGCTGCTCCCAGCCCTGCCTCCGTAAGGAGGAGAGTCAGTGACCCAGGCCACATCCTCAAAGCCAAAGGGAGATAGGCGCCTAAATACCTGAGGATCAGGGCCTTGGAGACTGGGGAACCCATAACCTCTAGGTCGCCCGTTCAGATCCAGCCCGAGGGTTGAATATCCCAGGTAAATAATTTCACACACTGAGATAGCTCTAGTTTTCAGCCACCGTGGAAGCTGGGCTGGACTCGAACTGCAGGCTGGGTTCATCAATGGTCTATTAGCCAAGAGGGTCAGGGAGCCAGTCCCTTGAAGTTCTGGCCCTGGCCACTGTCAGAGACAGGATGCTGGGTTAGATGGATCATTGGTCTGCCCCAGTATGTCCGTTCTCACGTTCTAAGGCTCACTAGCCCGTTAGCAAGCCCTTCAAGCCATGTGCTCGCAGAGACGCAGCCCGGGCTGCCGGCCAAGCAGCCCCTGATGGGGAGCGGGTGGTGGGGGCCTGGGGACAGCTCAGCAGTGACTGAGTGCCTGCCTTCCCCAAACCACTGCCCCTGCCTGTCCTCTCGTTTAACCCTTCGATGCAGGCTGACTCCCTCCGCCAACCACCTGGCTGAGCCGCCCTGGGTCTCCACTACCATCCTGGCCGGATCGCTGGTCGCCGGCACCAGGTTCTTCCTGGATTCATACGAGCAGCAGACAGGAGACGACGACTGAGAACCCCCCCAGTTTTCCTATCAATAAACTGTGTTGGGCCAGCTCTGTGGATTGGCTTCATTCACGCGCCCGTCCACACGGGAGCAGCAGGCTGGACGGATGTTGGGTGAATTCCCCTCGCCTGACTTTCCTACCCCAGAGTCTGTGGGCCTCGTGGGTCGCCCCAGGCCACATAAAAAGGCCTTAAAGTGGGTGGCAATCCTTACCCCTTCTGATGCCCTGTGGGAGAGAGGGGGACACAGAACCCCTGGCTTGGGGAAGGGCTGCACACAGAGACTCTGGAGGGGAGAATGGAATGGAGGGAGGACTTGGGGGATACAGCCCTTTCACAGTCCCTGGGGACATGGGGCAGTGCAGGGAGTCCCTGAAATAGGGCAAGCGGAAGGTGGTACCCAGGGGGCTTTTGTGGGGAATGGAAGGTTGGGAGGATCCCTAGGTGCATGCAAGGGGCTCGGCTGACAGACACCACAACCTGTGGGATGTGAAATGAAGGTGCATTGCAGAGCTGACCAGGCAGGCACGGCCTAGGACTGGCATAGCACGGGCTGCGTGGTGGGAGCAAGGAGCACGCACAGAGCCATTCAGTGGGCACCTGCCTGTCTGCACCCGGCTCTGGGCACAGGCTCCTCTGTCACTGTCCCATGTCTGCAAAAACCACCTCCGCCCAGCACAAGTTCCTGGCTGGCCTAGGCAGGAGTCCCAGCCCCACAGAGCTGCAGCACGCCCCAGCTGCAAAGAGGGAGAACGTGACAGCCCAGGACAAACGTCCCTGTTAAACATTCAGGCCTTGTGTTGCATTTTGGGTTAATCTTGAACGGGGCCTGAATTTTCAAAGCACTTGTCCACAAGGAGAGATTTCCCTGCAAAAAGAGAAAAACAGTTCTTCTGCTATTGCTATTCCTTCCTCACTCTCCAGTGTGGGCGCAGCTGCAGAATAAAAGCAGAGTCGTTACTCCAGGCCCAGTGACTTTATTCCAGAATAACAGCCCAGCTGCTAGGGACACTGTGCCCCCCCCCCCACCCCGCCCCATGCTAGTTATACCAGGAGATTTCTTCCCTGGCAGCGAAGCCTTAATAAATACATTAAAGACTGTAAAGCACTTTGAGAGCGCCTGCTGGGAAGTGCTAGATAAGAGCTAGGCATTATTATTTCAGCTGCTCAGTCCCACAGCCAGCTAGCTCCATCCGCTAGGACACCGCAGTGCTAGCACAAAGCCAGAACAAGGAGAAACGCCCTATCCCAGGTGAACTTACCTCCTTATTTTCTTAGTTTAAACACTGCTGAAAAATGCAGGGGGCAGGGGAGGGAAATATGATTTTTTTGTTTGCAGCATCATGCAACAGCTTCAGGGGAGCGGGAAGCAGTTCTTCAGCGCCGTCACTGACACCTGTGCAAAAAGCGTGACTTCTAACCACGTAGCATTTCACATCTGCTTTGCTGGCTCCATGTGTGAAAATCCTGTTAACCTCAGGCCTCGCTACTTTCACATCGTGGTGAGTTCCAAAGTTTAGTGAAACAAATATTTGCATTGCTCCACTCAGAAGTTTCTGCCTCGGCAGGACACCCAACTTTTAACAGCTGCAATTTGTGTTTGCTTCATCTCCACCCCAGACAGCGCCAGAGGCGCCCGTGCAAAGGTGCTTTGGAGACGGGGAGCTAATCAACAAAGGGTCCTTCGAAACTGCCCTCACAGGGAAGCAGGAGGATGGCCGGTGTGTTCCCCTTCTGTTAAGGATGGCACAGCTCACCATCATCAAGGTGAAATTCAGTCCTGGAGTAACCGGCTTTTGCCTGGGCCAGGTGCACACCTGCGGATGGCTCCTGTGGTGTCTGGCCTTCACAGCATTGCACCCTTCACCTCAGCGTATGCAGGGTGGACGCAGCTGTTATAGCCTCCCCCGGGAGTCCTGCAGCATGGCAAGACAGCAGCCCCTACACGAACGAAAGCCATTGTCTGATGCATGCAGCCTTCTCCTTCCAGGCTATTACCACCCCCCCTCCAGAAGATTTTAAGAACACCGTTATTCATTTTATTTTTAAGTCCCACCAAAAAAAGTCCTTCAGTCGCTCTGGCTCCTGTGCTAGCTGTAGCCAAATCCTACAGCCTTGGCGAACCCAGAGAAAGGGCCTAGCTGTCTATGATACTTACCCCGGCCCTATCACAGCAGTACTGGAGCCCTGCACCACCCCTGAAGCAGCGCAGCGCTGTGATCTCCAGTTTAGAGGGGGGTTGAGTCCCAGCACCTCAAAAGGTGTATTTAGGTGAAGTGGCCACAGTCACTGAGGGATTCTGTGGCACAGCAGGGAATGAACCTGGGCCTTCCAAGTCCCAGCCAAGCACCTTAACCCCCAGACCATCCCTCCTCTGTCATCTCATGTCATTGCTCACAGAACAACATCAAACAGGGAGGAGCAGAGATTTCCAGGCTGACTTTTTACAGCCACTTAAAGCGATCGATGTCGGCTTCCCAGTCCCATTAACTGGGTGCCCGACTCTCTTCAACTTTAAGGACTGCAGTGTTAAGCCCAGGGGATTCCGTACTACAACCGAGGAAATGCAGGTGTACAAGAAACGATCGTTTTATTTAAACTGACACAGTCCCTTTAAATGACTCAACAACCGGAGCAGGGAACACGAAGCAAAACGCTTTAATGACGGCTCTCGGGGGCTGCTTAATCATTTGTTGACTAGAATCTGACACGTCCCCTTTACCCTGCTCGACAAAGGTGCGTAGAACAGAGGCCATCACCTGTATCACAGCATCCAGAACACGGGTGTTAATGGCTTTGGGCTGGACAGTGGGCCCACCATATGGAGAAGAGTTTGGGTTTGAAAGGGTTTTAAAAATGGTCTTGCCCTCCACCCACGCTGCTGAACGAGAGCAGCCCCGAGCACTGTGGCCCTTTAGGGCCTTCCCTGCCTGTGGGACATGTCTGGCCGCTCACGCTTTGTAACTGTGCTGTCCCGGAGAAACCTTTTAAATAGTTTTAAAAATGGACAGGTTGATGGGAACGGGAGTAAGACACTAAAATAACAAGGGGGCCGGGGTGGGGAAGAGTCCGGCCGGAGCTCTGCTAGACGATCATTTCTAGCTGCCTGGCGTATTCAATGACTTGTTTAGCTAGCTCTGTCGACGGGATGGTGGTGTCTTCTGGTTTCTGCTGCTGGCTGCTGAAGCTGTAGTAATTGTGTGGACCCAGAAGCCAACCGCGCTAAAATAAAAGACAAAAAGAACATTTTATTAGAATTAAAAAAAACTTTCAAGCCCTCTCCCTATTTATGGATTTCAAGGCTTTCCCTGCTGTGCATTATTTCCTCCTTACGGGGTGGCTTGAAACCCTTTCAACTCCCTGGAGGCGCAGGCTGGAATCCCAGCCAGTTCAACCCTTCCAGGGAGCTTACACCATGGGGATTTCAGATCTTAAAAACCACTGTCCTTGCTTCTGTGTCAGCATCAGGGATTCCATTGGGAAATGCTCATGGCTCAGCAGTCTGGCTGGACTACATCTCCCTTGCTGCACCACAGCCAGGGACTTGGCAATGCACCATTCCATACCATGAGGGAAGAAGGTGGTGCATCATGGGAGATGTAGTCCAGTCAGAAAGCCTGGCCATGGAGGAAATGGGAAACGAAAGGTAGCTGAACTACAACTTCCATGAGGCACTGTGGCATCAGTTTCAAATAGAGGGTTTTAGGTTTTAGCCCAAGTTTTTTGTGGGGGAAACCTAACAGCTCTGTATTCCCACCAGCTCTACTGGCTAGCAATCCTGCCGATGAACGAGCCAGACTCAAATCTGGCTCAGCCTGCCAGAGCTGTGGCAGCTTTGGAGGACTAGCGGGAATAAACAGCAGCAGGAATGGACTTGTTGAAGAAGCCAGCAGGTCGGACTCTGCTGTCCACATGGCCACAGGTCAGCCAACAGCGGGGTTCTCTTCAGAGACAGCGGCTCACGCACCTTCTTGGCGTATTCCGTCATTTTCTTGGGGGTGTTGAAGAACAGAACCCTGGTGGCTTCGCTGAAGAGGATTTTCTCATAAGCCTTCTCGATGCAGCCGGCGATTTCATCCCTGACACCAGAGGGGAAACAAGGTGGTCAGACCTCTGCCTTCGGAAAGCACAAGACATACAGCAGCAAGAGAACTCAGCAGGCTGGAAGACAGGACTTCTACAGGCAGGGAGGAAAGCAGACAGGCCAGAAGGCACACACGCATGTAGTGATTTAGAGAGCCCAACTCGAGACAAGGAAGGATGGCCCAGTGGCTAGGGGATTAGCCTAGGATTCAGGAAACTGGCATTCAATTCCTTTGAGTCAGAGTCACAGGGCTTAAGGCCAGACAGGACCACGAGATCAGCTGGTCTGACCTGTCTGGCATCGGCTATCAGCCCCACCCAGCACCAGCACGCCAAAATGTGATACTACGGTCTCAGGCCATAGAAGACTAGACTATTGTGTGCCATAGGAGGGGCACCAGTGCCCAAGACCCCTGCAGTGGCAGCCAAGTGACTGAGATAGACCCAGATAAACCTGGCCAGGAACACACACCCCACACTACGGGGCGGGGTGGAGGGGGGGGTCCCTTCCTGAACCGGCATCTGGCCAAAACACAAGCCACAGACTTGCTCTGTGAACTTGATCACTGTGCCTCGGTTTCCTCATCTGTAACAGTGAGATAACAGCCCTGCCAGAAGTGGGAGATGTGAGGATGAATCCATTACAGCCTGTGAGGTGCCTAGACACTATAGTAAAAGGGGTCAGAAAAACACCACTGATATGGACAGATACTTTAGAGGGGTCTCAGAATCAGTGGGCAGTTAGGAGAATCTTTGCCATATGGCTGTGGCAGGATGCACACCGTTTCGACTGGAAAGTACTTTTCCGTAAGTATCTCCCTCCACCCTTGCATTCCAGCCGCTCATGATTTCCTCAGCTCCTAGCTCGTTCCACAGTTGGGCTCCCTGAGGTTAGCCCGTTCGGAGCTGTGGGCATGCTGGGCGGGAGAGGATGGGGGATTTGGAAAGTGCTAGGAGGTTACAGAAAGCCTGGATTACAGGCTATTTCTTATGTGAGTTCATTTCACAGCAGCTACATCTTATGCTGTTTAGGGCCAGGGGTTTTGTTCTATTTGTACAGCTCCTAGCACAGCAATCCATGACTCAGGCTCCTCGGTGCTACCGTAATACACCTAATGGAAGGGAAGCCACTTCTATAGCAGCATGCACCTTGCAACCACACTGAAAAACTCCAATTTCCCCAACGTGTTCCAATGGGGAAATAAATTCCTCTGGACCAGTTCACGCTGGCAAGAGGCCAATGTCCCAGCTCGTTCACTGCTTTTCATCTTATTAGGTGCTTTCCTGCATGCTCCGGGTTCCCTTTAGGGATTCCCTTTAACAGCAGCCAATAGGAAAAGAAAGCAGATCGAAGCAGCCAATAGGAAAAGAAAGACTCACCGAATGGTGTCCAATAAGATGTCGATGAAGAAAGTGTAACTCTCAGCAGGGATGTTGCCTTTGGCTAGGAACACTTTGTTGTAGCTGCCTTCCATCAAGTACTAGGCAGGGAGAGAAGCAGAGATTCAGGGCATTTGTCTTGGGGTTGGATTAGTCACTCCCGGAGCCAGGCCCACTTTAACCTTAACTCCCCAATGGAGTTACACCACGCACATATGTGCCTCCAGCCACTGCTAAGATGCGACCACCTCTAGGCTGCAGCGTGACTGCTGTTTAACAGTGCACAACAACACTGGCCCAGCAGCTAGGACAGGGGTGGGCAAACCACGGCCCATGGGCCACATGTGGCCTGCTGGCCATTTTAATCCAGCCCACAAAATGGGGCTGGGGCGCGGGGCCACTGGCCCCACGCTCCCGGCCCAGGTGCCAGGCCGAGCGTGGTGTGCCACACTGCGGGTCCCCATGGTCCAGCCGGGGGCGGGCCAAGTGCAGGGAGCCGCAGGGCTCGCCCTCCCTGGCCGGGCCCAGCCCGGCGTGCCTTGCCCAGCATGCCCCAGTGCTCCCTGGCCAGGGGCTGGGTGGAGCGCTGGGCCCCGCGCTTGCTGGCTGGGCCCAGCGCGGCTGCCGCTGGACCCCGCGCTCCCTGGCCGGGGGCAGCGCGGGAGCCGCGGGCCCCGGTAAAGGAGAGCCCAGCTGAGTAAGGTAAGGGGAGGAGCTTAGGTGGTGGGGTCCCTGGGTGGTGGTGGCTGGGGAGATCTCGGGATGGGGCAGTCAGAGAACAAAGAAAGGGGGACTTGGATAGGCGGTGGGGTTCTGGTGGGGGCAGTTAGAGTGGGAGGGCCTCCGGAGGGGGTCAATGACAGGACAAGGAGTGGGGGGGGGGGGGTCGGGGGTCAGATAGGGGGCTGTTTGGGAGGCACCGCCTTCCCTACCCAGCCCTCCACACAACTTTTAACCCGAATGTGGCCCTGGGGCCTAAAAGTTTGCCCACCCCTGAGCTAGGACTCAGTGAAACAGCAAGGGAAGCAGGATGGCACTATATTTTTCGAGGGGTAACGCTTCAGTTCTACCCAAGAGCATGCTGGGAATCTTTCATAATCGGTCAGGGCCTGTTTTACAGCTCATCCAAAAAGCCGGCAGCTGGAGCAGCACCATGCCCCCTAGCACTGGGCTGGGGTGTTGGCTCACTGCTGCCAGGCAGATGCTACTGGAGTTCGCATCCCTCAGGCTTTCGCTGGATGGCTCCTTTCCATGCAAGGAACCACCCACGTCCTGATCCCACCCCACGGTGAGCTGGAAAGGCCAACAGTGCTTAGAAAAGGCACAGACAACAGGAACCCAAAGCCCTGGGCAGAAAGGGGGTAGGCCACCCAGGCTGCAGCAGCAGGGCCAGCGGCGGGATAAGCAGGCTGCGGTGGGAGCAGCAGAGGGAGCTACCTGCTCTAGCGAGACGGGGTGTTTGATGTAGACGTTGGTCTGGATGTCCTTCGCCGGGAGTCTCTCTAGCTCGGTGTGGAACTCGGCCACGCGGTTCTGGGACAGCAGGAAGAGCAGGTTCAGCCCTAGCAGCTGATGCTTGTAGGCGGACTCTGGCAACTCATCCCTACAAGGAATGGTGGTGTATTAATTTCAATAGTGGTCCAAAGCTGTTGACAGAACCCAGTCACTGTCCAACGTTAAATGAGGATCAGGGTTAGGTACCCCGAGAGCTCAGTCTGCTTCGTACCCTGGCACACGCACCATTTGGCAGCCTGGTAACCTTTCGGTACAGATCAGAGAAGGAAAAACAGCAAAAGCTTTGGCAAGGTAAAGCATTCAAAATGGCTTTCCTTTGAGCAGCACCCCTGGTCCCTTTTAGAAGGACAGAGAACCCAGCTGACCGTCTCAAACGCTATCAAAGGTGGTGGGTGATAACGATGCTTTCTGGGAAAAGCAAAAACATTTGCGGGGATGTGCAGGAGCTGCTGCTGTTAAAGTTGGATGCTGTTTTATCCTAGGCAGTGGCTGGGCTTCAGCAGGAGCCGGCAGAGGTGGTGATATTCTCTGGCCCCTCTCCCTGACCTGGCCATCTCTCAGGAGTCGGATGAAGGAGCCCAGGAGCACCAGCTGTCTTTTTTTAAGAACCCAAAAAGAGAATGACAGATGGAATAGCCCATCCTCCCTCAGTAATCAGCTTGGAAAAGAGGAGATTAAGGGGGGATATGATAGAGGTCTATAAAATGAATAGTGTGGAGAAAGTGAATAAGGAAAAGCTATTTACTTGTTCCCATAACGTAAGAATGGGGACCCACCAAATGAAATTCATGGGCAGCAGGTTTAAAACAAATAAAACGAAGTTCCTCTTCACACCGCACACAGTCAACCTGTGGAACTCCTTGCCTGAAGAGGCTCTGAAGGCTAGCACTATAACAGGGTTTAAGAGAACTGGATAAATTCCTGGAGGTTAAGTCCATAAATGGCTATTAGCCAGGCTGGGTAAGGAATGGTGTCCCTAGCCTGTTTGTCAGAGGGGGGTGATGGATGGCAGGAGAGAGATCACTTGATCATTACCTGTTAGGTTCACTCACTCCGGGGCACCTGGTGTTGGCCACTGTCGGTAGACAGGATACTGGGCTGGATAGACCTCGGGTCTGACCCAGTATTGCCGTTCTTATGTTCTAATTTGGCCACCATTAGGACTAGTTTCCAACACACAATTTTGGTTTATCAGTTCCAGGCCAATGTTTTCTCGCTCAGCAGGCATGCTTTCAAAATAGTCCTTGAGCATTAGCAGGAAGCCTTTTGATTCGATCTAATTCAGTTTGGCTTTTATACCAGACTAGCTGAACCGAACCATGCGTGTTCACACTACCAGCAAAGAAAGTCTAAGGAGGTCAGTACAACTGGGTACGGTATGATGGGAACTCTTCCCATCCCACAGGGGTCAGTGGTTACACTAGGAACCACTGGGTTCCTGCACTCACTTGTAGTCAAAGTAGTAGCATTTCAGCTGAGCCATGTATCTCTCGAACGATGGGATGTCTTTTTTCAGGATGCTCCACTGGGCTCCGATTTCAAGAATATCCCCTGGGACAGAGAGAGACGGAAAAGCAGAACAAGAGAGCTTGACTGGCGGACAGCAGGCAGTGGGGCTTTTCGCCTGACCGAGATCTCAAAAGGCCCCTTTTTCTATTCGCAGCACTGCCAGGGCTGAACAAATCTCATTCGCCAGGGGCCTATGGTCAGGAAGGAAACCTCCTCTGCCACATAGAGCACTGCAGCCAGCCACCTTCATCGGGGGAGTCTGCCCTTTCTCTAGGAGTATCAGTCAGGAGGCAGCATATTAAACCCAGTGCATTTTGGCCATTTGCCATGCAACACAGACAAACTGCAGCTAAGCACACACAGCCTGCTACTGGGTGGCGGGAAGGGGGAGGAAGAAGATGGGAAGAGACAGGACTAGCTCCTTCTAGGGAATGCAGAGATGATACTCACTGGCTAATATAAGCTGCTGCTTCGTCAGTTTTGTGCCTGTAGTAGGCAGGAAGTTGAGCTCCAGCAGGGCTAGCTGGAACAGAAAAGCAGAGACGTGTTACATGACACCGGATGCTAGGACAACCAAGTCTTGGCATTCCACCGAGGGCTGAGGGGGTCCGAACTCGCTCCTCTGCAATGGGGCTCACCACAGGTGGCCCCAACGTGAGACTCCCCCAACACAACTGGTTGGCAAGCTAACACCAAGTACACCAGATGCTTCGGCAATGGAGCTGCCAGGCTGGGCCCCTCCAGGGTGGTTACGGCACACTGGCGGAGGGGGCAGGATGGCAGGCATGCTGACACTGGCTGTACCTCGCCTGGGGGCAAAGAACCTTTGGTGTTGCTCATCTAGCCCCTTTCAGCAGTGCTATGTTCAACCGAAGCTTTAACACACTCACTTACAGCGGAGCACCAGCCCTGCTACAGCTGAGGTACAGAACAGCTTTCTGTTTAAAGCTGGACTCTCCAAAGCACTTAGCTCTGCCGACTGATCACCTACAGCAATACCAGGGGTTCCTTCATGTCAGCCACTTCTGGAGCGGAACGCTACAGTCACGTACCAGCACCACAATTTTGGCCAGGAAGTGAAGAACCACCTATGTTTAACCAAGATGGTGGCGGTGGTGGTCAGGAATTTAAGGAGGCAGGATGTAATTATCCCAATAATCCTGGCTGAATTCCATCTTGGGTAACACCCCAATTCTTACAAACAGTCCGCTGGGATCTTTAACAAGCTTCTCCAACCTTGGGTTCACCCCAGCCCTACCTCAGCATGATGCTGGCGCACTGGGATCACTAGTGACTCATCAGGCACAACTGCAGCACTTGTGCAGAGGATTGTAAATATTAAGGCACAAATGACCCGTGGGAAGCAGACAACACCTTGTGACTCACGACCCCACCTCCTGTGGGATCCCACGATTCTCTACCCCATCCCATTTCTGACACAGGGCTACAGTGCTAGGTTCCTGCCTGTTGAGGAGGAGACAAAGGTGCCAGTTCTCCTTGGAAAAAAGCCACTTTGAGGATCATTCACCAAATATCTCAGACATATTTTAAGAAGGAATCAACTGGGCCAAATTCCAGCTCAGATTCCAACTTTCATCTCAGCCTCCCTAAATTCTGCTCGCCTTCAGTCCACTACAGGATTCTTCTTCACCTCCCATGTCTTAAGACACCGTGCTGCACTGCCATAGGGTGGTTCAACAGCTACCTCCCCAGAGGTGGCTGCATTTCAGTGGACATTGCATACAGTGTTCTGGAATTGTTTGGTCCAAGGGACCGTACAGAAACACAGGATATACAGTGTCTCCTGTTGGGACGCAGACACTGTTCAGGAAGCAGCAGCCACACCAGAAGTTTTGCCCACATTATTATTTTTGCCTGGACCCCAAGTGTACAAGGCATGCAGCCCCCCAATACGACTTCTTATCTACCACCTCCCTGATGACGGCTCCCTCTCCTCAACTAACCCACAGTCCAAATTCTCCCTGGCCTGCCGGCTATCCAGCCTTGCTACTCTGCAGTGGCAAGCCCCCTGCCAAAGACTGAGCAGGATCCCCACTAGCCTCCTACTCTTCTCTCCACCAGAGCAGTGGCAAAACCACAGGGGTGAAGTCGAAAAGAGGAGCAAAGATGAACCCAGGGGATGAAGAGATGCCAGCCCCATGAGCATGACAACAGGGCCCCCAATGGGGAAAAGTGGAGTGAGGGGTTCCCCGTCAAGGCATCCCAGTCACTCCAGCTTCAAGGCTTCCAGGCTTCCCCTCCTGCCCCACTAAAAGATTCCAGAATCTCTCCCCGCTGCCCCCATTGCTGGGCTCCCCAGCTCCCCTTCCAGCAGGCAGAACAGTCCCACCCTCCCCCTCAGCAGAGAAACTGCCTCACCCCTTGTGCCTGCTCCCTCCCGGGAGAGGTGTCCAGACACGATGCCTCCACATCCCCCACCCCCATTCAGGGGATTCCAGCCCCTCCCGAGAGGCAAAACCCCTTGCCCAGTCAGGGTCCCCATCCCTGCGCCCCTGGCTCCTCCCACCCCATCTTCCCACCACCTCCAGGTCAGCTACCCACCCTCCCCCACAGTTCCTTCCATCTCCTCAGTTCCCCCCCCCGCACAATT
>ML677398.1:1213889-1249106 GCA_007922305.1 Dermatemys mawii | reverse complement strand
CCCCCATCCTCCCCCCCAGCGCCCCGCACCTTGAGGCGGCCCAGCGCCTCGCCGCACTTGCTGAGGTTGGGGCTCTTGCGGTTCCACTCGCCCTTGAGCTGCTCGTACATCCCGGCCGCCGCCTTCAGCCCCGCGGCCGCCTCCGCCCCGTTCACCACCAGCCCGGCCGCCGCCATCGCTGCCATGAATCGGCAGCCGCGCCGCGGCACCTCCCCCTTTACGGCCGCCGGCGCCGCGCTGCTTTGCGGCCGCCGCCCGCCATGGCAACCGCGGCCAGCGGCCAACAGGGAGGCCGGGCGCCTCGGTGACGCACCACGCAGACGCCTGACCGAACAGGCGCACGGCGTCTGGCGTCATCAAAAAGGGCGCGGGGGCGCGCGCGCGTAGCGTGAAAGCGGGAAGCCGTTTGCCTTGGGGGGCGTGACATCACCGGGAAGTGTGTGACGTCAGGAAAATGAAATACGTGACGTCATATGAATGGATGAGCGGATGTGACATCATTGGGCGGGAAAGAGGGGGGAATGACACCCTGAGGGAAACATGAAATCCTAAGGGGAGCAGGTGTGATGTCATGAGGGGGGATGAAGTCATGAGGAGATGCACCTGTGCCAGAAGGGAAGAGGATGTGATGTCATCAGGGAATGTGACATGGAAAGGAGGGTGGTTGTGATGTCATGAGGGGAGGGGAAGTGACATCATAGGAAGGCATGGGGCATAATCAGGTTGGGTAATTCCAGTCGTTCAAAACTCCCAGCTTCAGAGCATCATGAGATTTTTTTGGATTGATCATTACTGGGCTCTCTTCCTTGGCCTGCAGCTTTTTGAGCCTATAGCAGGTGCTATACTTTCAAGCTGTTCTCCACAAGCGAAGGCTAAAAATGGGGTTTTAAAAAATGAAAGTGGAGATTCCCCTTTCAGTTCATTCTTCAGGACCAGGGGTTTTAATGAATTATCATGAGACTCATGATGAAATCATTAGAATTAGCAACCTGGGAAACTGAGGCACGGGGTGGGGTGACTTGCCTTCTCTGTGTCCCTGAGCCTGTGGCCCAGCCAGGAAGAAAACCCTGGAGTCCCAGTTCCAGCCCCTGGCTCTAACCTGTACAACTCGTACCCTCTTAATCCTGTGCTATGCCAAATTATTTTGTGAGGCTACATTCCTTGAATGTTTATAAGGTGTTTTGAGTCCCTTGGGTGAGAGATGCCAAGTCTATCATGGTAACTACACATTACGGAATCTCCTTTAGGTCTTTCCGCTATGGTTTTCCACCAGGTGGCGTCCCATACCTGCCATAACATCAGCCACCCCTGATTCTCTCTGCACATACTCCTAGGGAAGATTTCATATAAAACTTCCTACCTTCCAAAACCTGGTGGATTTCATACACTTGTGCTGCTTAGTTATCTTCTGTATTAACACCTTCCAATACCACAGCGCAAGGTTTGTTTCACTAAAGGAGCCACAAGATTTATGTAGAACTCCAGTTTAAAGCAGCCTTTGCTGGGTTAGGGTCTCATGTGCTTTTGATGAGCTTAGATTCACAGTCCCTGAGACTCACAGGGGAGTTTTAGTTCAAATGATCTCAAGACAAAACCCAGCTAGAACTGGCTGTTCTTCATGGTTTTAACACAAATCCCAGTTGGTGTAAATTGACGTAGATCCATTGCTGTCAATAGAGCCATGCTGATTTAAATGAGTTGAGCATCTGGCCCCAAAACTAAAATCCCTCTAGTAGATAAAGTGCTCCCTTCTAGAACAGCTGCCATGTTCCACTCCAGAGGTGGCTGTATTTTGATGCTGTATGAAGTGGTCCCTGCATTTATTTCTTAGGTAGACTGATCAATGGTTTTACTATATCAGGGTTAGATATGATTATTCTTAATGAAGTGGATAGAAATCTTCAATGTTTTGTTTATTCTTCAGGGTCCCTGTGAAGAAACCAAGAGACACAGAATATGCAGCATTTTTTTGCCCTGCTGGTGCTGCTACAGATGCAGGTTTTCCTGCTCTTGAAGGACTGCCAGTGGAAAGTTGTACTCAACGATTTTGATAATCTGGGTGGGGACCAAGCTGTGTTTTTTAGGCAGCAACCAGTCACTAGCGTAGCGTCTGTGTTCCAGAATCTGACTGACTCGGCCATAGACCTGAATGATAAAAATTCGGTGAGTGTGGCTTTTTCAAAAGGCTTGGTGGAGGGGGTGAGGGATATAGAACAGGGCTTGATTCTGCTCTAACATCAGCTCTCATCCATTGGGCTCAATACTCCATTTTTGTACAGGCAAATTTGCCTGTGTAAGGTTGAGATGTTTTTAGGGGAAGGGGACTTCTGGGTTTTGTTTCCTGTTCTGCCACTGGAATAGTGGAAGGGAATCCACTGGAGGAGAGTGTGGCATGCTGGTTGGAACAGGGGAGTAGGATGGATTCACAGCTCTGGGTAGGAGAGTGGTGCATGGCAGAGGAATGGGAGTCAGGACTTGCAGGGTCTCTTCCCAGCTCTTCTGATGACTTGGGCAGCATGGTATAGACGCTGGGAAGTGGACAGAGAACGAACAGCCAATTTCACCTCGACCATAAAACAGCCCTGCGATTTGTCTTTGAACTAGAGGAAAAGTCCTGGTTAGCACCTGTCCACCCAAAGTTTCAAGGCTTTTTTCTGAACCGTCTGCTTCTCCTTTCTGACAGCACTACCTGGGCTTCCCGTACTACCTGAAAATCAATCTAACCTGCACCACTCAGGTACAGTAAAGAGACCTCGTTGCAATTGGAGTGTGCAGCCACCAAGGTCTTCAGATGCCACAGCTGTTTTTAAAAATTGATATTGTTAGTAATAACCATGTAACGTTTGTGGTATAATTCATAGTACGTGTTATACTTTACACTGGAAAGATTTGTTATTTTATTTACATGACATTTCCAGATAACCATGTGACTGGACTCTCATTAGTTTAACATTTTAACTGTCACAACTGCGGCTGCTGTGAATTTGCTGTGGCCGCAAAACACAATGAATCTGGAAATGACTGGAAAAACAGCCCCATCTGGTATTCTTTGGAGGTAGCTGTCTCAGGCCTGTCTATGCTGGAAGTGCTTTGTACCACAGTATACGAATACAGGTGCTAGGGTGACGAGACAGCAAGTGTGAAAAATCGGGACAGGGTGGGGAGTAATAGGAGCCTATATAAGAAAAAGACCCAAAAATCGGGACTGTCCCTATAAAATTGGGACATCTGGTCACCCTAGGTGCACAACACCAAGAAGGCACTTGTAGTGTGGATGTAGCTATACTGGCAGAGCTGTGTTTTGTTACAGTTGTATAAACCCACTGCCACCGGCAAGGGAAACAAGTTGTAGCGGGAAGGGCATGGTTTTGTTGGCAGAGCCATGCCTACACTAGGGACTTTTGCTGGGCCAACTCTGTCAGTCAGGGATCACCTCTCTTCCCACCCATATGGCCTGGCCTCAGGTACTTACATGGTGCCCATCACTGAGCATCTCATAATCTTTAATGTGTTCATCCCCACAACACCCCTATGAGGCAGGGAAGGGCTATTTTCCCCATTCTACAGATGGGGAAACTGAGGTACAGAGCAGCTAAGGGACTTGGCCAAGGTCACAGAAGGAGTCTGTGGCAGAGCCAGGACTGGAACTTAGGTAAGTCCGTTGCCCTAACCACTGACCCTCACTTTCCTCCTCTCATATAATATGCTGCATCCATCAGGCTCAGGGCACTTTACCAATAAGGGTAAGTGTCCCTCCCCCATCTCACATGTGGGGAGAGTGAGGCACAGAGCAGCAACTTACCTAGTGCCACACAGCAAGGCAAAGGGCACAGCAGGGAATTGACCCCACGGCTCCAGCATCCCAGCCTAGCCCCCTCCCCCCCCGCCCCGCCCTGCCTTGCCTCCAAGAACTGCAGTAGAGGGCTTCAAGCAGCAATTGCACATGATCCTTCATGCCAACGAAAGCTGAGCTGGCTCAATGCTCAGAGCTCAGCCCCTCTGCATGGTAGCTCCTCTCTTTTCTCTCTTCTTTCCCTCCAGCGAGCCACGAAGGTCATTCGCAAGGCTCACCTGACTGGTCTAAGGCCTATTGTGACTGTAACATTTGAAGCGCCCGTCAATACAGAGCGTCAGAAGCCTGAGCAGCTGCAGATTGAGATGAAAGCCGCCCCTTACCGGCTCCCGGGTATTCTGCTTCTGTTCCATTTCAGTGCATATAACAGGGGTTCCCTCTCCAGGTTCCCCCTTGCATCTGACGAAGTGGGTATTAGCCCACGAAAGCTTATGCTCTAATACTTTAGTTAGTCTTTAAGGTGCCACAGGACTCTTTTTTTACCTCTCCAGGTGGTTGCTGGTACTACAGCCTCGGCCCAGGGTTCTACTCTCTTATTACCTGTGAGAGTTAGTTTGCCCTAGGGGGTGAAATTCCCTCCCTCCCGTGCTGAGAGATAGGCCAAGGATCAGGCACTGCTTAAGTTTCCTTTTGAGGGTTTAAATGGGACTTAAATGGCTCCTCAGGCTTTGTGCTGGGTCCCATAGCCAAGCCCGTAACCTTGCCTTGGAAATCCACCTAGAGAGACAGGAGTTAGGGGGTTTTCCTTTGGTCCCTGCCTTCTTCCCTGTTTGTTGGAGGAAGTGAAGAACTCCTGCAGCCATGAGAGAAAGACAGATGGGGAGGCAGAGGGCGATGACAGAGGGAAGGATAGAGGGAAACTGCAAAGGGAAGGACGGGGAGATGTTCTCCTTCAACAATGGCTGTGGTCGGATTCTCATTTATGCCAAGGCCCTACAGTGGGGAGCTCCGGCAATGTGAAAGGGGCTGTGAGTGGGCAGAAAGGACACATGGAGAAGGAATTCTGCAGTTAGTGTAAGGGACTTATTCTGGCCTGGCCTCCCTCTCTCTCGGATCCAGGGAATAGCCAGAGTGCACTGCGCTATGGCTGTTCTCTGCTCCCATCAGGAGCAGAGTATAAGTCACAGCAACCCCAAGGCTGCTCTAACTTACACCAGAGGCTGGGCTAGGCCCTCCGCAGCCTCAGAATATGGGTAGCCCAAAGGGTTTAAAGCCGCCTTTGCCCCATCCCTGTCCCAAGTGCAGGAGTGGAGTGACTGAGAACCAGCCCTGCCCCGCTCATATGACAGTGTCCAAGCCTCGTTGGGGTATCTCTCTGTCTCTTGGGCACCCACAGGGCCTTGTGCCAGCGAAGAGATTTGCCGGATGTGCTGGTTCACGCCCATGCCAATGTCGAAGAGGAGCGTGGTGATGGAAGTTCTGGTGGAGAGGAATGACCTGGGCCTTGAGGTGGACAGCAAGAGGTGAAGGGGGCTGGCGCCGCTTGGGTGCCCTTTCTTCCGCTTGCAGGGCTGTCTCAGTCACCTGCAAAGGGGTCAGAGATCTGCCCGAAATGGAGGGAGATGGCAGCTGCCCTCCTCCCTAAAGGGGACCTGCAGAGAGGGAAAATTAGGCTTCTGCCCTTTGACCCTCTGGGATGACTCTGATGTAATCATTTACGGCATGTCATCAGGGAGTGTAGCGCTGTACAGATGGAATACAGACCTGTGGAGATCCATCCGTTCAGCCATCCCCCTGGGCATCTGTATGACAGATAGATAGATATTTGCAGTGGTGTGTGAGCTATGTTGGTCCTAGGATGGATGGATGGATGGATAGATAGGTAGATAAAAATTAAGTACTGTATAAATCCCCAGGATAAGTTAGTACATCAGGAGAGAGAGAAATAATAATTTTATTATCTATCTATCCCCTTATATAGCTAGATTAATCTAACCCCATACATTAGCTATCTATCCATCCATGGCTTTCTGTCCGTCTGTCTGTCTATCCATCCATCCATGGACATTTATACTTATCTATCCTGGGCATTTATACCACACTTGACTTTGAAGAGGGTTGGAGGTACTCAGATCCTCGCTGGACTGGGCCCTTTGGGGAATACATGGTGCCCTGAGTTTATACCCTAAGTTAGAGAGCGAATACAGCTCAGACCCCTAACCTGGCACTGGCCAGGGGCTCGTCAGCTTTTAGCCTTGCCATGGTGCTTCTGAGGAGCAAATGTTTGGCCTGTGGAATGCTCCAAGCAGCAGGTGATATTAAGACAGTTGGTCCAGGGGAAGCAATTGGGATCTTCCCAGATGTGGGCTAGCCCTGCGCCTCAAGATATGACTCCAATCAAGCACAGAGGCATTGTGGAAAACGCCCCGGCCCGTACAACAATTTTTTAAATGAATCCAGGCAAAGATACATCTTTATAAATCAGGTTTTCTTCGCTGTTTGCAGGTTTTCTGTGAATATTAATGGCTACATGAAGGAAACTGAGACCGGTTTACAGTCTTCCCTAGGAGAGAAGGTAAATTGTGGTAAAGGGTTTGTCTTTGCTAGACCAAAAACGGTGTTCTTAACTCATGTTAGTGAATACAAGGTAAAACCCTAGGGAAGGCAGAGTAGTTTTAACATGAGTTAGAATAAAACCACCATGCTCTTTTGTGGTGCTTTTTATCTGTAGATCTCAAAGCACTATATCCCCATTTTAGCGATGGGAAACTGAGGCATGGAAGAGGAAATGTGACTTGCCCAAAGTCACCCAGCAGGCCAGGGGCAGACTCCATGTCGGCTAAGTGCCAGTTTAGGGCTCTAACCACTAGGCACCATTGCTTCTCTACCAAGCCTGGTTGGAAGTCTGGGTATTTACTCAGGTGGCTAGCCGGTTCTGATGCTCATCCTGTGACAGCTTCCCTGCTCTTGGTCTCCGTGCTAGCTAGATTAAAGCTAGCTGTGGTGTCACACACCCCGACTGCGGTGTAGACGCACCCTTACGCCACCTCTACACTAGTGAGCTCACAGCAGTGCAGCTGAGCTGCCGTAAAACCAGTCGTGCAGCTGCTCAGTGCCGACGGGAGAGAGCTCTCCTGCGGCCATCATAAAACCACCCCCACGAGCCGCGGTAGCTATGTCAGCTGGAGTGTTTTATTCTTACCCCTGAGCGACCTAAGTTTTGCAGACATAAGTAGCAGGGTAGACATGACCTGAGTGCCAAGGTGAGAAAAAAGAAGACACGCATCCCTCCTTCTCTCCATTGCTGCCGTGGGCACCTTCTAGGTCAGTGTTTCCTGAATGGTGGGTCCTGACTCGCCAGTGGGTCGCAGGAGGGTTCTAGATGGGTTGCGGGCCCAGTGTGACAGGACCCCGGGGTATGTGCGAGAGATTGGAGAGCAAGTGTCAGGGATTCACCAGCTCAGTGCTAGGCCCCTAGCTTTCCAACAGGCTCTAGGAGGAACCCCTTCAGTGTGCCAGCCCCCCCAAGTCCCACTCCACAGGTAAGCTGTGCGGCCTCACCACCTCCTTGACCGAACCTCTGGGGTGCCGGTCCCCCCACTTCATTCCGTGAGCTCTGCCCAGCCAGTCCAACTGAGAAAACCTCCTGGTAGAGATTTGCCCACTCTGCAGAGAGGAACGCACCTCAGCCAGCATTTGCAGGGACACTCAAACAACTAGGTCAGGAAGTCCTTAGGGCAGCCAGAGAACTGACCCCATGTTCAAGCCCTGTTCTCTCTCTGTCAATTCCCCTGGGCAAAGGCCTGATCAGCCACTCTTCCCCCCTCTTCCCCCACCTCCAGTCCGTTGTTCTCCAGCTGAGAGCTATTGCCTAGCTGCCCTGCTGAGAGGTGGGAAAATCCATCTCCCTCTGGTGCTGGGGGTGGCTAGCATCGATGTCCTGTGGCGGGGTTTGCCTGAGAAGATTCTCCGTTGATACGGGGTCGGCCAAGCCTGTCCTCTTGTTAACGACCCATTGAGGCTCGGACAGCCAGGCACCATTCATACCTATGTCGCTGAGCCAGCCCTGAAAGCAATCAGCGCTTTTCCCCCTGACTGCACAGCCGTGTGAAATACGAGGGAAACTGAGGCACACATCAGCTTCATAAAAATATTATAGAAAACTCCCACTTTGTCACAGCAAGCCCACCCTGTACTCACCCCGCAGCAGTGGCTCCTGTCCCACGGGGCTGGGCTCAGCTTTCCCCTGTGGGCGTTGCCACCTGGGACACGGGGTCACAGCTCCACGCAGATTTGGCCCAGCCATGTTGGAGGAGCATCTGGAGTTGTGGTGTCAGGGCAGAGGGTGATTTTGGGGGCCTCCCCCCACAATTTTGGACCTTGTGTGGGTTGCAAAACGAGCCCAAGTGCAGTTGGTGGGTGACCGTGATGGAAAGTTTGGAACTTCTGTTCTAGGTTACTTCACTGGCAGAGATAATGTTAATAAACAGCCCGTCCCGTCCCATTTGGTCCACCTTCAATCAAGCCCCTGTGCTGATCCTTGGGGGATTCCAGACTTACCAAATCATGCTGGTTTCAGACTCGGAGTTTGCGGATTTCACTATAGTGGAGGTAAAGAGAGCCGGGAACAGGGCCGGGGGGTTGAGTCTTTTCAGAAGACAGCCGCAACGGGATGCCTCCGCCAGGTAGGGCTCGATCCCCTTCCCATTGAAGTAGCAGAGTCACTCCAGGTTTACACCAGTGGCAGGAACAGAGATTAGAATCGGAGCCCTTGTCTGAAAAGTGGTTCCCATGATGATAATACTATGGTGGTGTCACATGTCTATGTGCATGGTCTGATTTCACATCAGGTCGGCTCAGTTTACGAGAGAGAAGGGAAGAGAGAAGCAGGAGCCTAGGAGTCAGGACTCCTGGGTTCCATTGCTGCCCTGGGAGGGAGTGTCGTCTAGTGGTGAGAGCAGGGAGTCAGGACTCCTGGGTTCTATTCCCAGATCCAACGAGGAATGTGGTGTCGTGAAAAGAGGTGTGTGTTGAAGACACAGCAGCTAGTAAAAGAGCAACCTAGCCTCTGGTCTCTTATTTCTGATTTAATAACAGTAATGGAACATATATTTATTTTGCCCCTTTCATCTGGAAGCATATTACACCCTTCCATCAATATTCGCTACCAGCTCTGGTTCCGATCTCATTCCCTTTGGTGCGAATCAGGAGATACACCCCTTAAGTCACTAACGTTACTCTGGTGTGTAATGGCCATGAGGTCGAAATCTGGCCTTCCTTCTGCAATGATCCCTTCCACAGAAACACGATCGTTGTATTGTCACCATCCTTAGCCAATGTCAGTCAGCAGAGCTCTGTTAACCGCAGCGGTTCACCCCAGCAGAGAATTGGACCTCAGGTTGTTTAGTGGAGAAGCTAGGCCAGCTCCCAGATTTGGATCTGGCCTCCCCTGGGCCCAGTCCTGCACTTATGAAACCCCTGGTGACCTTCTCCTTCCTTGACTGCCTTGTGTTGCTGACTGCAGGTGTGAAAGTCCCTGAATAGGAATCTGAGCTAGGCTGGGCTATGTGCAACAGGAGTGTTTTGTAAAAATCAAGTTAGCCGAAGGGAACAGTCAGAAAAACGGTGCATGATCCTCTCTCTCAAACGATTACAGAGCTGGGCAGAGAGAGGGGCAGTTAAATAAGACACAGCCGGGGGGACAGCTGGAGAAGTCTGGTCAGCCCAAGAACTGTGGGCCACACCAGGGTGGGGGAGAGTCTGTGCCTTGTGAATTTATTTACAGCAGTGCAAAGTGAGTGTGAAACACTGCCTTTCAGACCTGTGACTGCCCACTTGGCACTGGTGTCCGTTACCAGGCTCCAGGAGACGGAGGAGCAGGCCCTGGGAGCTTTACCGCTGATTGAAATGGGAGCAGGATCGGCCCCTAGCTGAGATCAGGATTGGGTCCACTGCCCCCAATTTGTCCTCTCTGTGCTTCAGGTGGGGATCGACAGCTGCTGGATCGGGTCCCTGAACTGCCCCCTGTACATCTTCTATTCCTCCATTTCGGATGCCATCGCTCTGGAAAGCGTGCTCTTCATCCGCCAGAACCAGCTGGTCTATTACTTCATCGGGAACTATTCGGTCCTTTCTCCTCATGCACCGGGATCTGGTAAGAGAAGCCAAAGACGGCCAAGACCCATGAGCTTCCCTGCCTAGAGGGCAAGGAGGTCTTGTGTGGTTAGGGAACCAGCCTGGGAGGTGGGAAACACCAGTTTAATTTCCTGCTTTGTCGCAGGGTTCTTCTGGGCCTTAGCTCCCCGTCTGCAACACAGGAATGACAGCGCAGGGGTACCTTGTGGATCAGGGCATCAGAGACTGGGAGATGCCCAGCTGCCCTGGTGATGGAGCCATATAAGTACCTAAGACAGAGTCTCTCTCTTCTCTCTAGGCATTTGGATCCGTGTGCTGAAGAACATCTGCGTGTCACACTTAATCCCTGTGCATTTCCCCTACAACGGCTCCGAGTACGTGATTGCTATCGGAGGGGGCGTGAACGAAGGAGAATTCTTCCTTGGCACCATTCGCGGTATGACATGTGGGCAGATAATTCGCCCCCGGAGGTATGCTGTGCTGTGTCCCACTGACAGGGCAGCCACCCCCTTAAGAGTGTTTATTGCTCCGTCCCCTTTGCACGGGCAGCCGCTGGTGCAACGTTTAGTGCCGGTGAAGGGAGCTGGAGTGACAGCCGGGGAGAGGAGCCCGCCCTGCATACAAATAAGTGGCAGCTGTTAAAGTTTTGCAACTTGCATTGCCTGAAGGGCCTCATCTGTTGTTGTTGTTATTGCCCTTCATTGTGCCAGGCGCTCCAACTGGGGAGCAGTGTCGGGGCACGGGCCTTGCTCTGCCCACCTGGCACTCCTGCCAGGGCTGGGCAGATGCCAGGCAGGTGGGCGGAATGGGGGAAGGAAAGCTGAGCAGGTGGGGGTGCGGGAGCACCCATTTTTCCGGGGCCCCAGGTTGGCCCAGGGGTTAATCCCCCATTGGGAGGAGGACGAGCGAGTGGGCGGCCAGTGGCCACCTAGGGGAGCCGGGCCCAGCGTGGGGCAGTGGGACCCGGAAGGAGCCGTGTGCCGTGCATTAGGATGACCAGAGAGCAAGTGTGAAAAATTGGGACGAGGGGTGGAGAGTAATAGGTGCCTACAAGACAAAGCCCCAAATATTGGGACTATCCCTATAAAATCAGGACTTCTGGTCCCCCTAGCGTGCACGCTGGAGAGCAGTGTCTCCTCCCGGGGCCCCAGGGAGCCGGCTGCAGGGCCTGCCTCTGTTGCACCCATGTGTTGGGGGCCACTGGCCCGACCGGCTGAAGCCCTGCGGCTCTTTTCTCCCCTCCAGATAGCCTCGTTCGGTTTCCTGAAGTACGCGCCAGGGGGAGGAAGACAGTGTGCGAGCATTTGAAGAGTAAGTGCCTTTTGGGTCCTTGTGTTCCTCAGGGTCCCTACTTAACAGGCCCCTAGCTGGTCACTCCACTCCACTGGACTCCATGGGGCCAGCCCCCCACAGCTGATATAAATTGCCTGCAGTGCCATTGAAACAGGCATAGGCACAGCTCTGTTCTGATTTACACCGGCTGAGGTTCTGGCCCAGTGGTTACGTGGTGCTGTGCAGGGCCCTCACAGAATTATAATATTCGGGTCTAGTGGCTGGAGCAGGGCGGGGCTGGAAGTCAGGATATCTGAGTTCTGTTCCCAACTC
Organism: Dermatemys mawii; assembly: GCA_007922305.1. Classification (NCBI taxonomy): domain Eukaryota; kingdom Metazoa; phylum Chordata; order Testudines; family Dermatemydidae; genus Dermatemys; species Dermatemys mawii. The sequence continues at coordinate 1,237,573 of ML677398.1, read as the reverse complement.
TGGAAAGGGAGTGGGGCCTAGTGATTGGAGCAGGGCGGGTGGGAGGCCATCAGGACTCCTGTGTCCATTCTCAGCCTTGCCATTGAGTGACTGTTCGACCTTGGGGTAGAGCGCCTGGCTGGTAAGGTCTGGAGCTGAAGTTCAGCAGACTCCCGTTGTGTTGGGATTAATTGGGGGAGGCGGGTGTGTTACAGAGAAAAGGCTCGGCCGTGAATCCCCAAACAAATCCATGAATGAAGGCTCCAGCGCCCAGCTACAGGAGTAAAAAATGAGTTAAACCACAGAACGTGAGCCGGCTCCTCAGCGTCCCTGAATCAGAGGAGAACAGGGACTGCAAGGGGCCTGCCGGGGCCCCCAGACCCTTTTCCGGCTCACCCTGCCCTATCTCCCCGGCCAGACACCAGCCAAGCTCCATCTTCCAGACAGTTAGGTTCTTTGCCCCTCACTGCTCCTATCTGGACAGTGCTAGCTCAATGGAAGAATTCTTCCCAGCTGCTGCCCCTGGGGGAGGTGAATTGACTACAGGACAGGAGAACTCCTCCCATTTTAAGTGTAGACATAGCCTCAACCTGCCATTTGCCAGGCAAAACAAGCTCCTTCCCTCCTCTCAAGAGATCAGCTCTTCAGTCTCCTGATCATTCTCGGAGCCCTTCTTCTGCACCGGTTCCCATTTGAAACCATCTTTCTTGAGCATGGGGGACCAGAATTGGAGCCAGCGTTCTAGATGACCTCATGTGGAACTCTGGCTCCAATTCCGGAACACTGGTACAATTCCGGAACACTGCTAAAATGGAACGCTGACTCCAGTTCTGGAACACTGGTACATTGAAGCAGTGACATGTTATACCAGCTGAGGAGACTGTTGCTTATTCAAAATCATCACCACAGAGAGGTTTAGAAAGAGCCGTTTGGAAAGACTTTGCTCCCTCTCTCTCTCTCTCTCTCTCTCTTTCTCTCTCTCTCCACTTTCAGTTTCTTGCATGATTCTCTGGGCTGTCTACATCACGGAAGATGACATGATTGTGCTGCTGGTGGAAGGAAAGAAAAAGAAAGAGCTGTCCGATTATTACATCATGGCCTACAGTCAAGGTCAGGCCGTTGTTCTGGACCGATACAACCGTAAAGCCCACTGCTGTGAATCAGCGTTGTTCCTTCAAAGTCCATGGAGCTAGGCTGAGGTTCATGTGCTGTGAATCGGGTCCCTAAGGGGGCTGTGTCGGGGGGAGGAGGCAGTGGGGACAGAATTGTGTTGTCAGATCCTGCTAGCCCCAATGCGCAGCCGGGAAGGGCCTCAAGAGGGAGTTAGCTCACAGAACGTGTTGGTTTATATCGGGTGTGAAGGTGATGGGAATTGGACCACAGAGGAGAACTGAATGGCTCTGGGACTGCTTTTTCCCGCCTAGGTTATTAGTTCAGCTCCGGCCCAGCTCAGTAGCAAATGAAAATGATTACTCTCTACTGAATGGCCCCCAGCCAGTCCAGCCCCTGGTGGATAACTGTTCCTGTCACTGCAAACTGCCCCAGCTCAGCAGAGAGGCCAAGGACAGACTGGTGACAGGGACTGAGCTGCCCATTAGAAGTCATCTTTCTAGGTCAGGACTAAGAGTGTGTCTACACTGCAATCTGGGGTGTGATTGAAGCTTGGGTAGACATACCAGTGCTAGCTAAACCCATACTAGCCTGGCTAAAAATAGCAGTATACATGTGGGGGCACACATTCCCCATGTGATCTTGGGTGAGTCACTTAGCCGCTCCGTGACTTAATTTCCCTATCTGCGCAATGGCAATAATAGCACCGCCATAGATACTGACTTCCTCTCTTTCCTCAGGGTGCTCGACCCCCCACACTCCTCACCCCGGCCACACCCTGACTCCACCCCTTCCATGAGGCCCTGTCCCTGCCCCTATTCCAACCCTTCCCCCAAAGTCCCCACCCCAACTCCACCCCTTCCCTGCCCCTATTCCAACTCCTTCCCCAAATCCCCACCCTGGCCCCAGCTCTTCCCCACCTCCTCCCCTGAGCGCACCACGTTCCCGCTCCTCCCCCTCCCTCCCGGAGTGTGCTAACGCTGCCAAACAGCTGTTTGGTGGTGGCTGGGCAGGAAGCGCTGGGAGGTAGGTGGAGGAGTGGGGATGCAGCATGCTCAGGGGAGGGGGAGGAGGAGGAGGTTTGACAGGGGAGCAAGGGGAGCTTGGTTGCCAGTGGGTGTAGAGCACTCACTAATTTTTCCCCATAGATGCTCCAGCCCCATTGCACCCACAGAGTCAGTGCCTCTGAGCACTGCCCCCCTCCCAGGATGCTGTGGGGCTAAACGCATGAAAGATCCTGATTCCATGGTAATAGGGGCCATGTACGTACAAAGATTTAACAAGGTGAGTTCACATCATAAACAGACACCGCTGTAACTCGTCATTCCCTTGTTCATTTGCTCGCAGTCAATGCAGCTTTTGGGATGTTGTACCACATACCTCGCTTCATACCCAAAGGTAAGAACCCACCGTGGAACGTTCTAACAGGCTTTGATGGAGAGGCAGAGATATCCTGGTAGACACCACAGATTGGAAAGTGCGTCCAGCTCTCCCAGTCCACCCCCCCGTCCCGCAAACTCAGAGCATGATTTGGATTCACTGAACTCACTGCGCTAGGGGCTGCACGGTCACGTAACAAAGAAGCCAGTGCTTGCCCAGAGAGCTCACGATCTAGGATCTGTGACCCAAGAGCTAGGAGCTGTGTTGGCTTTGATTCACCGCTGTGTTGCTCTTGGTTTGCATGAGTGGAACTTCGTCAACGTGGTATAAAGCAGGAGTAATGCAGTGTTGATCTAGGCTTGTAGAGGTGGGATAATCAGTGGGGGAGACGAGGGGCTTGTCTATACATGGTAGCTCTTTTGCAATAGCTAATTCCGGTTAGTTTTCCCATGGACACTCATTCCAGAATAAGAGTACCTTTTTCTGCTTGTCTACATGGGGACAATCAGGAAAGTTAATCCAAATTAACTTCCAATGTGAATTAGTTAAAATGCATTAAAACCTTGTGTGGATGCTCTTAATCTGAATTAAAGTGAGGCCACGTCTACACTACGGGGACAAAAGTAGTGTATTTTTTCACATCTTGGAGCACCATACCTGTTGACCGAAATTTGAAGTGTAGACCAGCCCTGACACTAATTTCACTTTGGAAGTGAGTTCAGTGAACCCAAATGAAGGCCACTTTTATTCTGAATCAAAGCATCCACATGGGGGTTTAATGCACTTTAACCAAGGGCTTGTTTGTGCAAACAGGCAGCTTGCAGTGTAAATCTAACCCATCTAGCTTGCAGTTCTTAGGTGCTTCTGTAACAGGAATAATGTTGCCTCTTTGACTTGAGAATTAGCCTTGCAGAGCTCATTATGAGGAGAAATCGATGCTATGAATCAGAGTTCCCACAAAATCTGGTTTCCCTGAGCACAGGTGAAACAGACAACAGCAGGCACCTTTCCTTGCTCCAAAATCCACACATCTGCCCCTCCAGTGTGCTCTGTGCCCAAGAATCAGTGTCTCTCTGCTTCTTCCTAACGTTCGTGCCCACAAGTGCTTTGCTTGGTTTTCTCCTCCAAAACACAGACTGCAAACTATTCTTCTATCCCCTGCCTTGGCATCCATGCAACCCCCACCTTTGACCTGCCCCTGTGGCTTGGGTGGTCCCTCCTCGTTTGTAGCTCTCTGTTACTTAAAGAGACACAACTACTGTATCCATTGGGTCTAAAAGACTGCTTGGCCCCCAGTTGGCTTTAGTGAGGCCCAGGATTGTCTTTAGATCAAAGCCTTACCCCATGCCAGCCATTAGCATCTTCCAGTGTAACAATACCCGGGAAATCTCCTTGCAGCCTGATCTTTTTCTTTTGCTGCTCTTCTCTGAACTCCAACCTCGTGGCTCCTAGAGGAGACCTACCCTGGCCAAGTTTCTCCCACCTTTCCTTTGCAGACACCGAGAAAGAGTTTGTGATGTTGCTGGGGCTGGAAGAATACACGAATTCCCCGCTGATCCCCAGGGGGCTGGCCTATAACCCATTCAGCACAATCTTCTACATCTGGGGCAATGCTGTATTACAAAGGTGAGAACAACGTCTGTATCGATCTCTGGTTTCCGGGGAGGCAACTGCTGAGTTGGTTCCGCACTTTGCTCATTTACCAGGTGTGATTTTAACACGCTCCTTCAGTTATAGCAGTCAGCCTTTCGCCTGGGCTAATTCAGTCTGCCTCTCTTTCATTCCTTTTCCCATTTACACTTGTCACTGTAGGTTATTGGGACATCTTCCAAACCTAACTCACTTGTTAGAGTTGAACTCACAACTCAGGTACATTTCTAGGCCCAGCTATTACAACCGGCACCATTCACGCACATTAGGAAGTGGGTGCCCATGGACCAAGCTGCAGGACTAGGGCATTAGGTGGGGCCTCAGAATCACAGCTCACCCCAGCAGTGCGAAGCAGGGAAGTCAAGTGCCATGCTCGGGTCCTTCAGAGGATTGAGATTTTCAAGGGATGAGTGATTGCAGGGCCCGGCCAGAGGCTCCATAAAGAGGTCTGATTTTCGGAAAGTGACCTGCACCCCCTCTCCCCCCACGTTTGCCTTGAAAGTCAGCCCCAAAACGGGAGCACTTGAAATCACTATTTCAAAGAATCTTGACCCAAAGCTCTGGAACCGATGCTGATCACAAGTGATCCCTCCGGATTTGCACAGGACGAAATTCACCTACCCTGCAGAGAGTCGGCACAAAGACTGCACCACACTTCCCATACAGCTGAAATGGAATTCATGTTCTACTCGCGGCTTTTGCCTGCTCAGGGGGTGGGTTTCACCTTGTGGCGCATTGGCAGAGTTGGGTAGGGTCTGACAAGACCATTGCAAAACAATCCTTCTTAGAGCCAATACAAATGTAACAGATCAGGAGACAGACTGGAGGGGCCACTATCTGCCAGGAGAGCCAGACCCAGAGACAGGGCCAAATGTAACAGTTTGACTACCAGGCTTTTCATCCTCTGGGAGAGAATGAAAGGGAGCAAAAGCCATGGAGTGTAATGTTTCCCGCTTCCCCTGTGCTCTCCTTGCAGCTACGACCTGGTTAATTACATTTTCCTCTCCGGCTTCCCCGAAGAATCCCCCATCAGCTACTTCATTCTGTCCTATGCGGGGGAGGTCGTGTTTGTGACAGACACGGAGGAGGTACGGTGGTGTGACTCTTGGGTGGATCAGGCGGGCGCTTTGTTTGACTAAATGCGGCATGGCCTAGGGGATCGAGTGAGCTGGGATCTATTCCTGGTTGTGCCCCTTGTTATGCTGGGTGACCTGGGGTGAATCGTGTTACCTCTTTGTGTCAGAGGGTATCTATGGCAACTAGACCCCTGCTGCTGGCCCGGGCCATCTGATTTAGGCACTCCGGCTGGTTCACTGCTGTGTAGATGTCTGGGCTCAGGCTAGAGCCAGTGCTGTAGACCCCTGTGAGGTGGGAGGGTCCAGAGCCTCAACCCAGAAGTCTACGCCACAATGAAACAGCCACGGGTTTTTCTTTGCCAGTGAGGTAGCAAAGTTTTTAGATGATACTAAACTGCTCAAAATAGTTAAGACCTAAGCAGACTGTGAAGAATTTCAAAAAGATCTCACAAAACTAAGTGATTGGGCAACAAAATGGCAAATGAAATTTAATGTGGATAAATGTAAAGTAATGCACTTTGGAAAAAATAACCCCAACTATACGTACAATATGATGGAGGCTAATTTAGCTACAACTGTTCAGGAAAAAGATCTTGGAATCATCGTGGATAGTTCTCTGAAGATGTCCATGCAGTGTGCAGCGGCAGTCAAAAAAGCAAACAGGATGTTAGGAATCATTAACAAAGGGATAGAAAATAAGACGGAGAATATCTTATTGCCCCTATACAAATCCATGGTGCTCCCACATCTTGAATACTGTGTACAAATATGGTCTCCTCATCTCAAAAAGGATCTACTGGCATTAGGAAAGGTTCAGAGAAGGGCAACTAAAATGATTAGGGGATTGGAACGGGTCCCATATGAGGAGAGATTAAAGAGGCTAGGACTTTTTAGCTTGGAAAATAGGAGACTAAGGGGGGATATGATAGAGGTCTATAAAATCATGAGTGGTGTGGAGAAAGTGAATAAGGAAAAGTTATTTACTTGTTCCCATAATAGCAGAAGTAGGGGCCACCCATTGAAATTAGTGGGCAGCAGGTTTAAAACAAATAAAAGGAAGTTCTTCTTCACACAGCGCATAGTCAACCTGTGGAACTCCTTGCCTGAGGAGGTTGTGAAGGCTAGGACTATAACAGGGTTTAAAAGAGAACTGGATAAATTCATGGAGGTTAAGTCTATTAATGGCTATTAGCCAGGCTGGGTAAGGAATGGTGTCCCTAGCCTCTGTTTGTCAGAGGGGGGTGATGGATGGCAGGAGAGAGATCACTTGATCTTTACCTGTTAGGTTCACTCACTCCAGGGCACCTGGTGTTGGCCACTGTCGGTAGACAGGATACTGGGCTAGATGGACCTTTGGTCTGACCCAGTACGGCCTTTCTTATGTTCTTATGTTTGCTGTGTAGATGTACCCTCAGTTTCTCCATCTGTAAAATGGGGATAATGATACTGCCCTGCTTTGAGATGTGCTGATGAATAGTGGTAGGCACCGAAATGCAGTGGTTCTGAGGCTCTCAGATCACTATTCGGTCACTAACACTGCCTCCTAACCTGTTCGAGGAGCTGCTAAATATTCTTATCTCCTGTATGAGTGGTTAAAGCGCAGCAGAGAGAGAGCAAAGCCCTTGCTCAGCAGCAGGCACATAGAACCCAGGAGTCCTGTGGCGGGGAGTGGGGGTGGGGGCTGTGATCACCATTAGACAGCACTCTCTCCCCACTCCAGAGGAACTCTGTGCTGGGTGGACGAGCCCCATATAAACCGCTGCCACGCTCCATCCCTGCAGAGGTGGCTGCATCTCAGCAGCAGGGATGGAGCAGCTCCTTTGGAAAGTCCCCTTGAGGGACACCGTCAGATTTCCACTCCCTTCACCCGCTCTTTACATTTGGCTCCCCAGATTTGGTTTTCTTTGGAAGGCAGCTCAGTCGTCAGTCGGCTCTACCCATCCGAAGCCTGGGACACGTACCTCAGCCTCCAGCTCATGAGAGGATCCAAGGACTTTAGCTATAACGAGACTTTTGTGAGCCTCTTCTTTAACAAGGAGGGACTGCAGCAGGTGCGCCCGGGCCGCAGGAGTCACGGAGGCAGGGGTGGATGGTGCAGGGGGCAGTTAATGGTCAATAGAAGTTTGAATCTAGCCCTGGTCTGTTGTGCTGGGAAGCCGTTGACAGCTGCTGATTGGCCAGTGGATTAATGAGCCATTCAGACCAGTTTCCAGGGCCGAGCGGCCACAGGAGAATTGATCCCCTCGTTGGCAGACACCACAGGAAACACGTTGGTGGTGAGTGTGGGGCACCTGCTCTGGGCATAGAGACAGGCCTTCATGCTTCCACTGTCAGGGCCTTACCCTGGTCCCACTGTAGAGTAAATCCATTTTCATGAAAGGGGCTGCTCCTGATTCGCTCCCGTGTAAATGAGATCAGAAGCACCCGCAATATAGAACAGAACAGAACCACCTGCAATACTCCTGAAAGGGAGTGCGGCCAAGCCACCCCATCCTTAAGGGGCATGGCCACACAGGTTAGGGCCATGGCCGATCTGGAAGCCAAATGCCGTCCCATTTCTACCCGGTTCTGAGCACTGATTCCCCCTTGGATCCAGGGGGCCTCACACCAGCACCGGCCCCATGTAGCCACAAAACCTTCCAGCACAGAAGAACAAGAACCTCCCTCCTTCCTACCCGCAGTCCAACCGTAAATTGTCAGGCTCGAGCTGACGTGTTGCAGCTAGATCTGTTGGTATTTCACTGGGTACCACCTGCTCCCTGGCTGTGCTGAGCAGCCTTCGCTCCCGCTCTAGATGAAGAAAGTGACCCCCCCAACCACGGAGGCTGTTACCGCTTCTGACCCGAGCAGCCAGACAAAAATCCCAGCTCTCCTGGCGTGTCCCAATTAGCAAGAGAAATTGGCACTAGTTGAGTTTCATCTTTGCAGCAAGGTCGTTCGTTTGCACGGAACGCACAATGGCCTCGTTTCCTTGAACATCTTAGGAATTAACCAGCAGGAGACTCACGCTTCTTTCCAGCCTGCACCTGGTCCCCGCAGAGCTTTCTCTCAGGGCACCCCTGACCAGCTTGTCCCGGTCCACCTGGCTTTCTCTCACTGTCCTGGGCCTCTCTCGGGTAAACCCAGAGCAAAACAGAGCTACCAAGCAAAGCCCTCACCCCTGCATTCGAAACTCCTCCTCCTTGGGCTACACGATTCAGTTTCTCTTCAGCTTTTCCATGGGTGCTATTGCTTAATTATTTGTATTGTCCCTAGAGCCTCAGTCAGAGGCCAGGACCAGGACAAAAAGACAAAGAGCTTACAGAAAACAAGAGACAACACATGGGTGTTAGCTTCAGCTGCTAGGTGGCTTCTTTCCACTTCACCTGAATAGCAGGGGTTGAAGTCCACCTGTCCCCAGTATTTTCTGCTCTTGCCTCTCCTTTCAGCTGGTGTACATAAAGGATGAACAAAGGAAAGAAAAGATGATCAAGAGGAACTTCCCTCTCCATTATATCCTGTCGTACCAGCACCTCATCATCAATCAGTACCGTGCGGTGTACTTCAAGTGAGTACTGGCAGAGGATGGGCAATGGGGGAAAAGGCTTATGGGGCAGACTGAGCCGGCGGCACCAATGCCCCGAGGGGAGCTGTGGCTGCCTGGACCAAGGCTGAGCTGTCAGCTGGGTCCCAGTAATAATTCCTAGATCTCAAAGCCCTTTGCCAAGCAGAGCACTGTCCTCACCCTGTTTTACAGAGGGGAGAACTGAGGCACAACGCAGGAATGGGGCCAACCCACAGTCAGCCAGCAGAGCAGCAGCAGATCCAGGAATAGAAACCAAATCTCCCAAGCATAGGCGCCAACTCCGTGGGTGCTCTGGGGCTGGAGCATCTATGGGGGGAAAATGGTGGGTGCTGAGCCCCCTTATCAGGTCCCCCTCGCCTCCTCCTGTGTTTGCCACCCACCGTCAGGCCCCGCTGATCAGTGCCTCCCTCCTCCTCCCTGCGCCTCCCATCTGCTGTGATCAGCTGTTCCATGGCATGCAGGAGGCTTGGGGAGGAGCACGGGGGTGGAATGGGACAGGAAGAGGTGGGGTGTGAGTGGAGCAGGGGCAGGAAGAGGCGGGGTGGGGGCAGGATCAGGCCCTGAATCTGTACACATCAGGCCAGATCACAGGTGCAGCGCCACCTCAGAATCTCCCAAGTCAGCCTCAAGGCCTCTTCTGTTTTAGCCTTGATCCCGCAACTCCCCTTAGCTATTGGCAGGATAGTACGTGTGACACGCAGCTGAAAGATTCTGATTCCATCCAGCACACAGCCTCCGCCCCACCGCCCAGTCCACTGCAACATGCCAGAGCACCGCCAACCTTGTGATGAACCACTGCATTTCAGTGCCAACCTGCACCCGGTTCCCCTCTCCCCATTTCTCCCTCAGTCATGCTCAGTACATCAACTTCTTCCATCCCTGCTCCTTCTCGGTCATGCGCTTCGAGGACCTCCCCGCCCCTCAGCGCTTCACCCGGATGGAGCACTACTGCACCGAGCCGCCGGATGTCATGGAGAGCACAGGCTTCCACAACAACATGTCTCTGGCTGTATACCAGGGGCTGATCTTCCAGCTGCTCTGGCTGCACGCGGACTATAGCAGGGTGAGTTCTTGTGGTCAGCTCTCAGCTGCGTTACGGTGTTGGGCTGGGAGGAGAGTTCCTTGTACCCATGGCACTAGGTGTGGGGAAGTTGGGAGTTCTGAGCATGTAGCGCTGTCTACACTGGGAGCGAGGTCGTATCACTGCCTCGCTCAGGGATGTGGTCTTTCCCCTGAAGCAACAGGGATTATCTGAGAAAGACGCAGAAGATCCACATGCTTTTCAGATGAGAAAACCCTACGTTTTCAGATGACGTGTTATTTAGCAAGGCCTTTGATTTTTTTGTAGCCTTACGCTGACCCGGTCCACGACCCAACGTGGCGCTGGTGGAAGAACAGAAAGCAATACGCCGTAAGAAAAGATTCTGAACATTCCTTTTCGACAAAAAACCCAACCCATCAAATTAAGGGGGGTGATTTCTCGTCTAAATTGTGTTATCATCTTTTAGGAACGGATTTGTACACTCTGAAAGCCCGGACAGATTTTAGTTTGGGTACCTCCATCCCAGCTCCATAAATTCCCGCTCCAGTAACACAATCTTTCTCCTACACTTCCTGTCCCAAACAGCTGCTAAGTTCCTCCCCAAAGATGGGACAGAAAAGGTAGATTGGCCGTGTCTCAAAAACAGTTCTAATGAATAAGAACTTCTCTTGCCTGTGGTAGTGAGCCCTGAAAGTCAGGAGGTGGCAGACTTGGGCCTGGAGTAGCCATGGGTTGGAATAAGTCTGTAAGATTGTAATCTTCCATAAGGGCTAAATCAGCCTTATGTATCTGGTGACAGGAAAGAATTTCCCATGCGGTCACTGCCTCCCGGCTCTGCCGCAGCCCTTGATCTTGGAGCTCCCTGTGGCTCCTGGGTTTGCTGTTGCACCGAGCCGGCCCTGGGTCTTGTTGGACGCGAGGAGCTCTGGAGGTGGGAGGAGGAGGCAGTAGCTTCAGCTGTGCGACTAGGGGCAAGCTGAAGTTGGGCCCAGCAGACAGGCTGCCAGGAAACCCCAGCACACGGCTGAGCCTGTAGCAGGTTTCACTTGGAGGCCCGCAGGGCTAATGGGCAGGCCATGGCTCAATAGTTTTTCCACCCCCAACGTCCTGGTGCTGGGTTTGTCTCATGGCCAGCAGGCCAGCTGACAGTCTGTTCCCTGGTTGGATGGGGGGGAAGATAGGGGGACCTGGGCCCTCCCTCTCCACCAGGTCTGAGCCCAGGGTCCAAAGGACGGAGGTGTGGAGTGTCTTGATCACCTCTCCTTGGTACACCTGACCAGCCTTCAGAAGAACGGCCATACGGGATCAGACCAGTAGTCCATCCAGCCCAGTATCCTATCTTCCGACAGTGGCCGGTGCGAGATCCTTCAAAGGGAATGAACAGAACAGGGCAGTTATCAAGTGACCATCCCCTGTCGTCCATTCCCAGCTTCTGGCGGCTGGAGGTTTAGGGACACTCAGAGTATGTTGTTGTGTCTCTCATCATCTTGGCTAAGAACTGCCGCTTAGCCAATCAGTCCCCAGCCCGTAGCAGTGCATGGGATTCTTCCATCCTAAGGGCAGGACTCTGCACTTGTCCTTGTTGAACCTCGTCTGATTTCTTTTGGCCCAATCCTCCAATCTGTCTAGGTCCCTCTGTATCCTTTCCCTACCCTCCAGTGTATCTACCTCTCCCCCCAGCTTAGTGTCATCTGTGAACTTGCTGAGGGTGCAATCCATCCCTTTATCCAGATCATTGATAAAGATGTTGAAAAAAAATGACCCCAGGACCGACTGCTTGATACCGGCTGCCAACTAGACATCGAGCTGTTGATCATTACCTGTTCAGCCTGACAATCTAGCCAGCTTTCTACCCACCTTATAGTCCCTTCATCCAATCCATACTTCTTTAAATTGCCGGAAAGAATACTGTGGGAGACTGTATCAAAAGCTTTGCTAAAGTCAGGATATATTACATCCACCGCTTTCCCCATATCCCATGTCCCTCCACCCCACTCCGGGCTTCTGCTGCAGGGCAGGATACACCGGGACGCAGGCATTCTCTCTGTGTTCTGAACACATGCAGTTCAGGTCCCAAGGGGCGTGAGGGCACTTCCACACCTTGTACCAGGGGAACACAATCATAGGTCGTGTCCTTTTCCTTTGGGACATGCCATGGCTGGCCCTGAGCAAAAACTCCCTGCTTGTTACTATGGGAAGAGAGAGAAAGGTGAGGCAGGTGATATCGTTTATTGGACAGACTCCTGTCAGCGAAAGAGACACACTTTTGAGTTCACCCGAGCTCTTCCTCAGGGCTGACAAACAGACTCAGTGTGTCAGCAGAACGGATTGTTCAGTATAAGCAGTTAACACACAGTCCAAGCAACCAACCCCCTTGAGCCGTGATTCTGTTCATTTTCCGACCTGCCTATGCTGACGCTTAATTCAGCTAACGCAAGGTGTTCCGGGAGCATCAGTGAACAGGATTATAGACAGACCATGTCACTGCTAGAAATATACACGTAATGTTATACTGATAGTGGGTGCTTAATGCATATTAATAGATTACACTTGGTAGCGATTAAATCTGCCTCTCCTTTTTCAGGAGTATTTCTTTTACGTAGCAAGCAATGGCAACTCCTCCGGAGGTGTCTATGTCAACATGGAGAGCTACTTGAAGGTCTATGACCTGCAGCCCCAAAACCAGCTGCCCAGCAAGATTTACCTGGACAAGAATAACGTCTATTCTTTCTCAGTGTTCCTGAGCGTCAAGTCGACGAAGGAAAGACGTAAGAGAGGAGGGTCTTGGGAAATGGATGTGAAAATAATGGGATTTTAACAGCTAGATGAATGTGCAGATCAGAGGAGTCAGCATCTTCTGAATTAGAGCCGGGGGACTGGCCGTCAATAAGAATAATAATAATAATTAATAATAATTAATACCTTGCACTTTTCATCCATACACCTCAAAGTGCTTCCCAAAGGAGGGCGGTGACATTATCCCCATATTCCAGATGGAGAAACAGAGGCACAGAGAGGAAAATGGACTCGATCAAGGTTACCTCATAGAGGTCTCCTGAGTCTCAGGTCTGGTCTACACTAGGGGAGGGGATCGACCTAAGATACGCAACTTCAGGCATGAGAATCGCGTTGCCGAAGTCGACGTATTTAGATCAGCTTACCGCGGTGTCTTCACAGTGGTGAGTTGACTGCTGCTGCTGCCCCGTCGACTCCACCAGCGGTGGAGTACCGGAGTCATTGGGAGAGCGCTCGGGGATCGATTAGATCTAGACTAGACGCAATAGACTAGACACAATAAATCAACCCCTGATAGCTCGATCACTACCCGCTGATCCGGCGGGTAGTGTTCACATACCCTCAGTCCTGCCCTCTATCTACTAGGCAAAACTTTCTCCCATCAGAAGGGTTTCTATCCCCAGCTCTGGGAGGGGAGTGGTGTCTAGTGGTCTAGAGCAGGGAGCTGGGAAACTGGACTCCTGGGTTCTTTCCCAGCTCTGGGAAAGCCATGGGGCCAGAACTCCTGGGTTCTATTCTTAGCAAGGGGAGTGGTGTCTAGTGATTAGAGCAGGAGGGATTGGGAACCAGGACTCCTGGATTCTGTTCCCAGCTCTGGGAGGCGAATAGGTCTAACAGGTTAAAGCAGTGGGGACTGGGAGTCAGGAGTCCCCCATTTTATTCCCAGCTGTAGGAGGGAAGTGAGATCTAGTGAAGAGAGCAGGGTGTTGGGGCTGTTGCCCTTGCTCAGCCCACATGTCCAGCTTGGGCAGCCGCCTGTTGACCTCTACAAGCAGATCTGCTTTGACCCAGAGAGATCCACCTTGAGCAGGAGAAGAGCGTTAAATCTTTGGCCTGTTTGATCCTCCTCCTGTTGAGGCCAGTTAGTGCCAATCAGAGTGGTCACTGCTGTGATCAGGACAGCAAACCTCCAACTTAGGGTCGTGAACAGCTGGTGACAAGATTCTGTCACTACCCACCTGGGTGAGATTTGAACCTGTGACCTTCAAGCAAAAGGGTAGTTACAAGCCTTAAGCCACCCACTGCCCTTGCTTTTGAAGAGTGCTGATGCGTCGGTCTGATGAGTTCTTCCCAGCGGCTCTTCTCTTAATTGGGTCAGTGATTGCATTAGAGGTCAAAGTCCCCTGTGCCAATGGCTCTGTTTCTGGCCAGCGTAACTCTCTTCTCCTGCAGTGAGGGAAATGCCAGATCAGACCTTCCTTGATTTTGTGTGGCTCACCGTCGTCTTAGCGCATCCGATGTTTGTGGTTTCACATCTCCACCGGCACTATCTGATCAGTCGGGGCTCTGTGCTGTATACGGTGAGTGCACGGGGCCGGCTGCTACAGAAAGGTAATTAGTGCTCGGGTTCTGGTTTTGCATCCGTTTTGATGTATTTCCCCACCAGCTGTCTTTCAATGTTGGGATGGATTCAGCTACCCTGGCAATGTTCAAGTGTATTGCAAGCAGCCCTTCAAACCACCTCCATCCTGACCTGGAGTGGGCCGCGCTGTGCCAACCCTAGTCCTAGATTTTAAAGGCCAAAAAGGACCACTGTGATCATCTGGTCTGACCTCCTGTGTGATACAAGCTAGAGATGCCTCCTGCCCCCAGTAACTAATGCAACAAGGCAAACCTGTAACTTCTGTTTGAGATACAGACCGGCATTTAGAAAGATATTCTTGATTTCAAAGCCTCAGTGATGGAGAATCCACCACATGCTGGGGAAGTTGTTCTAACTGTTGATGTACCCGGTTGAAAATTCACATCTTATTGCAAGTCTGATTTTGACAAACTTTAGCATCCAGATGCTGGCCCTTGCTCAGGCTTCTTCTGCTAGATTAAAGAGTCATCTGCCATCAGAAATTTCTTCCCCCCATAAGGATTTATAGAGCATGCGAGCAAGCCCTGGGCTGCACACACACTAACTCTGGCTGCAGACTTTTCAGCAAAACGGTTATTTGATGAAAAATGCCATTTCCCTCCAAATCGAAACACGCATCAATTTCCACAACCTTTTGAGACACCCCAAAATGAAGCGTTTTAGTAATATCTCAGCGTCCTGTTGTGACATTTTCAGAACTGAATATTTCCGTGATTTGGGGTTATTGCAGCGTTTCAAAATGGAATTCATTCTTTCGATTTAAAAAAAACTCCACATAAGTAAACAGATTTTTAAAATGTCAAAATCGGAAGGAACCAGTTTGGTTTTACAGGAATGAAACATTTCAGTCAAAATGAAATTCTGAGTGTTTCCGGTTTAGTTCAGGAATGGCAAAAAGGTTGAAACCGTGGAAGTTTCTGTGAACCTGAAATTCCCGTTCCCATCCAGTTCTTACTGAGGCAAACAGTCCCAGAGCTCTGCCCCTGTCCTTCCGTCTTCCCTTGTAGCCTACCCTGCTCTTCCAGGCTTAGGCACCCCCTTGCACAGCTCTGCCATTAGTCCTGGATCAGTCCACGGCACAGGAATGCTGAAATACATCCACCGGGCCCCATCCTCGGGGCTGCGCTGTCCCGTATGGGGCAGGGACAGTCACAGCGCAGTGCGCTCCAGCCACAGCCCGGATTAGCCCCCTGCAGGCCCTGGTGGGCAGAGAATAGCCACAGCACAGTGTGCTCTGACCACACCCCGATCCACCCCCTATTGGCCTTGGGGAACAGGAGTTGCCGCTCCTGAAAAAACAGAAAACCAGGACATCCAAACCCTTTCATCTGGGACAAGTACCTCACAAAAGCGCCAATCCTGGGAGAACCCGGACAGGTGGCAACCATACCCTCCATCCACACCTCTGATCTGTTTCCTGCACTGGGGGATGGGAGCAGGGACTGTGCAGACCCCAACCATCAGCTCTGTGCTGGCGAGTAAAGACACTGTGCCTGGGGGCTGGTTCTCAGGTTGTTCCTGCTCACTTGAAGGCCCCTTTATGCTTCAAGAGAAGCAAGGCCCCAAATGTTGATAAACCTCTGCCCTTCATTCAGGAGTCTAATCCGTCTCCCTGTACCCAAAGGGACTTGGAACAGGCCCTTTCTTCATCAGTTTTGGAGCCTGACCAGCACCCTGCAAATCTCCCCCGCCAGGTGAACATCAGTGACACTGGACAGTACCCAAAACAGGAGCTGAGTGGGACGAACCTGCTGAAGAGCTCAATGACTTTAAAGGTAGGCTAAAAGGCTGGCCTATCGCCCAGCAAGGTCATCGGGAGCAAGGACAGAGCCACCACGTGATTAGCTCCTCGGCACAACTAGTTTCATTAGGCACGTCCCTGGGTGGTAACGGATGAAAATCTGCCAAAGGGGTTAACAAGGCATCTGGGAGAGTTTTCCCTTGTTGTGCAGGAACGGGGGTGGGCACATCCAATCACAGGCCAGATGGCAGTGGATCACTGCAGGTGGAATTATTTCTGAGCTGGGCTCATGTTCTCGGTGAGAGTGTTCTGCAATGGAGCGGCATCAATTTATACCAGCTGGGGACCTTGTCCAGTAGTGCCAGATAAAGACCATGCTGTATGTTAGTGCCAGATACATCGGGCCAGATGCTGTATATCGGCCGCTGAGAGGGGAGTTCTCAGCCGTCAGGCCTGAGAGCAAGGGCTGTGGGCATGAGAGAGTGGCCGGCGTAATCTAGAGCTGCCTCAGAATACCAGATGTGGGTAGGATTGAGGAGAGCGGAAAGACAGAGGAGATGGCTTCCCTGCCGGTTCCTCACACCCTGCTCTGCGTGCCACAGGGTGTGAGGAACAGGCAGGATCTGGCCCTCTGATTCAAAGCAAACATGCCAACAACTCCCTGTGCCTGGACGGAGAAGCTTCTGACAAAGCTAAAAGAGGAGGCCATTCCAAGTCCCTCCCTAATGAGCACATATGACTTACCAGGAGAGGCTGAGGGAACTGGGGTTATTTAGTCTGCAGAAGAGAAGAGTGGGGGAGGGGGAGATTTGATAGCAGCCTTCAACTTTCTGAAGGGAGGATCCAAAGAGGATGGAGCTCAGCTGTTCTCAGTGGTGGCAGATGACAGAACAAGGAGTAATGGTCTCAAGTTGGAGTGAGGGAGGTCTAGGTAAGATTTTAGGAAACACTATTTCCCTAGGAGGGTGATGAAGCACTGGAAGGGGTCCCTAGGGAAGTGGGGGAATCTCCTTCCTCAGAGGTCTCTAAGGCCCAGCTTGACCAAGCCGTGGCTGGCATGATTTAGTTGGGATTGGTCCTGCTTTGAGCAGGGGGTTGGACTAGATCCCTCCTGAGGTCCCTTCCAACCCTGACCTTCTCTGATTCTATATAGTCCATCCTGGCCAAGCCACAACTCCCCTGAGCCATCCTCTCAGTCTGTCCCTTTGTCTGTCAGTCACAGGGGAGCCCCTCACGCACCTTTCTTATTCCAGCCTCCTGTCCCCTCCTGGGCCATTAATCTCCTGCAGATTCTGCCTGGAATCACATTTTCCACCTGCCTGACGTCCTGGTTGCTAGGTATTCCATGGGGGCGTCCCATTGTCTCTTCTCTATTGCCAGTTCTTTAATGATCCCCTGGTCGCACCCCAGACAGTCATGTGACACAAACATCTCTATGTCTCCAGCTCTGACCTAACAGCAGCTTTGGACCCCTTTTCCCCCAGTGGGAAGCAATCTCTACTCAGGTAAGTCCTTGCCATGGTCATCAGGGTGCCCCTTCATCACAGCCTGTCCCTGGCAGTGGTCAACAGCAGAGGAAGGTGTAAGAAAGAAGCAGGCGCAGGATAATTCATCCCCCTCTTTAGGTCTCATGCTAACCCTTCGTTGCTGGCGCTTGGATTAAAAGGTTGAATAGCCCTTCTTCCTGATCTCCGTCGGCATTAGCCATGATGACTCTGAGTGACCTTGTTATCCATACGAACAGCCAGCCTGGCTTAGTTCTTCTCAATGAGATCCTGTGGCAAGGAGTTCCACAGTCCAGTTACAGTCCACTGAAAGCTCCAGATTCTTTTCTGCACTGAGATCTGCTCAGTTCAGGAGTACGGGTCTGTCGGGCTGCTTCTGTGGTTCTCCGCATCTGTACAGCTTCAGCCCCAGCGTAGATCAGAGCAAGGTTCCCGCCATGTGTCCCGTTACCTAGACCTTTCCTCCGGAGTATCAAATATTATTGGACATGGCTGGCGCTGTGGTCTGATCTGCCAGGGCAACAACTGGGATCTCAGGTGAGACAGGCCAGTGATGTGATCAAACACAGCAGGAGGCAGATCCCAGACTCCATGGGCCAATGGACGGAGCCAGTGTGACAAGGAGGCGGGATACAGGACTGGATGGCCCAGTGAGCCTTGGCTCCTCTGTTGTCAGTGACAGGACAATGAACTTTTCGTTTGTTTGGTCCTAACAGAAATTCATTTTTGATTTAAACATTCCAGGTTATAAATGTGGAAACAAACTGTTACCACTACACAGAGTCCGGCCCAAAACTCCAGGTAACTATTGGGTCTGAACCCCTGGGGAAAGGCATATTAATGAGACTATATTAACATTTCATTTGGGATAATGGAGCAATAATATCATCTAATCTAATCGTCTATCTATCTATCTATCTATCCTCATATACCCCCTATCATCCGTCTATCTATCTATCTATCTATCTATCTATTTATCTATCTATCTAATCTGCCCCTGAATTTAGTTAACACAGAGTTAGAATTGTTCAGTGCTGTCTCACGCTCTTCCCAAATGTGGAGTGGCTGAACTTTTGTCTCTGAAAAGCGGGATACAAGAAGTGAAGATTCATGCCCCTCAGAAGCCCCCTTTACTCTTTACCCATTGGAGCAGGCAGGAGCCACTGGGAATGGGTCAGTTTTGGGGGGCTGGTACCTTAATAAGCCGACAGGAGCATTGGTTAAGTTGCATGCCACAGACTGGAATTCCAGCGTTTTGCTGCATGCGTTCAACCCCCCCACAACCATCCCCGGGGGAACCGGGCCCCTTACAACTTACAGAGCGAATAGGTGTGTCTTTTTCTCGCCCCCTCCCCCCACCTGCAGGGCTATGCCATGGTGCCAATCTTCATTGGCTGCCCCCCGGGCAAGAGGCTGGCCTTTGACATCACCAGAACCCTGAAGTACACCACCAAACAGAACAAGCGGTACTTCGACTGCAACCAGAAGAACCCAGAGCTGCCCTGCTTCTTCTTTAACGATGGTAAGGCAAGGCAGAGGAAGGGGTCCACACCGGGGACCAGATCCTGGCTGAGGCCCAGAGACAGATCCTGCACTTAACTTGTCTGGCGTGGACCCTGGCTTGACCCTTCTGCCGCTGCACCAAAGTCTGGGAGATTCGGGAGTAGGGAGGAGGCGGGAGGGGATCCCAGCTAGATCCAGGCTCGATTCTTGGTTGTGAGCCAAGGCCCGACTCTGGATGTCCTGAGCTGCCCAGAAATTGGCCTCGGTTTGGCTGTTTCGGTGTCTTAGAATCGTGGGGCTGGACTCGCATGCAGCCTGTGTTCTCAGAGCCCTCCATGGAGCAAAGCCACGGCAGCTGCCTCTTAGCTCATTGGTTTTCTTCACCATGCGGGCCAGGATCCAGCTGGGATTCCCCCCAACTTCCCCCCCAGCTGGGTTCCCCACTTCCATTCCCATGGAGCTGGAATCTAGTGAGAACTCCCCCTTTTCTCCCCCTCCCCCACAGGCAGGATGTCACTGGGATCCCCTTCCACTTAGCCATATGGGCCGGGCAGTATGGTCTTGGTTTGATACTGGTTTCTGACCCTTGTCAGAAACCCCTGGGGCTGTCTTTGGGGCGAGGGCACAGTTGAAATGGTGAACTTTGTCCTTCCTCTCTTTCCCGCAGTGTTCTACCCCTTCTTCTTGATCCAAGACCTTGTGACGGGGGACTCGGGTCCTTTCATGGGCAGGTGAGGGCTGGGCAAAGCCACCCACTTGGCTTTGGCAAAAGTCGCCCAGGGCTGAGTGACTGGGTGGGTGAGGTTGTGTCTTTTATTGCTAGTGGAAGAGACAAGCGTTCACGCTTGCACAGAGCTCTTCCTCAGTTCCCTTCAGCTCCAAAGCACATCTCGCTTACCAGCAGAAGTTGGGCCAGTAAAAGAGGCTGAGTCCCTAGAGGGCGACAAAGACCCCGTAGGAGTTACACTGAAGCTACCAGCTTCGCCCTTTGGGGTTGTAGCAACAGCTGTGAAGGCCTGGTGTGAGCGGGGTGAGGAGGGCTCCCCCCAGCTGTTTGAGCCGTGGGGCTCGGAGGACTTTCCCCCTGAGTGAGGGGGTGTCTAACTGCCAACCCCGTTGGGCTGGTTTTCACCGCAGCGTGTTCTTTGTTCCCATGGTAGCTACACGCTGAAGATCATTGGCGGAGGGCCGTACTCGGAGAGCAGGATCCGCCCCTACAGCCGGAGCGAAATCCTCGACTACAACACGAAGAACGGCAGGTAGGACTCAGTGAGCCCCGACAGAGGGTCTGTGACGTCATGGGTGGTAAGGGGACAGTGATCTGGGAAGTGTTATCTCCCCCATCACAGAGCACACGGACTGGGGGTCGCCAATGGAATTACCAGGCGGCAGGTTTATAACAAACAAAAGGAGGGTTTTTCTTCACCTGACGCACAGTCAACCTGTGGAACTCCTTGCCAAGTGCTGCACGGATCCTGACCGGGATCGGGACCCCTCTGCCCCTTGCAGACGTTACTTCTCCTAGGAGCTGGGGCTGTCCCTGCCTGCCTGGGTTGCCCTCTACTGCCTCCTTGGGTGGGGGATTGAACCGCAGAAGATGCAGGTTTATGAGAATATGGCTGTGTACCCCAGGGCCTCCTAGCAGGACAAGGCTGATAAGGATATGGGTTTTAGCCAGGATGCCCCCTCTCCCAGCTGGGCTTTTCCCCTTCCATCTAGCCAGGGTGGGTTTCAGCAGCTCTCCTGACTGGGGAAAAGAGTTTCACATCAGTCATGTTCTTTCTGTGAAGAATTCTTTAGTAAACCTAGGCCCCCCAAAAACGGTTTCTTGACAAAGGTGGAAATGGCCTTAAAACTAGGTGGATCTGTGACTCCGGACACTTTCTCTCCCCAGCACACCGCTGAGTCTGATCTGGATGAGGGCTAATCACACAAAACCTCCCCTTACCGATCCTGAAGGCTTCCACATCTTCTCCAGAACCGACTGCGGGATCAAGTAAGGAAATATCGGAGTGGGTACGCAGATCTCCAGCCCCTTCCCTGCCATTCTCCACCAGAGACTGAACTTACTTGTTCTCTTTTCATCCACTCCCAGTGTGGTTTATTCCCTGTCCATTAAAACTGTTAATCTGAAAGGTGCCATTGGGGAGAGCTTTAATCCAGAGACGATCACAAGCCGCATTAAAGCCGGCATCTAGGCAAAGCACTCTCCTGTGGGCTCAGTGAATGAAGCAATGAAGTCCCTTTATGCAGTAGAGATAGCAACAAAGAAGGAAGGAGTGCCCAAGGCAGAGCTCAGCTGTGTGGGAAGACATGGTTGCCTTGTTGCCAGCCCAGAGCTAGGACAGTGGTGTGGTAGGAGGAGAGAGCCTGGGGAAGCAGCTGTGAGTGTGGCACTGGGAGGGAGCAGAGAGAGACAGTTTCTTGGGCACAGAGCCCATTGAAGAGGCAGACTTGGGAATTTCAGAACAAGACACTGCCTGCTGCTGTTTGAGACGGCTCTTTGCCAGTGAACCAGGAGTATCCCTGATAGCTCATCCTAACCGAAAAAGCCCTGCCAAGCCCCAGACGTTGGCGCCTGGATGCTGGGTGCTGTGCAAACCTGTCACCACAGAGACAGTCCCTGCCTCGAATGGCTTCGCACTGTGCTTGGGGAGGCGCTGGATTCAGAGGGGACACGAGTGTCAATTACCAGCACCGGTGGCTTCCCAGCAGGCAGGTGACCTGGGGCCCATGCTCACAGCGTCTTTCCCCTCCCGTAGGTGGGTCTGTGAGCAGAACTCCCCCTGTTACGATGTGGTTCCCTTGGAGCTGACAGCTCCGGATTACTTCTTTTTGGTGGAGGTGTCTAACAGGTGAGACTCCTGTGGCCCTTTAAAGCCCAGGGCATTCGGCGCCGGTGTGTGCTGGGTTGCCGACCCTGGCATCTGTCCACAATAGCCCCCGGCTCTTCTGCAGATCCCATAGTGACTCGCCCAAGGTCACCCAGTTCTCCTGAGTCCTAGTCCAGAGCTTGATCCATCCCAGGCTTTGTCTCCTGGACCAGCACCTCAGCTGGAACAAGTCAGAGCAGCCTCAGGGCTGCTCCAACTCACGCTTCCTAAGGGATGTAGGTGGCTACTCTGGCATTAATACGGGGCCTTGGAGTGGGTGGAAGTGGCCCCTGGAGATAGCCTTTGCGCAAAGGACTTCCCCAGCTGGCATTGCCCTCAGCGAGTGTGTCAGGAGTGAGCATGGCCAGACCACCCTTGGCTGCAGCTGTTCTCTGCTCCTTGGGGTCCTGGGACGTGGAGAATAAACTAGGGCAACTTCGAGGCTGCTCTAACTATAACTGGAGGGCGGGCCCGTGCATAGCCCCATAATACAGAGAGGACAACACCTACCTTCGTTCCCTACCCCAAGTCCAGGAATGGAGTAACCAAGAGTCAGGCCCCTAGTCTAGTGTTAAATGTCCCCCTTCCCCCCACGCCGATCTCCCCCCATGCTCTATCCAGAGCCTGGCTCTGAGCCCCTGCCAGGGATCTCTCTCTCCATGGCCTGGCCACCCCTGGCTTGTTAAGAGCTCCCGCAAACCCATTTGCAAGCCACCACTGTGGAGATGACGCAAGGGACTCTGGGATGCCTCCCCACACCGCCCCGCCTGGAATGGGACGCGGCGGGTGGAGGCTGGCCTTGTCCTGGCTGCATGGCTTGAATGACGGTGACAGGGCTGCCGGTGCCCTGAGCCCCCCGGGTTCGTCCCTGCAGGGCCGTGGACAAGAGCACCTACTGCGACTATGACCTGGAGTTTGTGATCCACATTCACGGCTTGCAGCTCAGTCCCTCCCGGGCAATCGCCATCATGAAGGTATTTGGGGGTGGGGGGACCTGGGACCCTGTTCCTGCTCACTCCGCCCAGCAGGATTATCGCTCCCTCTCTAGGGCCTGGGGTAGGCAGGACAGCCGGCTAGCTGGGGCACGCCTGGGGCTCTCCAGCCTGGGGACCACGCTGGTCCTAGTGTCGGGGAGCGCAAAGGGGCACAACGGAGGAGATAGCCCATGTACAACCTGTACGCACTGGTCACACACAGGGGCAGCCTGGGTGAAGCACAAGC
Source organism: Dermatemys mawii (assembly GCA_007922305.1). Taxonomy (NCBI): domain Eukaryota; kingdom Metazoa; phylum Chordata; order Testudines; family Dermatemydidae; genus Dermatemys; species Dermatemys mawii. The sequence goes on along the minus strand of ML677398.1, from coordinate 1,214,550 downwards.
CAGAAGAAACCTCATTGCTGGGCCACACGAGATAGAACCCAGGAGTCCCAATGCCCAGCACCCCCACTCTAACCACTAGGCCCCACTCCTTTCCCGGAACTGGGAGAGAACCCAAGAGTCCCCGCTCCCACCTCCCCTGCCCATGCGCCCTGCTGCTCTAACCAGTAGGCACTACTCTTCTCCCAGAGTCTTGCCTCTACCTGCTAGCCCAAACCAGACTCCACCTCCTCCCAGTTCTGTACACCCAGAGCAGCCGGACGAGTCTCCCCAGGCGCCCCGCCCCAGCAGTTCAGAGCCCGGCCCTGCCTGTCTCTCGAAGGAGCCGTAGTTCTCCCGCCAACAAGGATAACGGTACGTCTCCCTGGCAGATCTCCATGGCCGTTCTGACCGGCACCATCGTCCTGTACATCCTGCACCACTTCCTGGGGCCCATGGTCTGGGCTGGCTTCACCCGGCTCATCCAAAGGTTCAAAGAGGCCATTGGTGCTGTTCGGACAGGTGAGCTGTTCCACCGCCCCAACTGCCATCTTCAGGGAACTCAGACGGCCTAGCTGCCCCCCGGCTATTGTTAGACTGTTAATGGGGACGTCAGGAGAATCCCCTGAGGTTTGACACCCCCAGCCACCCACGGCCTGGTTCAAACCTGTCCCCGAGCCACCCA
>ML677398.1:1203779-1213879 GCA_007922305.1 Dermatemys mawii | reverse complement strand
CTGTCCCCGAGCCACCCACGGCCTGGTTCAAACCTGTCCCCCAGCCAGCTCATAGGCCGGTTCTAACCCCCGCCCCGCTCCAGCCACCCACGGCCTGGTTCAAACCTGTCCCCCAGCCAGCTCACAGCCCAGTTCTAACCCACCCCCAGCTGGGCCAGGTAGTCTGGGTTCTCACCCATCTCCAAGCGCAGGTCAGGGGTGTATCTGTGTGGGGACGGGAGGGGTTCTGGCTCCGCCCGGGGAAGAGCCTGGCTTAGCTAGACTCCTCTTCTGGGCCGCTGGGATGTGCCAGCCCTGCTGGATTTCACTGCCATGGACACTGGTGTCACTCTTCCCCTCCCTGCCCCCCAAAGGTTCCAACCCTGCCTTGCTCTGTTCTTCCAGAGTCCAGCGTCACCTTCTCCACCTCTTCCTCTGTCTACCACCACACACCCCCCTAGTAGACCAACGTCACCAGCAACGGTCACCTGCCCCGGAGCAGCACGGAGGTACTGGACCCCCCAGCATCAACCGGAACAAGAGCTCCGTTTGGCCGCCCCTTTCCCTGCCCCTGGCCTTAGCCGGGATGGCCCCCGAGCTCCCGGCAGGGTCAGGCGCTCTGGCGTCGATAGCGGGACCTTTGGCTCCAGGAATTCCCATGTTGAAATCTCTCACTTTGTTGCGTGAATGAAAATCTTCCCATCTCCTTCCAGTTCCGTTTGTATTTCCCAGCCTTGAGCAGCCAGGCAAGAGGAGGCGGGTGGCACCACGGGAGCTTTGGCTCAGCTGTTGTCTGCACTAGGCTCCGTGGGACTCTGGTCTGATTTCAGTTGTTCGATAAACTCTTTCATGGTCTAGGAGGGGATCCCCAGGTGGGGACCTGAAGCTCTTGCTTCCCCCAGAACTGGCACCCGCTACTCCGGGGGAAATGGTCAGCCCTGGGTTCTGATCTCCAGGCTCCCTCATGCTCTAAGGGACGGGTGTAACTCAGTAGGCGAGATTCCAGCTGGTGTAAAGCAGGAGGGCTCCTTGGGCCCGGTCTGCTATTTACACCTGCCGCAGATCTGACACCTGCTGGCTAGCTTCCCGAGGAGCAAGGCTGGGTGGGGAAATTCACCAGCCACGCCGACATTTTTCCACCCAGACCTTCCTAGTTATGAGCCGGTTTCTTTCTCGGTAGGATACTGGGGGCCAGGACTCCTGGGTCCATCCCATGTCCTGCCACCAACTCACTGAGCTCACTCCTCAGGGGTGGGGGTGGGGGCTTTGTACTGCCCAGGATCCTACCCTGACACAGGGAGAGTCTGAGAGCAGGGTGGCAACAACCTGACTCTATGCCACCCTCTCCCCTTCTGGGAGGAGTATGCTAGGATGGGGCCCTGTCTGGGATGCAATTCACAGCTGGCATAACTAAGAGCAGCCCCAAGGCTGCTGTAAGTTACACCCTGGGCTGGTACAGGAGGAGCAGGAAGGTGGCTTAAAAACACTCCCCCCACCAATCTCCTTGGCTTCAAGGAGCGTAAATCCAGCCCCCCAGTTTATTAACACCTACCTCTCACATAGCACTTTTCCTCAGTAGAGCCAGATCATTACACCCATTTTACAGATGGGGAAACTGAGGCACAGAACGAGGCTGCAACCTGCCCGAGGTCGTCCAGCGGGCCAAGCCAGGAATAGACACCCACTTTCCCGAGTCCCTGGCGAGCCCGCAACCTGCTGGGCCGCCCTCTGGCCCCTCAGACCCTGCTCTTCACTGCGGGGAGGGAAGGGGGGGAAACGGGGAAAGAGGCAGCTCCCATTGCAATGTCTTGCTAATAAACGTGCATCCGCGCTGCCTGGATTATCTCCCCGCGGCATCGCCGGTGCCTTCCAGCCCTGACCCCAGAGACGCGGCTCTCCATTCTGCTGGCTCTATCAGTCCTGGCCTCCTTTTGATCAGGACCTGCCATTTATCCTCCTCGCTGAGAGATAACGCTGCTTTCAGCCCCGCGGCTGATCTCTTCTATTTCCCTGCTGGCTTTTCAGCTGTATAGATGAAGAAGCCAGCAAGGTCTGAATTCCCCCCGGAGGAAACAAAGGCAGGAGGACAAACAGAGCCCCGCAGACAGACTGTGAGCTCTCAGCTATCCCCCCAGTGCCTCCCCTCCCAAAGCGTGTCACAGTCAGGACCCAGCACTGAAACAGTCATGATGATGCAGCTGCCTCTGGGGCAGGACACGACAGCTGTTTAAAACAGCCACGCCGCAAACTCGGTGGGACAGCAAGCGGGGAAGAGTTGCGTCGCCAGTGGAAACTGGCAGGAGGGAATTCGAAATTAGCCAAACTGGGATTAGGCCAGGAGAGAAGGGTTAAGTGTTGCTTAGGGGTTAGAGGGATGGGTAGGGGTTAGAGCAGGGCAGCTGGGTAGCAGGATATCTGGGTTCCCTTTGGACTAGGGCAAATCCCTGGGCTGGATGCCATTTACCTTGCTGGCTCTCTGTCTCCCTACACCTTGCATAGCCACTAAGGCCAGGGTCAAGCGAGCATGGACGTGAGCAGAGAATGCTCCGTGGGTAACATTTCACAGCCGTGGCGCACAGGGGTGAGCGGCTGGGCCGGGGGCCGGAGAACGGAGAAACAGCCTCTGTGTTGCAAGTACACTCGAGCCCTGGTCGCTCCAGGGGCCGGATACTGGGCTGGATGGTTTGACCAGTTTGTATGTTTCATGTCCCCATTACAACAGAGAAGTGGGGGTCCCCTAGGCGAGGGGAGAGGACAGTAGCGCTTTGCATCATGGGCCTGATCCCTGGCTGCCGATGTCACGAGCCATCTGGGCCCAATTGCCACTATAAATGCTCCAGCATGTGCTATAAATAGGTGATTAGTGCCAATGGCCCTCATTAGGGGTAATTAGCCCAGCTGGGGAAAGCGGGACAGAACTGGGTCCTTTTGTGAACGCCTTTGAAGGATGTTTAGCCAGGTAAGACACTTCCAGCTTGTTACATTCAGATCCCGACATGCTCTCGCAACTAAAGAAGGAGAGCGGGGTCTAGGGGTTAGAGCAGGGTGGGTCTGGAAGCTGGGACTTCTGGATTCTCTCCCCAGCTCTGAAAGGGGAGCGGGATCTAGTGGGGAGAATGAGGGGACGGGGAGTCAGGACACCTGAGTTTTATTCCTCGCTTTGGCCCCAGACTCACAGTGTGATTTCTGGCTGGTGACATCCCTGCTCTGTCCCTCAGTTTCTCATCTTTAAAGTGCCCCCTCCCCTTCGAGTCCAAAGACGGTCCTGAGCAAAAACACTGGATCCCAACCCCCCTGAAATGTTGAGGCATTTACACACTGGCTTTATGGCTTTGGCCTCACTCTCATTAAGGACTCAGGGCTTGTCTACATGAGGAAACTGACCAGTATAATTATACCACTAGAGTTGTAGACTGGTTTAACTATTATTCCAGGCTGGGTGCCTTTTCCCAGGCCAGCTTCTGTTGCTTTGCTGATATCATGGCTCTTCTCCTAGCTCCGTCCCATCTAAGTGGGGTTGGCTCTCCAAGTCTTTCTTCTCCATCCAGTCTGACTTGTTGCCTTGCCTCAGAAACACTGCAAGGGAGTTATACTAATATCATGAGAGCGCTATTTGACTGCTGTAATTCGGCAGGTCAATTTCCCCATGTGGCCAAGCCCTTAATCAATGCTGAAGAGGTACCCCAGAAGTGGGTGCATTTCAGCCCTGTGTGAATTGATCCCTGTATAAACAGCTGCCAAGTTCCACCTCAGCGACGGCTGCAATTCAGTGCTGCTGAAGAATCTCTGTATAAACAGCTGCCATATTCCACCCCAGAGATAACTGCAATTCAGTGCTGGGCAAGGGATCTTGTATAAAGAGCTGTTGTACCACACTCCAGAGTCAGCTGCATCTCCGCGTCAGGTGATGGGATCTGGGTGTCGAATTTGGAGGCTGAAAACATTATGTAGGTGTTGCATGGATTATTTTAGGAGTGCTGGAAAAACAGATGAGATGTTTCTCCGATGGCCTCTTACTGGGAAGTCTGACACAAAGCCTCTCTTAGAAGAGAAAAACCCACCCCACCAATCTCCAATTAGCCCAGATTCTTCTGTTTTTATCAGGGTTACAAGCCCCCTTTCTTCTAACCCAGCATCCTTCATTCTCTGCTAATTCCATGTGACACCCGTGGCAAAAAAAACAGCCTTAAAAACAGATGATTTTTCCTGCTTTAATTGGGGACACTTCTTTCCTTAATTCTCTTTAATTAAACAAATTGGCTCCGGCCTCCAGCAATTGCCCAGCTAACCTAGAAATGGGAGGCGAAAGGTTAATTGCAGCTAAAAATAGCTTTCTAGAAAGAACTTCATGGGGGTGGGGAGCAAAAATCGAATCAATTATTTCTGAAGTTGTAGCGGGAAGGTAAAAGGGCAAGTTTGGGAGCCCCCCCCGCACCTGCGATTCATGGCGTCTTTCCCCACCTATCGGCAGAGATCAGGCCCCGTTCAGAGTCCGCCCCACAAGTAGCAGAGTGCGGGAGGCGTTAGGAAATGCGGGGAGATGGGGAGGTTTTCCAGATGCGCCCTCTTAGACTTCATGTTGGGGTAACGCCAGCAGCGGTGCGGTTACTTGACCAGGCCCGTTTCACCCTGCGCAGCCTCCCGGGGGATGTATCAAGGCAGTATCTTCTAGTGGGCAGAGCAGCAGGCCTCGGTCGATCCCTTCCCTCTCTGGAGAAAGGGGCCCGTGCTGGCGGGAAGTGCCCTCCAGGAGTGAGGGCTGGGCGCAGTTATACGGGTCTAGATTATTTCTCTGCCCAGAGAGGAAGATTTTTTCCTAGTCCAGGCAAAACCATGGGGCTCTTTGTTTACCTAAACTGCGAGCGCCCATCCAGGGAGCCCCCCGATCTGGGTTAGGAGCAGCGCGCGGGGCTGTAGCTGGATCCTGTTCCTAGGATCCACTTAAGTGAAACCCAAACACCCAGTCACAGGCCTGCGAGAGGCTCGTCCCGCTGGCTCAGCATCACCTGCAGCGTTTCTTGGCCACGGGGCCCCTCGCTTGGCGCTTTGGCCTAGATCCGTCCGGAATTTAGGCCCCTAACGCCCAGGGGTTTCCGTTCACCACCTGTTCGGATCCAACTCTTTGTGTCCACACGGCGTCAGGTCGTGTTGGCAAAGGTGTGTTGCATTGGGGATTGGCAGCTCCAGGGGAACAGGCACAAGGGTGGGGGACCCCTCCTCCCTCCAGTTTAACCCCAAATCTTCCCTCCAGGGCTCCCAGCGCCCCCATCAGCCGAGCCAGGCCCAACTCCGCTCAGCTGGACAGCGCTTCTCTGCTCACGTCCAAGCACCTCGTCCGGAGCACAAAAGGCCTTTTCCACCTGAGCCCCTGCGTCCCTCGCTCTCTCCTGGATCTTGGGGTGGGGGGAGTAACGCTGATGTCATCCCAGTAGAGGGCGCAACCAACCCACAGATAAGTCCCGTGTCCCTGTCCCTAGCAGTGACGGGGTGTGGGAACGGGAATCCCGGAGGGGACCCCAGGAGAGAGCAGGGTGTCCTGCAGCAGGGCGAGAGACAGGGTCTCCTTCCACCAAGCACCGCCTGACGTCTTCTCTATCCCGTGCCCGTACCACCGTTATGGGAAACCTCGACAGACAGCCAGGCCAAGCAGTCTAGGGCAGTGGGTCGATCGCTGCCTGCAGGGTCAGGATACCTGGGCCCAGTTCCCAGCTCTACTGGCTGACGTCGGGTAGCTCACGTCCCCGCTCTGTGCCTCAGTTTCCCCTCCCACCCTTTGAGATTGTGAGCTCTTTGGGAAAGGGGCTGTCTCTGCCTCTGTGCGTGGGCAGCGCTTGGCACCATGGGAGGCTCTGATCCCCATCGCAGTCTGTGCAGCGCCCAGCGCAACAGGGGCCCTGATCTCAATTGGGGCCGGTGTGTCACCCACCACAATAGGGCCCCGATTCCGGCTGATACCTGTCCGTGCTCTCATGACGATGACAAATCTCAGTGTCTTCCTGGTTCTGTGCCATGGCTGAAATGGGGATGTTTTACATGACCCAGTCAGACAGTCAGGATATCGCATGTGGATGTGGTAACCAGGTAGGTAGCAGAAAATCACCTTGACTAGGCTGTTGCTATGGTGCACATCATGGCAACCACAGGGGATAGAACCCTGGTCATCCTGCTCTGGAAGCGCAGGCTTTGTGTGAACGGAGGATCCCACGAAGGTAGCAGTATAGGGCTTATGACACACGGCAGAGGACTTCTCATTCCAGCCAGCAGAGGGCGGTGAATCAAATTTCACTTGGACTGTAGCTATAGCTGGTTGAAATGTAAAAGAAAAAAGGGGGAAATTTTCAGACATATTTGTGCAAAATTTCCCCCTTGTCCCCATTTTCCAACTGCTAGAACTGATTGAAATACGCTGAATTTTGAGAAACAAATTCCCAATTTTGATTTTTTTTCTGAACTTTGGTGAACCTCAAAAAAATCCAAATTTGGACAGAACTCCTATCCCTCTTTTTGGGGGAAAACCAGAGCTCAATTTCATCAACACCCGCCTGCTGCTAATTTATTCTCTGCTGTGTCTTTTTGACCTGCCCTACTAATGGCACTTCACATCCCTAGATCTCAGAGCACGTTAAGAAAGGACAGTGTCCATTTGACAGATGGGAAAACTCACACCCAGGGGCTTGCTCAAGGGCACCCAAGCAGGCCAGAGTGAGGAACAGAACCCCAAAACTGAGTCACAGACCAGCGAGGTAGCCAGTAGGCAACGCTGCCTCTCCAATGAAGGCCTTATTGAGAGAGATTAGTACTTCTGGGACGGATGGAACTTGTTGCCTTTGTGGTTTATATAGAAAGATCCTGCGTTGATTTATTTGCCTATTCGTGGAACACTTCTCCAGCCCCACCCTGCTAATCTGAGGCTATGAAATCTGCTGAAAACGATTGTACCAGAGCCTCTGATTAAAGTCTCATTAAGCAGATTACGCCGGGATGCTCCGAGCTGCGGGGGCGGGGAAGAACACAGCCTCCCGGGGGACCAGAGCAGAAAGCTGCTGCTCCCGTCTTCAAGCCTGGGTGCTTCAGAGGGAGCTGGGCTGTGCCGCAGGCAAGCTGGGCTCCCTACGTGGGTGTCTGGGGGTGATCCCAGCCCAGGGAATGGCCCCCTGGAAGTCCGAGATTGTGAGACGCCCAGGAAATCCATTTGTAGTCTCTGTCTGCGAGGGCCGTCTCTCCAGGCCTGGGCCGCACCTGATCTCAGCTGGCACTTTGACTGCCATACAAATGCCTGGTGATCTCAGTCTGGGTCTGGGCAGTGCCTGGTACAATGGGGGCCCTGATCACGGTTCAGGTCTGTGCAGCACCTGACCCGACAGTGCCCTGATTTTGGTCCCTGGCTTTTTCCCTTCTCCCTTTCTGGGTTTCCTCATTGGGGTGGGGGGCTGAGAAATGCAATGGAAACAGCTCTGGTGTTCACTGTCACACACACACCCCTGCACGATCCCTTGGCATGGGTACAGGCGTGTAGATCTAGGGGGAGAAGGACCCCCCTCCCCCGACCTTCCAGCAGTATGGAGGAGGACAGCCCAGAAGTTTGTTTGGAAGCTGGTTTCCGCCTGCCCCCCTTGAGCCAATTTGGGGTGAAATTTTACATTGTCGGGCTCCAGAATCACATGAAGCACTGACTGTGGGCATCGGGACTCCTGGGTTCTCTCCCTGACTCTGGAAAGGAAGTGGGGTGTAGTGGTTACTGTGGGGGTGCTGGGACCCAGGACTCCTGGGTTCTCTCCCCGGCTCTAGGAGTGGAGTGGTGTCTAGTGGTTAGTGTGGGGGGCTGGGAGCCAGGACTCCTGGGTTTTCTGTACCCTGCTGCAGGAGGGAAGTGGGGCTTAGTGGTTAGCACTCTCAGCTCTCTGCCCTCATCCATCCGCTCCCGAAATGGCCGAGCTGGCGAAGGGGCAACTAGGCCGGCACCCCGTGTTTACACGCCAGCCGGGGGGTGAGAGCCGCTTTGTCCAACTTCCCTTCCGTCTCGGATTTCAGCCCTCCCCTCCCCCCACACAAACACACCCCCCCCCCAGCTCCCTTTCTCGGGGTCAGATCTTTTGTGTCTGCCTTTGTGCCCCTCCAATTCGTTCTGCCCCCCGCCCCGTGGGCGCCATTGCCCCCTCCCCCATTCACGGCTTCCCCTGGCATTGTGTGGATGCTGACAGGTGTATAATTGGATGATTAATGTAGCTTCATTAGCCTCTGACTGAACCAGAGGCACAGCCCGAGCTAAGCCGTGCCTCTCCCCAGGAAGAGCAGGGCGCTCGGAGACCAGGCCTGGCCCATCTGTTTCAGGCTTTTGTCCTCCGATGAGGGAGAGACGGGCCCGACCCTCTAACTCCTGCCTTGCAGAGCCCTAGCAGGGCTGGACAGGGATGAGGTGACCCTCCGCCAAGTATTTCTAGGGGCTTCTGACTCTCGGGAGCAGAGCACACCTCTTGTGGGGCCCGGGGCTTTTCTTAAAGCCCCAGCTCCCAGAGTCATGGGAATCTGGGAGACTCTCAGTTTTCCGTTTATTATTATTTCTTATTTTTGAAATGTTTCTAGACCTCAGGGGGCTGGGAGTCAGGAAAGAATAATTACAGCGCAGTGCGCCCGGGCTACGCCCCCGATCTGCCCCTCTATGGGCCCTGGGGGGCAGAAAATAGCCCCAGCCACATCCCCAGTCAGCTCCCTATGGGATCTGCGGGGCAGAGAATAGCCCTAGCGCAGTTTGCACCAGCCACGCCCCCGATCAGCCCCCTATCGGCCCTGTGGGGCAGGGAATAGCCACAGCACAGAGCACTCTGCTTTCCTGCCCCATCTGCCCCCTTTGCCAGGGCAGGCCAGAGCTCAGGTCCCTTTCTCAGCCCCGTGCTGTCCGTGGAGGCCCCTGCCATGGGGCTGCTGGAGGAACTGGAGCCCCGCGGGGGATCCTGCGTGTGACGAAGGCTCCAGCCCGTTCGGTGCAGAGCCTCGTGTGGCGAGAACGCTCCAGGCTCAAGTGCCATAAACCCAGAACCAAGTCCCCAGCTGCTCCAGTAGAGGAGAGAGGAAACCGCCTGCCCGGGCACACACGGCACTGTGCAAGCCAGGACGCCTGGGTTCTCTCCATGACTGTGGGAAGGGAGTGGGGTCTAGTAGTTAGAGCAGGATGGGGCTGGGAGCTAGGACACCTGAGTTCTCTCCATGGCTCTGGAAAGGGAGTGGGGTCTAGTGGTTATTGGGGGGGAGGCAGGAGAGGCTGGGAGCCAGGACTCCTGGGTTCTCTCACCAGGTCTGGGAAGGAAGTGGTGTCCAGTGGTTAGAGTAGGGGAGCTGGGAGTCAGGACTCCTGGGTTCTCTCCATGGCTCTGGGAAGGGAGTGATGTCTAGTAGTTAGAGCAGGAGGAGGCTGGGAGCCAGGACGCCTGGGTTCTCTCCCTGGCTCTGGGAAGAGTGTGGGGTCTCTCCCCTGCCTTCCTTCAAGGTCCTTCTGTTGCTGGGCTCGGGCCCAGGCCTTCCGCTCCCTGCTCTCCGCCTTCATCCCGCAAAGCCACAGTATTGCTTAAAAACCAGCTGCTTGGAAAACACTCCCCCCCTCCGGGGGGGGCATCCCCTCCCCCCTCCCCAGAGAACTCCCCCACCCCGCGTGTGACTGGCAAGCGTCAGGCAATGATAAATGGCTTTATTATTGTCGTTGTTCCTGCTCCTCCTTCCCTTCTGCACGGCCCGGGTCCCCCGACACCTCATTCCTCTGCTAGGGCATTGGGCATCCATCACTGCCCCCCCCCCCCCCGGCCCCACTGCCGAGCCGCCGGCCGTGAATCACGGCCCCACCATGCGGCGCGGACGCCCGATAAATTAATCCAGCCGCCAGCCGCCTCCTCGCTTAGTGTAAATCTACCCAGGCGAGGGAGGGATTCGGCCTGTGTGTGTGTGCGTGAGAGAGAGAGAGAGAGAGAGATTCTGGGTGTTTGGTTGACACTTATGTGATTAGGTGTGTGGGTTCGGCTGATATGTGATTGTGTGTGTGTTTGTTTCGTTGAAGGGTGTGTGTGATTGTGTGTTTCGTGGCAGGGTGGGTGTATCTGCATGGCAAAGTGTGCTGTCTGTGTGGTTCAGCG
>ML677398.1:1165802-1186295 GCA_007922305.1 Dermatemys mawii | reverse complement strand
GGGGTTGTGGGTGGTGCCCGGGGCGACGGGGCTCGGTCTGGGGGGTTCTGGGTGGTGGTCTGGTGGGATTTTTGGGGGGGTTCTAGGGTGACAGGGACTCTGGTTGTTGCTGGGGGTGTGTGTCTGTACAGTGACAGGGACTCCAGACCTCAGTGGTGGGTGGGGGTGTCTCAGTTGGTGCCTCTAGTTGCTACCTCATTATCAACCCCCAAAGACCCCCTAACAAGACCAGACCCCTGGGTGGGGGTCGGTGTCCATGCAGCACCCTGGGGGCTGGCCAGTGAGCTCCCAGAGCCAGGCCTCAACCCACAGCAATGGGTCTGGGGTAACGGGGGGGGTCAGTGGGGGAGACTAGGATCAGTCCCCCCAGGCGCAGGATGGAGCTTAAGGGCCCCAGCTTTGCCCCAGGAGGAACGATACAGCTCAGATTACATTCCCCCCGCCCCCGGCCCCGGCCACCCCTTTGGCCCTGGGCCCCTTTCACCCCCTCCCCGTACATGCCCCCCCCCCCATTAACCCCGGCTAGCTGATCCCAGGCCCCTCAGCGGAGCCCGGGGGTTAGAGGGGTTAAGGAGGGACGGGCTGCAGAGGGGAACCTGACACGCGCCCCCCCCAGGAGCAGGGGAGGGAGGGGAGCAAAGGTCCCTCGTTAAAGGCCCAGGAGGCCGTGGCTGCGGCATTGACTGTAACCCAACCGCAGGGAGCGAAATTCCCGCTGCTCCTTTAAACTGGCGTCACTTCAGAGTGACTCCACACTCCCCCTAACAGAGCTGGGGAGAGAACCCAGGCGTCCCGACTCCTCCTCCCCCCCCCCCGCTCTAACCACTAGACCCCCCTCCTCTCCCAGAGTCGGGGATAGAACCCAGGAGTCCTGACTCCCAGCCCCACCCCCACTCCAGACCTCACTCTCTTCCCCCCCCCTGCAAACAGCTGCCTACTCCTGCATTTCCCGCCCTCCCATACTACCCCTATTCCAGCCCCCTCTGCCCCTTTAAGGGGGTGCTCTTGGCCTATGGCGCGCAGAGCTCTGGGCTGGCTCCGCGGGGCTCCCGGGCCCTGTGGACTTGGGGTCTCGCTTTACCGCAAATGCCGACAACTTGGTTCATTGCTTTGCGGGGGGAGGGGGCTGCGCATTAAACAGCCACTTTGCAAGCAAGGAGCAGGGCTGGGTGTTCTCCCTTCCTCTGCCACCCGCAGCCTGCAGATATTCCCCAGGGCAAGAAAGGAGTATTGCAGCGTGTGTGTATGTGCAAAGATCATGTTAAGATCATGCCTGCGGTGGCAGCGTGCGCCCGTGTCCGTGCAAAGATCGCGTGCGGTGGCAGCGTGTGCCCAGGTGCAGCTGCAAGCCTGATCTTCGCACGGCGCACACGGAGACACACAGATCAGGCGTGTGTTTGCGGCGTCTGTGCCCCTGTGCGTGCACAGATTGCTGGGCGTCTGTCTCTGAAGGCGTGTGGCGGGGGGATGTATTATGAGAGGTGACCCCTGCCCTAGGAGGGGTCCCGCTAACAGGCCAGGACCCACTGTGTCTGTCCTTGTCCGAACCCCAAGGACAAATGGGTCAAGATGGGGGTGGGGCGGGGGGGGCTGCTTCCCCTCCAGCTGCTCCCAAGTCCGGGCCTAGAATCAGGGATGAACTGGGGGGGAAGTGTCTATGCAGGGCCTTGCTGCTGAAACTGACCCCAAATCAACCCCCCAGGGGAGTAGGTGCGGGGGCGGGAGGCTCCATCTAATTATAACAACGAAGTCCCGGCTGGGGATTTCTCCCTCTGCCCCTAGCGCTGTAGCCCGGGGGCGTATTAAAAATGCAGCAGAGTTGCTATAGGCAAATGACTGCACCGGCCGCATTAGCAAGCGGGGGGGGGGTGGGCAGGGCGGGGGGCCCAGACCCTGCCTCGTCACCAGCCAGCACGCACGCCGCACATTTTCCAAAGCGCACTTGGTCATTAACGTTTCCGAGGCAGGAGGGGAGCAGGGGAGTCTGGTGTCCTTGGTATGTGGGGACCACCCCCCTCCGAGCTCAAGTCCCCCAGGAGGGAGGAAGCCGCGTGGGGGTGGGAGGAGCTGTCGAATGGGTGGTCGCTTTGGGGGTGAGCTGGGCCCCCCAAGGGGCTGGTCAGGACCAGTTTGGGGATAACAGATGCTGGGCTAGAGTCTCGCACCCCACCCTGCTGCTGCTCAACTCACCCCCCACCCTCGTCCCTGTCTGCCCCACCGTTGCCCTTCCCCCACTGCTATTCCAGTCTGAGCAGAGGCATCGGCTCACTGCTCAGCGAATACCAGTTAGCACGAGTGGTGCGCTTTTTATCCCTCCATCTCAAAGGTGGGGAAACTGAGGCATGAGGCCGGGAAGAAACTTGCCGCAGGTCACAGCGAGGAATCAAACCCAGGTCTCCCGAGCAGCGGCTCAGTGTTCTGTTCACTAGGCCGCGCTGCCCCCATGGGCTCTGAGGAGCAGATACAGCCACTGCTGGCTGCCCCGCACCCCCTTCCGCGCCCCTTCACACTGCCAAGGGGGTGCTGAGAGGGTCTGGCACGGCAGGGACCTGCCCCCCCTTCTTTGCCAGTGCAGGGTCTCTTTCGGTGCCAATGGAGGGATTTCTTCCCGGGAAGGACCGAGGAGTCTCTTGTCCCCAGCTGATCCTTCCCGGTTCTCACGCCAGCCTCAGGATTTTTGCAAAGGGCAAGAGCTGGAGATGGAGCCCCTCTGCCCCCACTCCCCCAGCTAAAACAGGTGCTGAAAGTGTCCAGATCCTGGGGCCTTCCTGCCCCTGGGGGACCCCTGGCCTAGGAAAACGGGGCTGGGGAAATGGGTCTAGTCTGCTCCTCGGTGCACAGGAAACGTCGGCCTGTGGGAAGACGAGGCAGCAATGGGTCCCCGCCGTGTCTCCGTGTGTTGCAGGCCTGTGGAGGGGAGAGGGTGCATGGCCCTGCCTGTTAACACACGCTGACGTGTAAAGGGCAGGCCTGGAGGGGTCCCGGGGGCGTAGTGGGGCGCGTGGCAGCTGATCCCATGTTTGTGACTGAGGGGAGCACCGGCCTGGGTCTGTAACGGCCACGCACACCGGCGGGCGCGTGAGCAGCGCGGCACGTCTGTCACCGCGTGGCCGTGCGTGATAAAATCGCGGAGATAAAATCGCATCTGCACGCCGGGACGCGGCTGCATCTCCACGTGCCTGACCGGGGCGTGAGGACTCGCGAGGGTCAGCCAGAGCCACATCAAGTGCTCCCAGTCCGCATCCAGCGCGCCCAGAGCCCCGAGAGGCCAACCAGGGAAACCTCCCCGCTGCTCGGGGTGCGCTGGGGCGCCGTGGGGAGCCGCTTGCCAAGCCGCAGAGCCGGGTTCTGGGTTAGCAACATGGGCTAATGCGTACAGCGCTAGCTGGGAATCAGAACGCCGGGGTTCCCTTCCCCACTCTGTGCCTCAGTTTCTCTTCCCACCCCTTTGGAGCAAGGCCCGTCTCTCACAGCATATCCGCGCTGCACCCCGAGGCAGCCCCCCGATCTCTTGTCTAAAGCAGGCGTCTGGTCTCCCACCTGGTCAGAGAGGCTGGCGCAGGACCCCGTGAAGTCCTCCAGGTCAGATTTGGAGCCCCCGTCCCGGTCGTCGATCACCAGGTCGATGGGCATCTTCCCCTTCAGGCAGGTGATGTAGCGGTGGCAGAAATTGTCGCACAGGTCGTGTACCTGCGCCCCACAAAGGAGAACTGTTAGGGGGCGCGAGCCCAGCCAGCCGGGTCAGAGCCCAGGTGGGCTCAGTGCTTTCCAGCAGCTCCCACTCGGGCCTGCCCATCTGGCCCGGTGTTCCATCTCCCCAGCCCTGAAAGGCAGGATGCCCTAGTGGTTAGGGTAATCGGCTAGGGCTTGGGCTCTCTGCGGCCCAGTCCCTGCAATCCCACAGACCTCATTTTGCTCTTCAGGGGAGTGAGATACTGAGAGGATCTGGGCCCTGAGTCACTGTGCCTCAGTTTCCCATTGCTAAAAGGAGGCAAAGAAGACTGCCTGACCCCGCAGCGGGCTGGGAGGATCAATAGGGACCTCCTGGATCCCCGCTCTGTGCCGATCTGCAGAGGCCATGAGTTTTCTACAACCCCCGAGAGCCTGACTCGTGGGTGCTTTAGCCCTGTTGGCTGTGCTGGCCCTCGCGGAGAAGACCCAGAGAAGTCCCGTAGGGACAGAGGCCGGCCAGCCGGGATCGAAACTCAGAGGCCATTTCCGGTGTCTGACAGCAACAGACACCACCAGATCCTTCAGGGGAAGAGGGGGAAAACCCCACCGCAGCAAACAGGGGGGTAAGATCCCCTCCCCAGCCCGTGTTAGCTCTGCCCCACAGCTCTCATCCTCAGACCAGCTAGATCCCTGAAGTAGGAGAGGGGTGGGTTTTTTGGGGTGTTTATTAGGTGTATTGCGGTAACCCCCAGACATTCCCCCACCCTCCTCACTCCCAGGTGCTCGGCCCTGTCCGGTATAGCCCGGCGTGCTAGGGGCTGTACAAACACTGAGCCAAAAGCGGGCAGGGTGTCTCTGCAGAGCTGGAGACAATGGGAACCCTACCTCGTTCGGGGCAGGGGGGTCGTCTAGGTGTTACCATAACACGCCGCCTCGTGAGAAGCCCGGAGCCCCATCTGCCCTAGTAGGACCCTTCCCGGTGTGTTTGGGGTGGGCACTGTGGGTCCCTCCTCTGCCTTTCCTCTCTCCGGGCCCTCGGCTCTGAAAAGCCCCAGCTCCCGGCTTTCCCTTTCCTCCCCGCCCCCACAGGCCCCTCTTATCCGCTCCCAGCAGGCGCCCGCCACGGAGCTCAAAGGGTTAATTACCCCATTAACAAGGGGATTATCGAGTTTAAAAACCGTGAGGGCGATTGTAGCTGTAATGAGCTCATTACCCCAGCAAGCCACTGGGCTGGGGCTCCGGGACCTCCCCCTCCCACTTCACAATTGCGTCCTGCCTGGACCAGGGAGCCCCATGGAGACACAGCTGGTCGGCGCACACGCCCGCCAGTCGGGTTCTCTTTTCAACCCGCACAAACGCCGGACGGACAAGTCCAGCGGGGCCTGATTCTGATCCGGTTCATCCCTCCTTCAACGGCGTTCCTCCCCATTTACACCAGGGGATGACTGGGGAGAATCTGGCCTCCCGATTTCCACCGTTCCTCCCGCCCCGGGTTGAACAGATCTCGCTACAGCGGCTCCGGGGGAAGGGTGGAGGGTCTGGCTCGCTCACATCTCAATGTGGGGAGCCCAAGGACCCCGATTCTGATCTCCCTCCCCATGTAAATCAGCCCCTTTCCACCGGAGTTGGGCACCGATTTGCAATTCGGCCCTTGGAATAACTCCATTGACGTGCAGCGATCCAGGTCCCGATTCAGTCCAGTTTAACTGGAATCAGGATCTGACCCGGTAGCCCTGCGGTGGCGGATTATCACCCCAGTCTGTTAAATTGATTTCAAACCATTTCAATGGCGCGTGGGTTAGTGGTCGGAACTGGGGCAGTTAGATGCTGACAGGGCAAGATTTCTAATGCGGACCGGTCCTTAAACTGCTGGGGAAGAGAACAGACCTATTTTGCCGTGATGCCAGCTGAATTCAGTCGTCCTCCGCCCACCGGGGAAGGTCTCCTCCCATAATCCTACTCCTCTCTGAAGCAGTTATTACCAGGGCAAAATCTGAGAGCAGACGAGGCCTTAATCAAGAAATTCTGAGAGTGTCAAGAAATTTCCCCCAGCTTCTCCGTAAATCATAAAGAGCCGCTATACGCGCCCGTTCGTAGAGGCAGGATTTGCTTCTCCCCTCCCTGGAGGAGTCACATTGAAAGCGTTTGGTCTAACGCCAAACATCGTCTGTGCTTTGTTCAGATTCCAACCCCTACATTGCTGGATCCTCTGTCCTTGATTTTAAAGAACATAAGAAGGGCCGTACTGGGTCAGACCAAAGGTCCATCCAGCCCAGTATCCTGTCTACTGACAGTGACCAATGCCAGGTGCCCCGGAGTGAGTGAACCTAACAGGTAAAGATCAAGTGATCTCTCTCCTGCCGGAAGCTACGTTGATTTACACCAGTGGAAGGTCTGCCCGTGGCTTTTGTTTTGAAATCAAAAGATAAACCTCTCCATGTTTCTTTAACGGCAGGGAGCTGTGGTAGGGGCTTGGATTACCCTGGTGTCAACAAGGACACGCGCTACGCAGGGCTCTGGCTCCCGGAGACTGAAGTATTGTCAGAACTAGCTGCAGCTACCGTGAATTAACAGAGTCTATTTGCCAAAGCAGCAGCACTGAGGAAGGGCGGCTCAGTGGTTAGGGTGTCTCAGGAGACCTGGGTTTAGTCCCGTCTCCTCCAGATTCCCTGTGTGATCTTGGGGAAAATCCCTCATTCCCATTAACATCTAGGTGCCTAAACACCTTAGAGGATCTAACCTGTCAGTTTCTCTGTGATAACAGCACCACTCTATCTCACCAGAGAGGGGAAATACACAGAAGATTGGGACATGCCCAGAGGCTATGGTGATGGGCACCATGAAGAGACTGATTGCTTCAAAAAAAATGGAGAAATTCCATGTGGTTTGGAATCAGGCCCTTTACCATCATTTCTCCGGGAACTCTGCCTCTGAATGTCCGCTAAGGATCTGGCCCACTGAGCGGGACTGAAGTCAAAGTCCACCTAGGTGCTTAAAGATAAGGGTGGTTCTTAAGCCCGTGCTTACTACCAAGCAGATGTTTAATTCTCTCCTTATTCTGCAAAGCATCAATCCGAGCTCGAGGGGATCGGGACCGGGTCCGTCCTGTTTAAGTCCCCAGTCCTACTAACACCCACCGCCCCGCGAGAGTCACTGTATTCTCCAGCGCAGCACGTCTATCGTAAATCAGTCGTCATTATCTGTAGTACGAGAGCATCTAGCAGCTACAGATTTTTTTGGGGGGGGGGGCTGCTGGCAATTCAAAATTTTAAAAAATAATTTTCTGTTGACCTGAAAACAAAATTTCTTGGCACTTTTAGCTAATCTAAAGGCTTAAAAAAAAACCCAAAACCAATTTTGTTTTGATTTTTAGACATTTTAAAACTAAATCAAAGGAAAGGAAAATTCCAATGGAAATGTCATTCCAGCCCAAACAATCAAAACTAGCATCTGAAAATGTCAAATTGAAACACTGTTTTATTTTGTTTTTTTAAAAAAGAATTTTTCTTTCTTTTTTTTCCAACCTAAACAACCCTCAGAAATGCCCCTGCCTTCGTGAAATGTTCAAGTCTGCTTCTTTTGGAGAACAAGCTGCAACGTTTTGCTCAGTTCTAGCTAGGATCCCCCGGCGGGGATCAGGCCTGCGTTGTGTCGGGCTGCGGGCGCGGTACATTTTTATGACTATTAGACAGGTTACAGGACCCCTAGGGGCACTGCTGACCCGCCTCCACCATGCATCAGAACCCCAATGCGCCAGGGGCTGTACAAACGCAGAACAAAACGACAGCCCCTGTTTAGAGCTGGGCAAAACAATGACGGCAAATAGGGTTGAATTCAGGGAATAGTTTTATCAGGGAAAAAAATGTGGTAAAAAGTCAAACCGGTTTGTTTAAGAATTGGCCAAATCATTTAAGTGATTATCCTTTTTTAAAAAAAACCTGTTCATTTGTATTTTCATCTCCCTCCTGCCTGGCCTCTACTCTGAACCTGCCTCTGTCTCGCCATATGAAAAATTAAACCTTTGAGGGTCGTTGTATCAGTGAAACAGGAGCATAATCCCAAAGCCGAAATTCAGCCCCACGTGGGTTTAAAACCGTTTTATTTGGCCACTTAACAGCTGCACGTGGGCCTTAGTGACGGGCCGTCTAGCTTTCACCACGGCTTCGTTTGAAAACATAAATTAGAAGGGTTCTGGTTTTGCAGGACTTTTTCCTCGCTCAGATTATTTGGTTGGAGGTTCATTTCTGCTGTCGTCGCATGAAACCTCAGATCCATCATCAAAGCAGCTGCGAACGGGCAAAACTAAGTTGCACCATATTTAACTAAATGTTCCTTGTGATTTTTGCAATGGCTCCAGTTGGAGGGGGAAAAGAATATGGCCAAAGTATAGATTGGCTAAAGCTCTGCAGAGTCACTGGGGCCAATTCCTCCACTGGCGTAAAAGAGCATGGCTGTATTGAAGTTTACAGGCTCAATTCCCCACTGGTGCAAACTGGCAGAACTCCCTTAAAATCAAGGGGACCAATCTCTAGCGGGTGCAAACCAGCACTGTTCTATTTGAAACCAATTGAGCTCAGCCAGTTTGGATCAGCTGAGCGTCTGGCCTATCAGGGTTCCTTTTAGAGGGTTTCTTTTTGCTCTGTAATAAAACCGTTACAAATAATTACCCTTGAAACCCGTGCAGGTGAGAGGGGAAGGGAGGAAAACGGGTCGATTTACCTTTTCTAATTCCAAGAGATGGAATCGCAGCACCTGGATTGACTGAATCATCTGTAACGATAACACAAAAGAAAATCCATTTGAGGAGGCCTTATCTGCATCTCCAATCAGGGGTCAAAGCGGGGTAAAGGGGTCAGAGCGTAAACCAAACTTATGAAGCTGCGGCCCAAGGTTTATTTCATTTGCTGGCTGGATTATACCCAAATATTCACTTGTGGGGAGCCTTTCATTTTCCACATTTTTCTTCTCAGCTCTCCATGTGAAACTTAACCAGTCTGATCTCTGCAGTTCGGGGCACAGTATTTAGACCAGCATACACCCCTGCGAGGTGAGTGAGACTCATTTGGCTCCAGTGTAAACATCCAAAGCAACAGAGGATGAGGCCTGATAAATGAGTTACTCACGAGGGTCTTGAAAGCCTTTCTAAGGCAGATCCTGAGCCGCTGTTACTCGGCATTGCTTCACATAACTAAGGGGGTGAATAAGGCCTGGCTTTTGAAAGGCCGCAGCAACTCCGTCGCATTTCCAAGACTGATTTAGCAGCCTACGTCCCATTTGAACATGACCCGGCCATTGCAACGCGGAACGCGACACCAACAATGCCCCTTTAAAAATCTGGGCCTTCGTTCTTAGATTAAGGAAATTGATTAATTCCCCCGCTCCCCATGCAACATCTTGAGCCTTTGATCCTGCTAAGACTTCACACATGTGCTTAATTTTGGGAGCACTGACAAAGTCCCAGGACAAGTCCTCACTGGGGAAAGCTTTTGTCTCTTGGGTACCGGCCGAAGAGGAATACAAGCTTGAACGGTGGCTGAGTGGACTAGGATCACGCCCGGGACGTAGCTCTGCAGAACTGGAGTCACGTTTAAATGAAGATGAGTAGCCGCCAACGGGGAAAACAAAAGAAAAACAACCCAAAGCCACCCGGACCAGCAGAAAAGCCATTTACAAAAAGAAATGATTAGTTGTATTGTACGTAGAATTATAGATTTTTATTTTTTTAAGTTTCTTACCAAATTATCCAGCTCAGGATTGGAAGAAAATAAAGGCTTTTCTGTCCTAATCTAGAAGGAGAATGACGTGGGCAATCCGGCACAAATGAAACACAGAGAGGCAAAAGGTTAGCACGATTTAAAACACAAAATCTGGTTTTCTCATTTCTCCAAAACATAAAAAGAGAGAGAAAGGAATCTCTCCTTCCCCAGAGCTTCCGTGACATCCCCACACGTCTATATTTCACTGTAGGCTCTGCCCTGTCTCTGTATTTAAAAATATTCCCATCCCTGTTGCGGCCTCGCCCCTCCTATGCGAGATCAGATTTCACCCCCATCTCCTCTTTAAAAGTCCTTCCGAGCAAGCGTTGTTCTATCTCTCTATATATAATTTTTAAGCACAACACAGGCTCATGTATTCTCTTGGCCTGTCCAGGGCACGTCTAAAGACGCAGGATCAACTCAAGGATTTTTGTTTTGGTTTGGGTTTTTGGCAGTGATTAAGATAGCAGCTGGGCCTGATTTGCAGAGTCTGATTCAGCGCTGGGTCTTCCAAGTAGTTCCCCGAATTGAGCCACTGCTCAGTGGATTTTACCCAGGGGGTAACGCTACAGCGCGTTGGGCCCCCCAGCGTTGGCACGGCCATCCCACGTTCCTCTCGCCTTAGGTTTCTCCTGCTTTGCTCCCTGCAGACCGGCCTCCCGCTGGCGCCAGACACTGACCTGTTTGGCGAAGACAGCGATGTCCTCGTTGAAGGAATCGGAGGAGCAGACGTCCCCACCAGGGTAAGAGCCCGAGGTGTCCCTGGGGGAGCAGGTGGCCAGCTCGCACTTCTCAAAGACCAGGGCCAGCAAGGGGAACAAGGGATGCCTGCCACACAGAGATGAGTTTAGAGCCGGACCCGCAGGGCGCAAGGTACATGGATTATGCAATTCAGACACCCCACCAAGTGGTGGTTAGGGAAGGCCCTGGGGCAAGAAGACATTATCCCGTGTATCCCCGCCAGCTGCATCCGCCTGTGCTCACAGAGGAAGGCAGGGTAGGTCCCAAAATCTGCCCCCGAAATCTGCTGCCCTAGAGGTAGAGCGGCCTCTGCTGGCTGGGGCCTCATAACCTCACGGGTCCCAGTGCGACTTCCCTGCTTGCACTATTGCAGCCAGGCCGCTGCAACGGCTTGCACACGTGTGCACAAACACCATGCAATCCGTGCAGATGCACACACGACACAGCGCATGCCCTGCACCTAAGCCATGCAAATGTGTACCCAGCCCATGTGTAACGCGCACACACACACAATGTGCAATACACATACACCACTTGTGCCCCTCTGTACAAATATCAACACACACATGCACACGCGCACACACACACGGTAGTCATTTGTGCTCACAGGTCCACTGTGTGGGTGTATAAACAAAAATATACATGCACGCCTATGTTATATAACACATCCGCACGGTTGTATGCAGTGTAATGTGTGGCTGTGTCTGTCTCAGGATATTAGAGACAAGGCGGGGGAGGTAATATCTGTTATTGGACCAACTTCTGTTAGAGAGAGGGACGAGCTTACTCAGAGCTCTTCCTCGGGTCTGGGGAAGGTATTCAGAGCTCCCACCCCCTGGACCTTGTCCTAGGACTGCAGAGGTGTTAAGGGGCCACACTCTCTCTTGAATGCTAATTCCTTCCACTCACCCATCTGTTCCCCCTCGCTGTGATGCTCCGAGGACCTTTCCCAGCCCCAGAGAGCTCACGTCTCTCATCCGCACGACTTGGTCCAATAAAAGATATTCGCGCCCTCGGCCTTGTCTCTCTAACCTACCCAGGGTGTAATATCTGCAGTGTTCAGCGTGAGCATCACATACAACCTCCCGGCGTGCACAATGGAGAACGCACGCTGGGGAATAAAAGACACTGTCACACAGAGGCGTGCACAACATGCAACACACAGGCTAGGCCCCCTCTACACATAAGTATAGACACACCCACAATGTATCATGTAGGCAGAGTAGAATCTAGACAAGTCAACTGCTGTTCACGTACCCATGGGGTGCAAGAGATTATCTCTGCAACATATTGTGCAGAAGTGTGCAAACAAAGGCTATAAATACTAATACTGTATGTGACTGTTACACACTCAAAGGCTACTTATACTCAGACTGGGACGGCATTAGTGTATAGATACACACAGAGCAAATACACAAACAGAGGACCACAATCCATGGGTGTAGATGGCTATAGACCGAAGTAGGCATGGAATTAGACTGGACAAAATTAGATTTTTATTTTTTAATAATTTCGAGGTTCATTTTTAAGCATTTTCCCCTGTTTTTATTTAGTTTAAATTCTCGTCATTGTGGGAATTGGGGACGGGGGAGCATCCAGCCATCACTATTTAATGGCAGTTGATGTGGAGGTTCAAAAAGCTTTTATAATCGTGAAAATGCAACTGTCCATCCTATGTCAAAGTAGCCAAAGTAAAGAAACTCTAAGCAGTTCGCAAGCTGCATTTTTCCTTTGCTTAGCTGTACGTTTCAGTTTTTAATTGCTGGAAATATTTTTGTCGGTGCATGAGGTGTGATCAACGTTTTCTGATGAAGTATTTAAGCCTTCCAAGCCTCCATATAATACACACAGTGCATATGTAGTCTGTGAATATTGTATATAGTATATGTAGGAATTGTATGTACATAATACACAGAGTAACGTCACTGGTGGGTACAGACAAAATACACAGATACAAGGGAGAGCGTTATTAGGGTGTATACACGCAACGTATATAAGATACATAAATGTTAGCGGAGCTGGGGGAAGAACAGATTTTTTTCTGTTCCTGCGCAGCTTTCTCTGAACAGTGCGTTTGGGAGGGAATCGTTTTGAGCCAAAGGTTTTGTTGAAAAGTTGTTCTGATCGTTTTAAAACAGTTTTTGGAATTTAAAAAAAAAAATTGAAGGAAACTTCAAAACACAAAGGCATTGGAAACCACCAAATACAAAACGTTTTGGTCTGGAAAATGTCAACTGCACAAGAGGGGCTGTTCTTAGGGGATACACACACGGCTAGGTGGTGATCTTTGCATGTGCACACACGCTAATACATATGGGATGACATTTAAAGTGTGTCCGGACACGTACTCTTTGTTACACGCTGCACATGCAGAGACAGAATTTTAACCTATGTGCATCCCACAGACATGCACACCCCTTAGCCGTGCGACACGCCTCGTGCTGTGGGCAAAGGCACCCTGATTTCTTTCCTTGATGTGCCATCGCCCGTTAGTGTAGCTGGACTGTGGTTCCTCTCTGGATCAGAATCAGCACCACTTCAGATAGAGGGGCAAGAGCAGGTACAGAAACACTGGCTTGCGCGGCTAACATTCACTGCTGGCTGGCCTTGCTTGGGACCAGTCTCTTATGGGTTCTTTGCCTGGGACGAGGGGAGCAAGGTCCAGCCTTAAGGAGAGAGGGGGGCTCAGAGGAGGCGGAGGGAAGGGGTGGTTTGTGAATGGGAGAGGCGAGCTCTCTCCATTGCTCTGGGTTTGTACAGCTCCTGGCGCAAAGGGGACCCAGTTTCTATTGGTCCGTGGGCCACCACCATAATATGACCGCTACATGAATAATCAACATGTATGTAAGGAGCAGAAGACTGGGAGTATGAACCGGAGGGTGAGGAGAAGGGGAAAAACATGGAAGGAAAATCAGAGGAGAAAGGGAAGGAGAAAACAGAGAAAAGGAAGGGGGGGGAGGAAATACACAAAGTACATAAAACGTACATATTATACACACAATCCCTCTCTGTCCTAGGGATGCACTTTGCGTAGTACAGGAAGGATCATAATTCACAGGTATGCATAGAAATGTGCATATTGTGTATATATACACACACTGATGCAGATGCATATAAAGTGCATCCGCGTTGTACAGTGTAGAAAGGCAGAGAACATGTACACGTTATCGAAAATACTGTATTCTGTGTGTGCAAATATCATATGTAAATAGCTTCTGTGCCTGGGAATATTTGGGTGGTGTGTTTGCACCATGCAGCCGTATATAATGTGTACAGCCATATTACACGCAGCTGTGCAGATAGGGGCCAGTGCATATAAATGCCCTGCGGTCTATAAGACTAACGCACAAGCGTTACATAAGATACCCAAAAAGATTGGGTGAAAGGATTTCAGCATTGTACACCACGGTGTGTTTAAACACAAAAACACACATAGTGACGTGCAATGACCTATGCTCCCAAAACTGACATGCAAACCGATTTTGAGGGGGAGTATATCTCCTTTAATATGTTTGTGTGGGTTGGCGTTATACCCTGTTGTGTGTTTCTACACACAGACACACCCACACGGCAGCATAGAACACCGACCGACAAAACACATGCTAAAAGATGTACTCGCACTCAGTCTCCAATGCAGGCACCGTGGGTAGTATTAATACGCACGGAAGATACCAGTTCAGATTTGACTTTGCCGCTCCTCTGTGGAATACAGCTCCAGAGACACTATACAGACTGCAGCCCTATGGCACAGTCTGCATGTGTGCGGACAGGTAACCGTGACCAAATCCCAGATTTATACAGCCTGGGCCAGATCCTCAGGTATCGTAAACAGGCCATTAACTTCCCTGCAGTGATCCCCTCTGAGGATCGGGCCCATGCTAAAAAAATTTGTTTATTTTTAGATTTAAACCCACCACAGTGTTAACACAACCACCATCCACACATTGAAATGTGCAGTAAAGACGCGTAGAAAGGCAGCGTCCCAATACACAGTGTCTACACATGTCCACACGCACAGGCGCGGTGTACACTGATGTGCGTACACACACACACGCAGAGTGCATAGATTGTTTACACACTAGAGAAAATGGCTACTTACACAGGCATTGGCATGAGTGCAGTGGGTGTGTAAAGAGGGCGTGCGACACTACCATTGGGTAATGCTTTACATTCACATAAACAAACCCACAAGGCAGTGTGCAATGGAGATTTGGGCCTAGAGAATTGCTGCCTGTCCAAAACAGTCTGCACAAACACATATAGTGAGCAACATTAATATACTCTGTGTGTGTGTGTGTACGCATGTATGAGAGAGAGACACACACACATCTTGCTCACTGTGTGTATAAATATATATACACACAGGGCATGACATACATACACCCACTGTGTAATATAGGGAGAGACATAGATTCAAAACTACTCTATATGTACATATACCCAGTGTGCCACATTGTTACACACATCACAGTGTTGCTGCGCGTGCACACACACACACACACACATACACAGAATGACCAACAAAGAAACGCACATACTATATCCAGGGTGTAATTACAGATACAGAGAGGCGCTGTGTATATAACAGCATATTAAGGGGAGATTTTTAAAGATATTTAGGCGCCTACCTTTAAAAACACATTTACACTCCACGTATAGCTAGAGCTATCCACATACACTCTCTCTGTGTGTGTATATGGCAACACTACACACGTTGTAGCTGGGTATATAGACTATCTCCAGAATGTTGTCTACTCACACACACCATGCTGGCAGTTTAATCCTTTCCACGCTGGAGCCCAGTTGGGCCCAGGGAATTAGCAAGACAAGGGTGGGGTGGAAATAGCTTTTGTTGGACCAGCTTCTGAGACAAGCTTTCCAGCTTACCCAGGGTCCATGCAATAGAACAGCAAAGGCACCGAGTGTGTAATATATCAATTATATCGCACTGCAGATACAAAATAGACCCGCAGGGTGCATGCATACACCATATAGACACACCGATCAGTAGGGTGACCGGACAGCAAGTGTGAAAAATCCAGACTGGGCTGGGTTAGGGTTATAGGCACCTATTTAAGAAAAAGCCCCAAATATCAGGACTGTCCCTATAAAACCGGGGCATTGGGTCACCTTGCTGATCAGGGACGATCTTGGGCAGAGGTGCTCAATAGAGCAGTGTCACCACTACCCGACTGCTGACAAAGGACCGACCCTCTCATTGTTACCATAGAATTATAGAATAAATCCGTCAGCCTATCAATACTGTACTGGCCGTACACCAAGCAGGTACAGGCGCGTCACTGGGTGAAATCTTAGTGTGTACTGACTTCGCTAGTGCTTTTTACGGAGCCTGTTGTCAAACTAGGTAAATCTCTAGTGGAGCGGATGTCCCCCCCGAAAGAGCCATGTGTACCCCCAGAGGGACGTGTACCCCTGGTTGACAGCCACTGGGCTAAGGTGGCGTGGTCCTGTCTCAGCGCGGGGCCCTACATTTTTGTGATGGTTTCTATATCCCCAATGACACACGTATCTATTATACACACCCAGATATATCCACACAGGCCGGAGCAGCTCTCTCCCCCTCTCTCTCCCGCTCCATCTAGACACACACTCTGCATTCCCAGCCCACTGCACAAGTTCACGCAGCATATGCTATGTAAATATTTGCAGCCAACATAAGCCATGTTATCTCCTAAGTGTGTCTCTCCCTCCTGGAACTTGAGAGCTGGCGTGTCAGCCCCACCGCCCAGCCGAGAGCCTGCACAGAGCCCACGAGGAAAAACAACACAGGGTTGCAAATGAAAAGCAGCCTCCACGCTGGCAAAGGGGCACGTGTGTGTGCGGGGGGGGGGAGGGAAGAGGGGCATTTTACGCCCCTTGGGGCAGGAAAATAGTTTTGCTTCCCCGCTCCTAGAATGTTCCCGTGGAGCCGGAAGAGCCGGGACGGCCGACTAACGCCCCTGGTAGCACCCGGTCCCTGCTTCTCCAATAGTGACGGTGAAATCTTTGGGGGTGGGGGGTTAAGGGGTCCCGGGTGGGCTGTTCTTTGCAGTTGTCTGTCCTCCGCATTGGCTGCTGATCGTATTCAGAAGGGAGCTATTTCTCTCTCTCTCCCTCCTGGCTGGTGCCTTCTATTTCTCCGTTTTGTTTTCTCTCTTTCCCTCTTTCTTCTCCCTTCCTCCCCCTGCTTTCCTCTTTCTGTCCCCTCTTTCTCCTCTGTGTTTTCGCTCTTTCTTTCCCTCTTTTTCTCCACCTTTTCCTTGTCTCCCTAGAAACGCTGTGTCCAGTGGACCCCGGCCAGCAAATCCATGTCCGTCACCTTGGCATTTTTTTCAGCTATTTACGCCTTCCCAAGGGACAGCTATTCCCCGGGGGTGGGTTCAGGTTTCAGGAGGAGGCTGTGTTAAATGAAGGTGTATTGCCTGTCCCCCTCCCTCCCTTCCCTCTCTCCCTGTCTTGCATTTCTGGCCTCACCTGTAGAAAACCTCTGGACTTTCTCTTTCAAAGAAATCCAGCGGCGCCTCTTCTGATGCAGCCTTTCCCGCTTCCCGGAAAGCACCCCCCTTCTCCAGCACTGACCCCTTCCTTCTGGGGCCTGAGCCCAAAATGCAGCAGGGCCGGGGGCTGCCCCCTGCTTCGGGCTAAGGTGCCGAACTGTGATGGACCCTCACTGCAGAGCAATGAGAGACCAGGCAGCAAAGTGGAGAACAACTTCCTCTCCCTGGGCCTTCAAAATCAGCCCCTTCTCCAGGGTCCCCCGCGGCTCTTTTCTCTCCTCCACTTGGAGCCAAACTTTGCTCCTTTTTTTTTAAGCCTGATTTTAAAAATGACAACCAGGCCTTTTCCCTCTCAAAGTGCCTTTGTTTTCTCTGAGGTAAATCTCTCTCTCTCCTGGAAACTACTAGGATGCCAGGCGGAGAGAGATTCCCCCTTGGAAAACAGGAGTTGACACAAACAACCCAGCCCCCCCGCCCCCGAAACTGGATGGAGAGAGACAAGGGACAGAAAATGGCTAGACAGACAGACAGCGCCGGTCCCGAAAGAAATTAGACTGAACTGACTCAGAAATGTAGGGCCACAAATTACACACACACTGAACCGAGGCTCAGAAATCTAGGGACACCCCCCCCCCTCAATAAAAGGGAGAGATACAGAAGGTCCCACCAGCCGTGAAACTGACCAGAGCCTTATTAGAAATAAAAGGATCCAGGGATCCGGGGTAATTCGATGGCCGCAGCCCTCAGTGAAGAGACAGGGGCCCCTCACCCCCAAAAGGAGCCAGACAGGCCTAGGTCCAGATAAAACAACCCCGACACCTCCCCCACCCCACACACAACTCGCTGCCCTGGGCCAATCCTAGAGAGACCCCCTCTTCTTCCCTCCCCCCAAGTCTCTGGGACCCAGCGCCCAGCCGCGGCTCCTTACCCGTAGATCTCGTCCTTCTCCCTCTTCAAGGCGTCGCTGTTCCCCAGCCCCGGGGCCAGGCCGGCCCGGTGGGCCGCCCCATAGGGCGAGCTCTGGTTCAGCGCGTGGTGCGGCAAACTCCGGCCCGAGTGGGGGTCCCCGAAGCCCGGCAAGGCGACTCCATCCATGGCAGGGTAGTGCACCAGCTCATTGTACTGCAAGGCAGGTGGGGACGTGGAAAACAAGGGCGGGGGAGCGGGGGTGAGCCAGGGAGACAGCCCAGCCGGCCGAGCGCACAGCGGACGTGGGGGGCGGAGGGGATTTTTTTGCATCCAAACCGTCCCCCTGCAAGCTCAGATCCGGGGGGCTGGAGAACTCACTTGTGCTCGGTCTCCTCCGAGGCATAATCAGAACCGGGGGGGGGCGTATTTTACCACGGCCCCAAGCTCCCCCTAAAGAAAAAAACCCCTCGAGGCGCGCGTTTGTTTTGCAAAGTAGCGATCGACTAGGGCTGGGTCGGATCTAGACCGGGAGGGCGAGAAGTGGAGAAGTGGAAACCCGTCACCCCAGCGCGGGGAATTGCGGCGATTGGATTCCCCGCCAAGTTTGGGCTTTACAAAAAGAAAATCAATCGCGCTTTTCACCGACCCCTTTTGTCATTTACACATTTTTTTAAGATTAGTTAACGCCCCGCAACGCTGTTAATTTAACTCCGGCAACGCGGCGGCTTTTCCCGGATCCGCCGAGGCAGAGTTTGTGACTTTAACGCCCTCGAACGAGCTGGTCAGTTTCACCCCAACCCTGCGGCCGCTTCGATCCTCCTTCCTCCCCCTCGCCGGGACGGTTCCCTCCGATTTCCCAGCGTCTCGCCTTTAAAAAAAAATCTAACGGGAAGGCGAGACGGTTTTTTATTTTCTCGCAAACTTCGCCTTAAAACCAGGATTTGTCTGGCCTTGAAACTGGACTTCGGGGGGATTTTACAAAAAGAAGCGAGGCGGGTATTTTCAGCCCCTTCTCCGGGAGGAAATTTGACATTGAAAACACGAACGTGCTTCTAGTTCTGGGATTCTTGCTTTAAAATCTTTCCTCCTTGGTTCACTGTAAATAAACTTTTCAATCCTCGATTTGCCCGTCCCTTAGATGTTGGTTTCTAACTAGAAATAGAAAGAGCCGCTCAATCGCTTTTTTTTTAAAATTGACCTCAGTTCACAGTTATAATTTATTAAACCCGCTTTTCACTTCTTACCTTAACCAGACCCTGAAAAAAGAAAAAATGGACTGTGAAATTATTCCAACCTGACAGCTCTTATTTCAATATTGCCAACTTGCATGGCAATCTTTAAATAATTCAGCCAATTCAAGCCGTTTTTATTCGCCTTTGGCCGTTCGGAGGGTGGTTGACTTTGGGGTAAGTTGAGAAATCGATAGATCTCTATAATCAAAGGCTTCGGCTTTACGAGCAAGAGAGAAAACTGTTTGAACCACGTTTGAACTTTTCGTATCCTCTCTACATCGAGTTTCTGGGCTCTCTGGAAAGTCGCTCGCAGTTTTATTTGCCCCTTTTCAAAAGTTGTTTAGCTCTGTGTTCGCTCGCCGAGCACACACGGGACTTCTCACCCAGTAACGCTGCTCATCCACTTAATGTGCCTCGTTTTATTTTAATTTCTCTTCCCAGAGTTTCGTGACATTTTCAGAGCACGCGGATCTTTCCTACTCTTATCCCCCCCCCCCCCCCGCTTCTTTTTAATGACAAACGTTTCTCTCACACATGGAAACTTAACTCACAGAATATGGACGGGTGAGGGCTTGACATTTTTTTCAAGTCTTTGTG
The DNA here is from genome assembly GCA_007922305.1 of Dermatemys mawii. Taxonomy (NCBI): domain Eukaryota; kingdom Metazoa; phylum Chordata; order Testudines; family Dermatemydidae; genus Dermatemys; species Dermatemys mawii. The sequence continues at coordinate 1,166,891 of ML677398.1, read as the reverse complement.
AAGTTACTAGGTTTTTTTTAACGTTGCTTTCAGGCGGATAGTGTTAGTTTGTATTTTACCAGCAGTGCGGATATTTTAGAGTCGCTAATAAGATAGGGAGGCTGGGCCGTTTGTGTGTAAAAATACCTACGCGTCAGATCCTGAGAAAACTCACAGAAATATACACGGGATTTCAAAATAGGAGGAAAATCTTTCAGGAAACGGTTGCTAAATTTCTAACAAGTGAGCAGATTAAAGCCCCACTAACTCCGGGCTCTGGGCACCAGAACTCCCTCCACTCGCTCCGAGGAGAGGATTAGGGTCGAAAAGAAGTTGTGAAAACTTCAGAAACCCAGCCCAAAGTGCCCCCAATTAAGCGTAAAGCCACTCGAGCGCCTAAATGAGCAATCTAGGGTCCCCCAGCTCCGCCGAGAGGGGAGAAAGTCAAGACATGCGGGGGGGGGGGGAGAACACAACCGAGGCAGGAGCCTGTTGTGCAAAATCACAACCAATATCGACACACACAACTTCCCCGCTCATCCCCCCCCCGCTCGGACCGAGAGGAGGCAGCTAAGCAGACAGCGGTGGAAGCAAACGGAGCCGGGCGAAGAGACAACACAAAAAGGCTTCCAAGATCCTTTTCTTTGAGAGAAAAAGTTGAGTGTAAACACCCACCGAAAGAAACCCGACATCTGCCGCTGGCGAACCCGGCGAACCCGGCCCCGGCAGAAGAGCGAGATCCCCGTGCCGGAGAAGAGAGAGCAGTGAAATAAATGATGTGTGCGCGCACACACACACACACACACACACACACACGGCTGGCCCCATCAGCCCAGCTAAGAAACACAAACTAGCTCCCCCCACTTTTCTTTTTAAGGGACTCAGAGACCCCCCCCTTGTTCCAAATCCCAGATCCGCCGCCAAAAGCCCCTCGATCCACAGGACCCCCCACCCCCGCTCCCAGGGAGGAGCTGGGACCCCCAAACCTACCCTTTGTGCCATCGGATGCTCGGGAGTTTCAGTCCAAGTCAGGGTCTCGGTTTCTCCCCCTCTCTCTCCTTAGGAAGCGGGCTGCGTCTGGGGGGCGAGGATCCAAGATCTCCCCCCCCC
>ML677398.1:1131130-1160802 GCA_007922305.1 Dermatemys mawii | reverse complement strand
GGCTCTCATTGGTGTCTGTCTGACCCCTCCCCATACCTCCCACCTCCCTCTCTGGCTCCCACTGGTGTCTCTGACCCTTCCCCACCTCCAGCTCCAATGGGCGTCTGTCTGTCTGTCCCCTATTCCAGCTCCCACTGGTGTCTCTCTCCCTGTCGCCCAGTCCACCTGATCCGCTGTCACCCCCCTGCCACATTTCAATCCATTGCACCCCCACTTTATATGGGCCTCTTCCCCCCCCCCTCCACCCCATCTCTGTGTGTCTGACACATGGGTACTCAGCTCTGACTCAAGGGCTGTCCTGGGCCAACAGGCCCCACGCTGGCCAGCACTGGGGGGAGGGAGGGGAGCATTTACAGATGGTTTAAACCTTCATCCTTTGGATTATTCTGTGGGTTTTATTTACGGAGCTCCCCCCCCGCGCCAGCCCCCCCCCCCCCCCCCCCCCGCAACCGGTGCTCATCCAGAACAGCCCGATTTCCATTTACCGTCAGAACCTGGGGACCGTGCCCCAGAGGTTGCTGCATTTTAATTCTTATTAATAATCCCATCGAGTTCGTTAACCTCCGTGGCCTGCGGCCTTCTCAGAGGCTGCGCTGCTGTTTTCCCTCCTCGGGGGGCCACCTGGGCCCGGCTATTCCCCGCGGCCTTACCGCCGATTTCAGGCCTTGTGCAAGTCGTGGAGGAGTAAATTCCCGTCGTGTGACGCCAGGAAGACATGCGCTGGGGGGCGAGAGGAAGGGGGCCGTGCTGTACTGATCTGCCAGGACCTCGCTGCTTTCCTCCACAGATCCCAAAGCGCTTTGTTCCCAGGTTATGGATGGGGAAACCGAGGCCCAGAGCAGGGAAGACAACAGGCTCCAGGGCATGGATCAGGCCAAGAGCAGAGGGGTATCGAACACAGCTCTCCCCCTTGTGGTACAGTCACGGAAAAGCATCCTTAGCACATCTGGCCTCCTCTGCGTCTACTTTAGGGGGTGTCACTCTCAGAGTTACAACACATGGGGGAGGTCGATCAAGCCTAAGTTAAACTGATTCCTAACTCAGGGGGGTCGTCTCCATGGACACTGACCGGGGGTAGTGCTTTGGAGATCAGGACTCTGCTACCCCCCTTGCCAGGGCCGCAAGGGGAGTTTTACATTCACACCCAACTGTACCCGGGAATACCCCCGCCCCAGAAGGCAAAGCCCTGGGAATCCACAGTGCCCTGAAATTGACTCAAGGGGTCCCGGTGGAGAATCAGCTGAACCAGAGTCCTCCTGGGCTGTGGAGACGGGGGGCTCTGGGGAGGTTGTTTTCCCTCTGCCTTCAGCCCTGGGGCGACCGCTGCTGGGACCCTGCGTCCAGTTCTGGTGCCCGCAACTCAGAAAGGCGATGGATCAGTGGGAGAGGGGTCAGGGAAGAGCCAAAGGCATGAATACAGGACTGGGAAGCCTCCTTTACCCAGAGACACTCCAGGAGCTCGGTATGTTTCGCTTCTCCAAGAGGGGTGACTTGGACGTTAGCCTCAGGCAGGGGGCTGGTAACCTGAGCCCTGGGCCTTCAGCCCCGTGGCCCCAGCAAATCTAATCCAGCCTCGGCGACCCCTATTCAAAGTTGAAGCCGGGCCAATTCAGGGTAGATTTTTAACTGTGAGTGTCGTGAACCATCACAACAAATCCACGCACGAGCGCGGCGGATGCCCCCACCACATCAGTGCTTACAGCAAGACGAGTTGGTTTTCTGCTCTTCTGTGAACAGGAATTCATCCAGCAGTCCCTGGCTGGTCTTATACAGGAGGTCAGAGACGGGACAACCACCCAACAGTTCCCTTTCTGGCCTTGGAATCCCTGCCTCTCTGAACGCTGATGAAACAGGGTGGATGATGTCACCTGGCAGGATGCTATGGCATGGCTCACCATATTGCTGAAAGCCCCAGCTCCCAGAGTCCTGTGATTTCATGAGAATCTCAACTTGCATTTTGGGGGGTGCATATGTAAATTTCTAGCCTCCAAGGTTGTGAACAAAAGTTTCACACACACACACACACAAACACACACACACACACACACACACTGCTAAAACCTAGAGGGTTAATAAAAAGAACATCACATCTATTATTTTTTAATTACAAGGATTTTTGAGCCAATCTTGTGGTTTGCAAGGGGTGGGCTGTCCAGGGGGATTGGCCCCTTTAAGAGGGAGCAGGGCACATGGACCTTGCCTGGTCAGCTGCCTCCCCATTGGGCTTAAGAGGGGGGCAGCTGGGCCATATCATGCAAGGAGGGCCTGGCTGACGGAGGAGAACTGGGAGAAGAAAGTGGCTAGAGGACAAAAGCTGCCGGTGAGCAGTAAATGTGAGTCACGGGTGCTCAGGAGACCTGGCTGGAGCTGGGATCCCCAGCGAATTGCAGGAGGGTTTTTGCAGAGGCCCCTAGGACTGAGGGGAAGACCCAGCAGGCTCAGTGCGTGCGGGGGCCGGTCCTGGAGGGTGGAGCAGGGAAGCCCAGAAGTTCTGATGGTGGTGGCTGTCGGAGCCAGGATCCTGGGCTGACCCTCACTTGCAGGAGACCCACCGCTGGGCTCCGGGAGAAGACTTGGCAGTGGGGCTGTCTGGGGGGCAGAGGGGTCGATGAGTCTCAGGTGGGATTCCCCGACACATGCACTGGGTTGGCATCTCCGCTAGCTGGGCTGGCGGACGCTGCTTCCCAAACTCCTGCGCAGACCAGGGCCGGGCGAGGGGGGGCGTGGGTGGGCCCAGGTGTCGTGCGGTTAATTTGTGCTCTGGGCAACTCCTGCTGCTTTTTGCCGCGTCCACTGCTTCCACCTGCCTTCGCACCGCGTGTGCGTGGACACACCCGGGTGTCAGTGTGCAAACACGTGTATCTGGGTGAACCCAAACACAAGTCTATGGCACACAAAAAAGAACCTTTGATCATGCTGAATTTAAGGCACCTGGAGTGATTTGGCGCCCTCCTAGAAGGTCACATTCAGCACAAACTCCCTCTTGTGAAAACCAGCAAATCCAGGGTTGAATTACTCGCCCACCCAGCTCACTCAGCCCCCCGGGAGTGGGCATCAGCCCCTGAGAATTAACTGCAGACACTGTGCTAGGTGTCACTGTGCAGGAATTAATTGGAGCAGCTCGGAAGAGTTGCAGTGGAGACTGAATCCCTGGTTTCTGTCTCTTGCTCGCCAGCCCTAGAGCTCCACGTGCGTCGCTCTCTTTCGTGCCGTTAACATCGCAACCCCACCGCGAGTCTGTGGTGCAGGGGAAACTGAGGCAGGCAGCAGCCAAATGGTTTGAGCACATCCAGGGCGAGGGAATTGACCCCAGCTCTCATGTATTTGTAGCTAGCACCTGGACCATCACTCCGGCGCCCATGCCCCCCTGGGACTCCGGAGAGCTGGGTCGTATTGCTGCGGGGTTTGGGTTTTTAGAGGCCCAACGGTAGTCCCAGCCCTACTGTGTGAGGCATGGCACAGACACAGAATGAGAGGCCAGCCCCTGCCCCGAAGAGCTCACACCAGAAAGGCACTAACAGGCTGTGGGCTGGTGTGCTTCCATAGGCCAACCCAGTGGCAGAGAGCAGCTGCTGCCTGTGATTCGTGCAGCTGACAACAGGGGGTGCCAAAGAGAGAGAGTCCTTTAGCTAGACAAGCCAAAGGGTGGGAGGGGAAACTGAGGCAGAGAGCAGGGGCATGAGTTGCTGAAGGTCAAACAGGGGTCCCCTGACATCCCTAGCCACTGCATCACGCGTTCTGTAAAAAAAAAAAAATCTCTCCTTGGTCCATTAGGCCTCTAAATTGTCCACATCTTCAGGGCTATCTCTTGTTGTGGTATGTACAGCACCTGGCGCAGGACTAGTTACCGTGACAATTATTTCATATCGCATGAGGGTATGGGGAAAGGGAGTGGTCCAAATCTGGAATTATTTGACTAAAGGGGTCCTGAGATTCAGCCTTGTAAGTACATAAGACCGGCCGTAGTGGGTCAGACTAGTGGGGTCCATCTAGCCCAGTACCCTGTCTTCAGACAGATGGCTGGTGCAAGATGCTTGAGAGGGAATGACTAGAACAGGGCAGTTATCGAGTGACCATCCCCTGTCGTCCACTCCCAGCTTCTGGCAGTCAGAGGTTTAGGGACACTCAGCCCATGGGGCTGCATCCCTCACCATCTTGATTAATAGCCATTGACGGACCTGTCCTCCATGAACGCGTCTAATTCTTTTTGGAATCCCATTCTATACTTTTGGCCATCACAACATCCCCTGGCAAGGAGTTCCACAGGTTGACTGTGCAGTTGGGGGAAGAAATACTTCCTTCAGTGTGTTTTAAACCTACGGTCTATTCATTTCATTGGGTGACCCCCGGGTTCTGGTGTTCTGTGAAGGGGTAAATTACATTTCCTTATTCACTGTTTCCACACCAGTCATGATTTTATAGACCTCTATCATATCCCCCCTCGGGTCATCTCTGAAGGACCCCCCTTCTTTTTAATCTCTCCTCCTATGGAAGCTGTTCCATCCCTCTCCGGTCATTTTTGTTCTCTTTCTCTGCTCCTCTTCCAATTCTAAAACACCCATTTAGAGCTGGGTTGACCAGAATGACATGGGGTATTCTAGGTGTTGGCGTAGTGTGGAGTGTCCTGGAAAAACCCCGCTATCCTGACGGTAGCCTACCGAGGCTTTGCCCAGACTCGGGGATCAAACCCACCTGTGGCCAAAACGGTCTCATAAACTCACACCCCTGCAGGCCCCCACAATGGGTCACTTCCCGCATTCTCTAGGGTGACCAGATAGCAAGTGTGACAAATCAGGACCCTTTTTGGGGGGAGCAGGGGAATAGTTGTATGTATAGGACAAAGCTCCTAATATCGGGGCGGTCCCTATAATATCGGGACATCTGGTCACCCTGCCTAGGGCCGAGCTGGCTCCATGTGCTGGCCCCTGCTTTGGAAGCGGAGCAGGGGATTTAGACATGCAGGCTCACAACTAGGGTGTGTGCAAATCCTTGGGTGTGTGCAGGAAGCCCAGGCGTGCCTGATTTCGGGGGATGTTCCTTTAAGGCCCGGGGTTCTCTCCTGCACCGAGGGATGTTTCAGTGGTAATGGTTATGGGCTGACAGGATGATTAGCGCTGATTGTAAGTTAGGGTGTGGAGGGGCTTGGGCAGATAACAGTAATTTGTGCCTGGAGCTGTCCATCACAGGCGCTTCAAGGGCTTGGCAGCCTCCCCCCAGATGGTAGCTAAATATTCCTGTCTTCCTAGTACAGCTGGAGGGGAAGGAGAGACAAGGAACTCACCGGAGTGGAACCCAGGAGTCCTGGCTCCCAGCCCCCCTACTGTAACCACTAGACCCCACTGCCTTCCAGAGCCAGGTATAGAACCCAACAGTCCTGGCTCCCAGCCCCTTGCCCACTGCTCTAACTGCTACACCCCACTATCCTCCCAGAGCTGGGGATAGAACCCCATTTCCCAGACACCCTTCTAACCCAGGAATCCTGAAGGAGAGAGGAAATATCTTTGTAGGTGCTTTCCTGCAAGGCGGTATGGTCCAGTGGCTACAGCACTGAGACTCAGGAGTCCTGGGTTCTCTTCCCATCTCTGCTACTGACCTGCTGGGTGAACTTGGTCAAGTCCCCTCTTTGGACCAGGTTGACCTGGGCTGTGCTGGGAAGGGGAGAACTCTTAGGCAGAGTCGGTGCGGGGCTGGCTTGTGTTGCTTGTCGTTAGGGTGCGTCAGACCGGAATGGAAGAGGTGGCTGGTTTCCCGAGCCACTGGGTTGCATCTTTGACAGCCCCAGGTGCCGGTGGCACCTTTCAGAGCCGCCCGGGAGATCAGCGCTGATCTGTGGCACTTCGGACCGACGTGGTTTCATCGATTCCAAGGCCAGATGGGCCCACTGTGATCTAGCCTGACCTCAGGGACAGCCCAGGTCAGAAAACTGCCCCGAAATAATTCCCAGAGCTGGTCCCCACCACATGGGGAAATTGTTAATTACACTCACTGTGAAAATGGTGGCCGCCTTTCCAGCCGGGATCTGTTCAGCGTCAACTGCCAGCCACTGGATCATGTTCGACCTTCCGCCACTAGGCTGATGAGCCCATCATTAAACATTTCTTCTCAGGGCAGCTACTTATCGACAGCAACCAACCCACCCCTGCGCATTCTTCTCTTGTGATGCTCAATAGGCCCAGCTCAGTGAGTCTATCACCGTGGGGCAGGTTTTCCAACCCTTTGATCATTCTCGCGGCTCTTCTCTGACCCCTCTCCCATGGACCCACCTCCTTCCTGACTTGTGGGCACCAGGACTGGATGCCGGGTCCCAGCAGCGGTCACGCCAGGGCCAGACAAAGAGGGGAAATAACCTCTCTGCTCCCACGGGAGATTCCCTGGTTTATGCAGCACAGGGGGATGTTTGCACTTTTGGCTCACCGGGAGCTGATTCCTCACCAGGCTCCCCCAGTGTTTTTCAGAGCCCCTGTTTCCCAGGGGAGAGCCCCCCCCCCCCGGCATTCCATATTCTTTGTTCCTTGCTATACAGATTTACCTTGAGCCGTATTAAAAGGCACATCGGATGGGCTGCGGAAGGGGCTTGGAGAGTGGGGCTGTCAGATCAGGCAGCAATGACCAGAGATGAACAGCGAGGGAGGAGGAGGAGAGGAGAAATAATAACACCTCTGTCCTGAAAAGTCCTTTTGTAATTGGCACTTTCTTGCATGAGACTTCATTACGGGTTCAAAGAAAGCTGCTCTTGGAGGTAATTTATCGCTAATTGCCCAATTATCTTCCTCCAGAGCAGTTTTAAAAGGAAACCACTTGAAATACTTTTAGCGAAACTTGAGGCAAATATTACTACCCCTGGAAAGCTCCCATTCGACTCCTCTGCTCAGGTCTGGAGCGAAGGGGGTGGGGCTGCTCTCAGGACACCTGGGTTTAATTCCCCAGCCTTCCCCATGCAGTCTGGAACAAGTCACTTGGGGGGAGAATTTTAAGAGGGCCAGAATCTCAAAGGTAGTTAGGTGCCAATGAAAAGCCAGGAGATCCCAATTTGTCTCTTTAGGTGCCTCCATCTCTGTGTGACTGTGTCGCTATTTTAGGGTGACCAGATGTCCCAATTTTATAGGGACAGTCCCAATTTTGGGGTCTTTTTCTTATATAAGCTCTTATTATCCCCACTCCGTGTTCTGATTTTTCACACTTCCTGTCTGGTCACCCTACTCTATTTAGACCCCTAAAGCTACAGATAGTTCCTTACGGGAATTTTCAAAGCTACCTACGCGCCTAATTCCCAGTGGTTCCAATGGGAGTTAGGTGTGTAAACATCTTTGAGCCTCTGGGCCCTGACTCACTTATTAGGACCTGTCTACATGGGGGTTGCTCAAGAATGTTAATCCAAATTAACTAAAGGCATGACTTGACTGTGAATTGGTTAACCCCTTGTGTGGATGCTATTATTCAGAATTCAAATGATTTCATTTGATTTTAGTTTAGTTCACTTTGGACTTGTCTACAGAGGGACATCCAGGAAAGTGAATCTGAATCAGGGCTTGTCTACAAGCTACAGTGACACCAATGCACTGCTATGCTACGTCAGTGTAGACACTCCCTATGCCGACAGGAGGGATTCTCCTAGGGCTGTCTACATGGGGCTTTAGGTCAGTTTACAGGGAGGAAAGGGTAGGAATAAATGGTAAATTTTCAGAATGGAGAGGGGTAACTAGTGGTGTTCCCCAAGGGTCAGTCCTAGGACCAATGCTATTCAACTTATTCATCAGTGATTTGGAGGAAGGGGTAAAGAGTGAGGTGGCGAAGTTTGCAGATGATACTAAACTGCTCAAAATAGTTAAGACCCAAGCAGACTGTGAAGAACTTCAAAAAGATCTCACAAAACTAAGTGATTGGGCAACAAAATGGCAAATGAAATTTAATGTGGATAAATGTAAAGTAATGCACTTTGGAAAAAATAACCCCAACTATACGTACAATATGATGGAGGCTAATTTAGCTACAACTATTCAGGAAAGAGATCTTGGAGTCATCGTGGATAGTTCTCTGAAGATGTCCATGCAGTGTGCAGCGGCAGTCAAAAAAGCAAACAGGATGTTAGGAATCATTAACAAAGGGATAGAAAATAAGACGGAGAATATCTTATTGCCCCTATACAAATCCGTGGTGCTCCCACATCTTGAATACTGTGTACAAATATGGTCTCCTCATCTCAGAAAGGATCTACTGGCATTAGAAAAGGTTCAGAGAAGGGCAACTAAAATGATTAGGGGATTGGAACGGGTCCCATATGAGGAGAGATTAAAGAGGCTAGGACTTTTTAGCTTGGAAAAGAGGAGACTAAGGGGGGATATGATAGAGGTCTATAAAATCATGAGTGGCGTGGAGAAAGTGAATAAGGAAAAGTTATTTACTTGTTCCCATAATAGCAGAAGTAGGGGCCATCCATTGAAATTAGTGGGCAGCAGGTTTAAAACAAATAAAAGGAAGTTCTTCTTCACACAGCGCACAGTCAACCTGTGGAACTCCTTGCCTGAGGAGGCTGTGAAGGCTAGGACTATAACAGGGTTTAAAAGAGAACTGGATAAATTCCTGGAGGTTAAGTCCATTAATGGCTATTAGCCAGGCTGGGTAAGGAATGGTGTCCCTAGCCTCTGTTTGTCAGAGGGGGGTGATGGATGGCAGGAGAGAGATCACTTGATCTTTACCTGTTAGGTTCACTCACTCCAGGGCAGCTGACATTGGCCACTGTCAGTAGACAGGATACTGGGCTAGACGGATCTTTGGTCTGACACAGTACAGCCTTTCTTATGTTCTTATACTGGGTGTGGATTTTTTTACCCTGACCAATGTAGTTAAACTGACCTATTTTTCTAGCATAGGACAGGTCTCTACTAGAGGTGGCCTCTCAGGCCAGCCTCTCGAGCCCCCGGGCCTCTTCCTGCCCCCTTCCTGTCCCTTGAGAGACCGCAGGAGGGGCGGGATTGGTTTTCCGAACACGGCGCCTGGAGGCTACGGTGATGGGCAGCTGGATAAAACTCCAAGAGAACTCGTTTTTCCTTTTGTTGGCCAGAGAACAAGGGAGGGCCTGATTGGCAGCTGCCCCAACCCTGTGCTTGAGGGGGGTGGGGAGAGGTGACTTTAAAGCCCCTTTCGACCCTGCCTGACCATCTTGTGTTATTTAGAGCAACCTCAAGGCTGTTCCAGCTCACGCACTGCCCTGGGGGGCAGAGAATAGCCACAGCATAGTGAGCTCTGGCTGTGCCCTGGTTCATTCCCTACAGCAGGGGCTGGCAGGAGTAGACTGGCCAGAGAGGCCCCCCTGCACATGGGGGGATTCTTGGGGGTCAGTCCCACCTAGGGTGACCAGATGTCCTGATTTTATAGGGACGGTCCTGATTTTTGGGTCTTTTTCTTTTATAGGCTCCTTTTACGCCCCCCCATCCCGTATCCCGATTTTTCACATTTGCTGTCTGATCACCCTAATCCCACCCCAGAGCAGTCCAGCAAGGCCTGAGGTTGAAGCTGCTGGTCTCAACCTTAGGCTCCAGAGTAGGAGAACCTCCCACAGACCCCCCATCTCCTTTTTTCTCTCCCCTACATCCCTCTCCTCCTCTCACCTGCCTCCCCATCAGACTTTATTCCCCATAAGTGTGGGGGTGGGGGATAAGGGAGGGATGTGATTGCAGGCCTAGAAAGCTGCTACTGCCCCTCCCCCGAGGGAAACACCCCCACTGGGTGCTGGGGTGGGGAGTCTCACTCCATCACTGTCAGGCACCGCTCAGGGAGCAGGAATTAATCCCCATCCAGTCGGAATTAAAATGCAAAAAAAGCCCCATTCCCTCTGACACCCCCCGCCCGGCACTTCCCCTCCCATCCTGCCGAGCTCTGGGGGCGTGGGGCGGGGAAGCACAGGAACCACCAGCAGCCTGGAATAATGTCACAGAGGTGGGGAAGCTGGGGGTGCCCCCAGCCCCGTGGCTGGGGCACCCATCCCCCAAAGCTGCTGGGCTGCCAGGTGGAGATCGATGTCTCCTGGACAAGTTGTGCTGCTGGGTGTGCCGTACTTTTAAATTTTCTACCTGCTCTTACTGCCGGGGGCGGTGGGGTGACCAAAGAGCAAGTGTGAAAAATCAGGCCGGGGTGGGGGGTAATAGGAGCCCATATATAAGAAAAAGACCCAAAAATCGGGACTGTCCCTATAAAATCAGGACATCTGGTCACCCTACGGGGCGGAGCTCCACCCCCCCCAGGGACTGCAGACCGTGACAGGGTCAGAGGCCCACGGTCCTCTCCAAGGGGGCTTGACCTTATCTCTTTCTTGAGGACGTGTTTCCTTATTTCGAAATGAGTCATGCTAGCCTGCATGGCCACATGGTGCATTCCCACCATGCTCGCCCGCTGGGGCACTTTACTTCAGTTCTTTCTTGTTGGTGCTTTTCCTGATGCTGCAATCGAGTTGTGCTAGGCTGACAGCCCTCATGATAGTGGGTGTGTAGAAACACAAACACATACACCACACACACACACACACACACTACACTCTCCTTCGACTTCAGTTCTTTCTTTTCATGCATTCTCCTTACTGGAAAATGAAAGCCACGCTAACCTCAAAGCACCCGCCCCATTCTCGCTCGACACGGGGTGGAAATTTACCTGGGTGTCAGGTCCTCCATCTGGAAAAGAGGGAGATGCTTAGACATTGAGTTATTGGGGGGCAGAACCGGTCTCCCTCTCTGTGCCTGTGCAGCACCTGGCGCGATCTCGGTCAAGCCCTTCTGTCCATCATGCAAATAAAAAAAATTAGGCAAAGTATTATAAATTATGAGCAGATCAATAGTACATATTATGCACTGTGAGCAGTAGACCTGTAAGCAAAATGTGTATTGTTGGTCAGACAATTTGTGTACGTACACACCACACACACACCCCATACAGAATCCCCCCCATACCTTTTTAAAAAAACTTAGCTTACCCATTAAAGTGGAATTTTATTCTCTCGGCACCACCGGCCGGTTGGTGAGGGATAAGCCATCTTCTCACTAGAAGGGACTCCTAGGACTGGAAGGGATCTCGAGAGGTCATCTAGTCCGGTCCCCTGCTCTCGTGGCTTATCGCTGGCATTCAAACGGGAGTGGGCGGGGGGCGAGAATCTTTTCCCACAGCTCCAGAAACCAAGCAGGTAACAGCGTGGCCAGACTGCACCTCTCTGGGGACCGGAGGGGCAGTCCCAGGTCTGCGGGTGCTGCGAATGAGTGTGATCTCTAACAGAGCCCCTGAAAGTTATAACATATAAATTGTTACTCGTGCAAGTAGTAATGATGGGATGTTGGATGGGCTGGGATCTGAGTTACTCCAGGGAATTCTTTCCTGGGGGTTTGGCTGCATCTTGCCCACATGCTCAGGGTTCAGCTCATCACCAGATTTGGGGTCAGGAAAGAATTTTCCTCCAGGGCAAGATGGCAGAGACACTGGTTTTTTTTTTTCCTTCCTCTGCAGCATAGGGCATGGGTCACTTGCTGAAGGATTCTCTGCACCATGATTTGAGGACTTCAGTGGCTCAGACATGGGTGGGAGGTTTATTGTAGGACCAGGTGGGGGAGATTTTGTGGCCTGCGTTGTGCTGGAGATCAGACTAGATGATCATAATGATCCCTTCTGACCTTAACATCTATGAGAATACCTGTCACAGGCCTGTCAATCGCTAGTCATCTCGTCGCCACTAGAGGGGAACAGTGAGCTGCCCTGCGCGGGCATAGTGTTAAATACCTCTCCACTGGTGACCAAGAGGCAAAAGATTCTGGAGCATCTTCCCAAGCCGGTTGACAGTGATTCATAGACAATAAAGCCAGGAACTCTGCAGGGACTGGCACTCAGGACACCTGGCTTCTCTTCCTAGCTCTGTCGTTGATCAGCAGCAAGGCACTTCCTCATACCGTGCCTCAGTTTCCCCACCCCACTCCTTGTCTGTTTAGATCGTAAACTCTCTGGGGGCAGGGACTGCCTTTTACTCTGTGTCTGTGCAGGGCCCAATGGGGACCCTGATCTCGGCGAGGGGCCGTCAGCGGCGGCAGGATCGGGGACGAATTTTGCTCACTCCCTCATTTAAAAGCTTTTTGCCTCATCTCATATTTCGAATAATCCTTCTCCTAAGCCCCTGTGTTGTCTCCCCAAGTCCAGCGAACAAGAGAGCCCCACCGCTGGGATACTATATCGTAAATTACAGGCCTGCCGGGCCATAAAATCAACAGGGCCCGGAGTGTTTATTTTGCTGTATTAGCCCAGCCCCTCCATTATAGACAAGAAAACATGTGAGGAATGTCCACTTTGAATTTCTCCGCTGCGTAAAATATATTTATTGCATGGCAGCTGTGAATTTAAAGGCACAGCGCCCGCATTTATGACCTCTCGTTACATACAATTTTCAGTTAAAAGAAATCTTTTTTTTTTCTCTCCCCTCTCTCTTTCTCCCTGCCCAATAATTCATTCTGGGGCCAAAAGGGGCGGGAGTGGAAAGGATCACTTGAAGTCTGCCTTGGCATGCCGATAAATTAAAAAGGAGAGCATCTCTCTGTGCGGAAACACAACAAAACGACACTGAAGAATGATACTGAAAAGAGACACAACAAGTGCATTGGTGGTTGCATCTGAAACATGGAGTGATTAGTTTTTCAATTAAAACCTGATGTTTGCCAGCTCGCTTACCAGCGCTGCTAAATGAATGGGTGCAGAAACAGTGATTTATTTTTTTAAAGGAAGAATAGGAAATTCAAAAAGGATGGATGGATGAATACAGAGATAGAGACGAGTGTGCACTGGGATGAATGGATAGATAGATACCATTTGAAATAAAATGGATTTATACAGGCAGATCCACTAGAAATGAAATAGCCAGATCCCATTAGAAACAAAAGGGAGAGATAGACCAACGGATCCACCAGAAATTAGGTGGATAGATCCTAATAGAAATAAAATGAATAGCTAGATCCCACTTGAAATTAAATAGACAGTCAGGTCAACCAGAAATTAGGTGGATAGGTAGATAGATTAGATTACATTAGATTTAGGAATTAGGTGGATAGGTAGATAGATTAGATTAGATTTAGGAATTAGGTGGATAGGTAGATAGATTAGATTTAGGAATTAGGTGGATAGGTAGGTAAATAGATTAGATTTAGGAGAAAGTTATATTTCTCAAGTCTGCAAATTTGTGCCTTTATAATTTAAAGAGAAGAAAATCTTATTATAACTGTGTTGAAACCAACTTTTTTATAAACGTGCTAACTTTGTGCCATCCAGAATGAGGGCGTTTGGGGAAGTTTGGTTTATCTGCTAGTAGATTGATTTGGGGCAGGAGGGGTTGTTTTGTCTCTTGATCAAGTTTTATAAAATCTGTCCCATTTGTCTTTAAAGACATTGCCACTAAAATTTCTCACTAAAATCCAAAGCTTATAAACCCTCCCAGATTGCTATCTGCTGTGTTTATAGCGAGACCACTTTGTTTCTATAGCAGCTTCTCATTTGTGGATCTCAAAGTAATTTAGCAATGTGGCTAATAACACACACACCGTATATTAAATATCTATTTGCCACGATATAACCTCCTGTTTGTGTGCGTGCAGTGACACCTATGCAGTTAATTCAGGGATAATGCCACTGATGAATTAAGCAAACATGAGCTAAAGAAATTTATCTGCAATTTGAGTTTGTCCACTGGTTGTTTGAAATAATATTGGTTAAAGCAATTTTCCCCTTGGCTGATGCAAAAAAGACCTTAAGAGCTGGAAGTTAACCCCCTTTCAAAGAAATCAAATCTCTAGAGGAAAGTTCTTTGGGTATTTTAAGTATTAGATTCCAGAGCAAGCCACTGGTATCGGCCCTAAAGTTCAAAGGCCCATGTCCTTGGTATGGTAAATAGATCATGTGGACGCAACAATGTGATAATCTCCTTCCTTCGCGGAAAGGAAAGGAGAAAGGAATGAAAATGATGATTAGGGTGAAATTTCAGGATCAAATGCATTTCCCATTGTGGCCCTTTAGGACAGTTGGCCTGCTATACGCAGGGTTGTGAGCTCAATCCTTGAGGGGGCCATTTAAGGATATGGGGCAAAAATCTGTTGGATGATTTAATTAGAGATTGATCCTGCTCTGAGCAGGAGGTTGGACTAGATGATCTCCTGAGGTCCCTTCCAGCTCTGATATTTTATATGGAAAAGATTTATTCTTAGTGTGTCTTCTTCAGTTGTTTGTTTCTAAACCCTCTAAAAGCCTTTAAACACAAATATTTGCTAGATACAGATTAAAAACTGAGAAAATAGCCCCCTGGGCTTTGCTAACATGCCCAGAGCAGCCCTGAGAACTTTGGAGAACAGTTCTTTTGTAATGTCAGAAAAGCAGGTTTTGAAAACCATATTTCTGAATTCTCATTACAGGAAAAGGCACCCCAGGATCAACACATGCACACACACGCGCACACGCGCACACACACACACACACACACCTCTTCCACTTGCAAGATTTCCCATCCACCACAACAGACCTGTCTGTCTTCAGCTAGCAAACAAATCGGCCAGTGCGCAAAAGATTTGCCCAGCACGCAGTGTAGAATCCAACGGTCCTTAACGAGGGGCCTGCAGAATTGATGGCAAAATAGTGCCACCGTTTCCTTTGCTAAGTTTGGATCTTGTGTGGTAGGGGGGAGGGGTGGTGGTTTTGTTTTAAACCAAGTTTGGATCCTCTTGTAAAAGTGACGGATTTCAATTAGGGAATCATTTTTAATGAGGATTTAAAGTAAAAACAAAAATTACAAAAGAACCCCTCCTCTGTGACTTCCAGAGCAAGAAAAGGGCTTGCAGAGGGTGAAACCGAGGGACCAGTTTGGGGCTATTTCAAGAAGACAGTTGCATGTTTCTACCCCCCCTTCCTTAAAAAACAAACAAACAAACAAAGGTGGATTTTAAAGCAATGCAGGGGAGGAGGAAGGGATGAGGAAAGAAAAAAGAAGCAAAGGAAACAGACGGTGCTTATGCAAATAATTCGTTGGAACAAAAGGGACCCCCCCCCCCGTCCGCCCGCCTGAACTAAAAGGCTGAGGATTGTCAAACAGGAGGGAATGGCGGTGGGGCAGGGTGGATGGGTGAGAGACACAGAGAGCTCTCCCCAGTCCCTTCCCTTCTCTCCAACCCACTGGGATCTGCAAAGTCCAGCCTGAGGCTGGTTTTTAGTGGTTGGGTTTAGTCAGCGGGTCCTGGCTGGCCTTGCTGCTATCACGGAGGGTGGACAAGATGACCCGCTTCCGGCCTTCGAGTCTATCTTTCTTCTCCCCCGTTGGCTTTAACCGCCTCCCTATGGTAAAGGTCGTGCGCCTGCATTTCCAGCCTGGGCAGGGGGCCGGGTTCAGAAGTTAGAGGAGATTTTTCCAAGCCGGGATTGGGAAACTCAGACCTGATTTGGAGCCGGAAAAAATAAATTTCAGCAAATAAATCAATCGCTCTGGTTGCTTTGTATGTTCTGCGTCTTTCCTTGCCAGGTGGGGCCCAGACGGAGAGGTTTTTCTCCAGGGGGAACAGCGGCCCGATTAACTTCATGGTGCTTAGAGTCTTAGGAAGTTTAACGCAGCAAAGATGTAGCTAACCTCTGGCCCTGGCTAGGATGGGAGTTGCAGCAGGAATCCTTTGCAAACCTCTCCGATTTGTTTTGAATCATGCATCTACTTCCTAGCATTTTGCAGCCTCCCCCACCCCCATAACCCCTGGTTGTGTTTATTATTGTAGGGTTAGCTAGATTACTTTGCTCTGAAGAGGAAGGACAGAGGTTGAGGCCTTGCCGTCCTGCTTTGTTTTCCTATTTATCTAAGGCACCATCCCGGGTGAGGTCGTCGTGAGGTCAGATCTGGCCCTGTAAAAGATCAGCGTATCTGACAAGGTGCCCCCTGCTAGAGATCTAATCTTATCCCTGCTTCCAGGAATCCCCCAGGAGCGTGGAGGCGAAGATGAAGGATTCAGCAGAATGGAAATCTACTTCTTTCAGTTGAACTCCCCCGTCCCCGAGATCACCACGAAGGAGACTCCATCCAGGTGAAACATACAGACTCTGTCTGTGAAACAATTTCCAGGCTTGTTTGTGCGCACACTCTCTCTCACACACACAACCTCTAGACAATGTTCACACGCACATGTGCGCGCACACACACACACACACATTTAATCTCACTGTAGCCTGAAACCAGTCCGCTTTGGGGACACACCCACTAAGCTTGCTTAAAGTTTATTGTGCTTCATAAAATTTGCAAGAGAAGCTCCAGCATATTAAGTTTCTCAGCTCCCAGCATTTGTACAGCGGGGCAGTCGAGGGGTGGGGGTGATCTCTGAGGGGAAGATCCATTTACACTTTAGTATTTCCCTCCTGCTTCTTTGGTGTGGTTTTTAGTTATTTATCCCTTCGTATGTCCAGTGTTGGAATGTATAAGATCTTTCCAGTGCCTTTACGGAGGTGGGCGGAGGGGGTTGTGTTTCATGCCTGATGAGCTGCTCAATAAAGGTGCTTTTCATGTCACATCCTGAAAGGCAGGAAGAAAAAGAATGAGAAAAAAGAGAAAAGACAAAAGGAGAATAAAAAAATGAAAGAAAGAATAGAGTGAGAAACTGAAGGAAAGAAAAAGTGAGAAAATGAATGAGAAAAAATAGAAAATGAAAATGAAGAAGAAATAGAGTGAGAAAACATAAGAGAAAAATAGAAAATAAAAGAAAAATACAGTGAAAGAAAAAAAATGAAAGAGAAAAGAATGAATAGGGAAATGAAAGAAAAAGAGTGAGTGAAAGAAACAGTCTGCTGAGAAAAATGAAGAAAGATCAAAAATAAAGCAAGAAAATGAAAGAGGGAAAAATGAGAGAGAAAAAGAACAGACGGAGAAAAAGAAGAGAGAAAAACAAAGTGAGAAAAAGAGAGTAAAAGTGAGCGGGAAAAGAGAAACAAAAATCAAAGAGTGAGTGAATGTGAAAAAGGAAAGAAAAAGCGATAGCAAGAACAAGAAAAGAGAAAAAGAAAAGGTGAGTGAGAAAACGAAAGAGAAAGAAGCTGAGAAAAAAAGCAAAATCCCCGCTCCCCTCTCTGGCAGCCTCCCCAGGAGCCGGGTCCACAGGCTCTGGAGAGGGCTCAGGGTGCTAAAGGGGGTAGAACCAGTTCTTACGGGAAGGGCCGGCCCATGGGTGGGGTGCACCGGTCCCGCTGGCTTGGGGGCCGGGGGTGGGCATTGCTGGCGGCTCCCCTTGCCCCTCAGCAGACGTGCCAAACCCGCGGGAAAAGTGCAGAAATTGGGCTTGTTTTTGGCTGAATTGGCTTGTGAGTTGCTTGTTGACTAGTTTTTGGCTTGTAGCTTGTTGCTGGTTGGTTCTCTCTTTTGATAGGCTCCCGGCAGGCAGGGGGAAGGGGGGAAAGCAGGGGCAATGAGGGCGGGGGAGAGAAGTCAAGGCTGCACCCCGGGCCCCCCCCAGTCCCAGACTGCACACCGGGGCGTGGTCCAGTCACACAGTGTGTTGTGGTTCTAGGGATTGGCTTGTTTGGGCCTTGTTTTGAAATAGGATTCGCTTGACTTCTGGCCTGGTGTGAAAGTCGGGGGCGGGGGTGTTATTTACGGCGGGAAAGTTGGCAACTGTGCCCCTCGGTCTCTTCTGCACAGCTCCTTTGCTTGCTCTTTTTCCAAGTGAGGGGGAAGTTTCCGGGTAATGGAGGGATAATTGCCTCTTCTCTGCCAGGCCAAGGCAATTAGCAGCAATTGCGGCTCACGCCGGGAAAGACTGGGGGGGGGGGGGCTCATTTGTTGAAAGATAAAATGCCTTAACACTCAATTAATTCCTCCGATCTGGGGCTGATAAAGCAGTGGGAAGTTACAGCCAGGCAATTAAACAAACAAGTCCGGGTCTTTGAGTTCTGGGGTCAGCAGGTGGGGAGGAGAGTGGGCAGGCAGGCGGGACTGGAGGCAAAGGAAGAGAAGGAGAATTGAGACTTTGGGGGAGTTGACTAGAAGTGCAGAATACAGGACACCTAGCTGAGTGCCCATAGCGGTGGCAGGAGAGCTGAGAGAGAAATCCAGAGCAAAGAGAAGAGGGATCTTTTCCAGGAGACGATACATACAGGCATTGGGTTCAAAACAAGCATTTTCTTTTAAGCAGGTTTGCAATAGTAGTAATAATCATCACAAAAATGAATGAATTAATAATTCCACGCTCCTTGCTTTTTCTTCTTCCTCTGAGTTCCCTGCAGACACAGGAGAATAAAAAAATAAAAGCCAGCAGGAGGGGGGGTGGGGATTGAAAAAGAAATAAATAAGTCGGCGCTAAATGATGGACTTGCAAAGAACTTAAAGCCCAGGGAGGTGATTTGGAGGAGAGGAGGGAAGAAAAGCAGGCTTTGAAGGCTGCTTACACAGAACAAGCTTTTCACACAGAAGGGCAGAGTTAGCTGAAGGTCTCTGATCTCCCAACTGAGCTCTGGTTTATTGGGATTCCTCTTGGAATCTGGGGGGTTGTTTTTTAGGGGACGGGTTGATCTAAAAATTGGAGGTTCTGCTTCTGGTCTAAAGTCGGTGGAAAGCAGCAATCTGTTCTTTGAGGGAGATGAGTGAGTTTCCAAACAAACTGCCCCAAGTCTCTTTTATCTGGGCTAAATTTACTTGAAAGATTTAGAAAGTAGATTTAATCTGATCTAATGAAGAAAGATAGATAAAATATAATTCCAAGACCAGCTACACAACTGTATCCATAATACATAGTTAGAGCCACGCTGGTCATTATAACGAGAAAAGGGACAAGACATGTTTTTAAAGGTAAACTAAAAAGATGCTCTTAAGAAGCCTGAGATATGTTAAGGTGATCACATTTTTCTTTTCTCCTTCACAGCCTGGATTTATTTTACAAAACACACAGTCCACTTAATTTGTCTGCTGGGACCCATAAAAAAATTAATTAAACTAGAAACAGATTTTTTTTAACAAAAAATCCTTGTACTGTTAATGGCAAGCTAATTTCCAGGGATAATATTTTGATCAACAACTCATCTCTTCTGGCTAGCAATCTGTAGACGAGTCAAAATAAACTTTAAACAGCAAAACAGTCTTAAAATTTTGAAGATGAGTGGCCTTACAAATATCAAACAAAAAGCCATGCAAAGATCAGATCGATTCAGCCAGGTGAAAGTTTATCAGTAAAAGCAAAAGGAAAACTGATTTAAAAAATATAAATAAAAAGGGTGCCTCTCCTCTCTAGAATAGTATCAGCAATGATGGATTTGTTCTGGGATTTTTGTTGTTGTTTGGGTTGGCCGCCCACCAGTTCTGTTAAATATTTATCAGATTTGTTTATTTAGAAAGACAATTAGTGTCAAAGGTGCTTTAGAAAAATAAACTCTCATGAAGATGGAGAGAGATTGGGAGAAAATAATACATAGAAAGATGAAATGATCTGAAAAGATCTCCCCATGGCTCCAGATGAAATACTCCAGAACCTCAGAGCTACAAACACCAGAGTTACAAACTGACGGGTCAACCACACACCTCCTTTGGATCCAGAAGGACATAAGCAGGCAGCAGAGACGTTAAAAAAAAAAAAAAAAAGCAAATATTGTCCAGTGTCATGTTAAACGTAAACATGAGCTACTAGAAAAAAGGGGGAACTTTAAAAAAAAAGATTTGACAAGGGAAGGAGCTTGTTTCCTTTACATGAAGATGGTTAAAAGCAGCCTTTTTCTTCTGCATAAGGAAGTTTCCAAGCCGTATTAAGTCAATGTTCATTTGTAAACTTTGGGCGGAACCACCCTACCGTTTTGTTCAGTTACAACCCACCCCCGTTCAAGCCGTTCGTAACTCTGAGGTTGTACTGGATGATACGCGATTATTCGCCCACAGGATAGAAAATAGGGAACAATTTTTATAAAAATAAGTCAGCCCACGGCTTTACAGTCCTGGGGTCCAGTGGGGTATAATTAGGGTGGCAGAATTTGATTTTTTGGGTGCAGTTTTGACAGAAAATATTGATGTTTATTTGTAAGCATGTTTTTAGATTTTTATCCATTTAAAATTTCACAGCTGCAGGAAATTCTGGGGGGATCAGACAATTATTTAATTGCAGCAGAGGCTGAGATGCGAAAGGCTACAGCTTTATAAACCATTAAAACACAAACTGTCAACATAACATGTCAAAATAGACAAACTAAATCAACAAACCCTCCCTGGTTTTAGTGTCCATTTGCTACTCTACTTTGTAAGCAGCCTAATTCAGCAGTTTGACTCTAATACGTTTTCAGACAGCGTTTTGCTTTCTTTGCCTCTCTGTACATTTCGACTGCTATTGATGGAATCAGTTTTCTTTGGGGTCTGTGTGTTTATGGTGAAATTGACGTTTCCAGACATGAAGGTCTAACCCTTCCCTGCCTAGCTATAATGTAACTGAGTGGAATAGCTAGAGGTAGCCGGGTGTGTATCAAGTTTTAGGCTCAGCTCTCTGAACCACACGTCCCAATACACAAACGCTCCCTGTGCTGCCGGGGGTTTGAAGCAGGAGATGAGCCCCTGGAATGGTTTTGGTTAATGTTTTTTTTAAAAAAAAAAACAACAAAAAAACCCTGGATTAATAATAGAAACTTACAGCAAGCCAGCAACAGACACAGGTGCAGTGAGAGAAAGGAGGGGCAGTGGATTGCTGGAGTGGGCTGGTGGGATAGATACAACATATACTGGTTATATGGACTGTCACACTCATGTATTGTACTACACACCAGAAGCCCAATCCTGTGTGCATCTAGTGAGTAGAGTGTGAAGATATGTGTAGCTTTGGGGTGTGTGTAACATGCCACACACAGAGGACTGCCTCCTTTTCTTTCTTTCTTTCTTTCTCCATCCACCCCCTCTATCTATCCCCGAACCCCACTCCACTGAACTCAACCCCTGCATCTGGAGCCCCCCTACACTAGACCACCCCCCACTGAGCTCCCTGCACTCAAACCCCCACCCTGATAAGCCCTACCCCTCTGCACCACTCAGCACCCCCACATCCGGACCCCCACACCACTGACCCCCAATTAGACCCCCAGCCCACCAAGCCCCACTCCTCCAGCACCCTGACCCCTCCCTGAGCCCCAGCGACTTTCATCTGGAAGCCCCTGCAGAGTCTCATTGCCCCTGCACCTGGACCTCCCCGCAAGCTTCTGTGCATCCAGATCCCCCCCACATCTGGACCCCCACCACTGAGCTGCCTGCACCCAGATTGTCCTACATAGAATTCTCTCGCCCCGCCACCTGGATTTCCCCCCACACACTAAGCCCCTCCACATTTGGATCCTGCCTGGTTGAGCCTGCCTGCCCCATACCTGGTCACCTGGTGCAGAGGGGCAGGGCCCCCCCAGGGCATTTCCAGAGCAGGCCCAGGCCTTGTGCTGTGTCAGGGTCGGGTGCAGCCTCACCCATGAGTCCGTGTCCTGGGGTGGGGGGGTGGGGAGGGTGCAGGGTGATCTCCCCCCTTCATGCACTGCCAGGCTGGAGTCTCTACCTTTATTTATTGACAGAGAAAACTTGCAGATTTTTTCAATGTTTTCATGCCAAATTTTTTATTTTTTGGTGCCAAATTTTTTATTTTTTTGTGCAGAATTTTTAACGTTTTGGTGCTGAACACCCTCCGGAGTAACGAAGCCAACAACCGCTAGGGTTGGATTTCCTCTCTCCGCTTCATGGGGGCATAAATCCATTCCCAGGTTGTGAAGCATACGGGTGCCAAGGGCTGGTCCGTGTGGGGACTGGCAGGAAAACGAATCCCAGTAGGTGAAACGGCGTGAAATCCCCGTGTGGACGCCCCTCATCCAGAACTCCAAGGGCCCTGGTTCGGGCTGCGATCTGTTGAAACTGACCTGCATGAGCTATCTGGAATGTATGTTTCTTCTATGCGGGTGAGGTGGGGTGGGCACGTCCCCTATGTCAGCGGGGCGGCTTTACAGCTGGCCTGTGGCACTTGTACAATAGCAACCCCCACCCCACTCCCGGATTTCTTGTCTACACTTGAAAGCTCGTTTGGATTAAGGCCAGGTGTGAATTCAAAGGCCACTAGCCAGGCCTGAGCGCTTAGTGTGGAATTGTGTGAACTCTGAAAGAGCCACTGAGCTGCGAGAACATAAAAGTGACTTCAATTTTGTAGGATCTTTGAACAATCTCCCTCCCTTCTCTCCCTTGGGTGAACTTTCTCTGAACCCCTCCTTCCTCTCTCTTTGTGGGCATGGACCATGGACCATGGGAGGCCTGTCTGTCCTGCTAGGTAAGGCAAAGAGTCTTTGATGGGAGCAGGAGGGTTTCCTTACAATCGGCTACTCCACAAAGACACCTGAGAAGCCTTTTTCTTAAAGATCTCGCTGATGCTCACTTCAGGGCAAAAGCCCCCAAGCTGTTTTACACCTCGTCCTGCCTAATGTAACAGGAGAGCGGGGACATGAAGCGGGAGATACCTTAACCTGTCCTTTTGCAGCCAGAAGCCAACAATCTAGCCCTCTGTCCTCCTCTTCTCCCCTTGTTTGCTTGCTAAAGAATAGACGAGGGCTGTCGATTAACCGCAGTCAACTCATGTGATTAACTCAGAAAAATGCATTGCGATTAATCGCACAGTTACGCAATAGAAGGTCAATTGAAATGTGTTAAATATTTTGGATGTTTTTCTACATTTTCAAATGCACATGAATCTTTAGCGCATTCGGCACAGAATTGTCTTGCAATGCCAGCTACAACAGGGCCGGGCAAATGCCTGGTCTCACTCAGGTGACATTGATGGGAGATAATGCTGCCCACTTCTTGTTTACAATGTGAACAAACTTGTTTGTCTTAGTGATTGGCTGGACAAGAAGTAGGACTGAGTGGACTTGCAGGCTCTAAAGTTTTATTTTTCCATGCAGGTTTTTTTGTACATAATTCTACATTTGTAAGTTCAACTTCACTGTAACGAGATTGCACTACAGGACTGGTATGGGGTGAACTGAAAACCACTCTTTCTTTTGTTTTTTACCCTGAAAATATTTGTCATCAAAAATAAATATAAAGTGAGCACTGGACACTTTGTATTCTGTGTTGTAACTGATATGGATATATTTGGAAATGTAGAAAACATCCAGAAATATTTAAATAATTGGTATTCTCTTATCGTGTAACAGCGTGATTAATCTTTGACAGTGGAATAGATATCTCATCTGGACAGCTGGGCCGCTGTGAGTTTGTCCATGTAAACAGTCCCTGGAAGTTAAGACTTCTGGATTCTGATCTATAGCTGAAGGGACAAAGAGGCCTGTGGCACCTTAGAGACTAACAGAGGGATTGGAGCATAAGCTTTCCTGGGTGAATACCCATGTCATCGGATGCATCTGCAGCTGGGCTGTGTGTGTGGTATATCCTGTGTTCGTGTGTCTATACACACAGAGAGATAGGCCTCTTGAACGGCTGCCAATCCCTTGGCACAGACGCGGCCTGCTCTGCTGTGTCCGGGGCGCGGGGAGGAACTCTTACGGGTGGAGGCTTGAGCGTGTTTTTCCCTTTATTCCTAAAGGAGCAAATTCTGTCATCAGGCCTCGCGCGGCGGTTGGGCAGGTCTGACTTCACCTCCTCACACGAGGCGTGAGATGCCGGTTCGAGGATTCACTCACCGAGGGAGAGCCTGCGGAGATCAGGAGCCGGTTCACATTAGAGAAGGGGCTCGGGCCCGATTCGGAACCAGAGCTGAATCTCAGGGTCTGGTTAGAGCTGAGATCCCCCCTGAGTGCCCCAAGCCCCTGCTCCGTACCTGGAGCAAGCTCCGCCCATCTGGAGTCTGGGCTGAGTCCCACCTTCTGCTCAAACCGCTTTAGGGGGCCCCGTGGCAGGCTGGCAAGATGCCTGGTACTAACCAATGCCAGCACTTGGCACCCCCTAGGTCTCCAAGCCCTTCGCAAAGGAGGCTGGAACCATAATCCAGATGGAGAAACTGAGGCCCTGAGCAAGACAGAGGAAGCAACTGCCCAAGACCCACTCATCAGGTAGAAACAGGAATAGAACCCAGGCGGTCCGGGGGTCACCGTCTGCCCGTTAGCCCACACCGCGCCTGACTCTGAATGGCTGAACCCCTTAATTTCCGGGGGGGGGGGGGGGGGTGTCAGCAGTGGGGAGGGCATCTGTCCAATCCCAGCTGGATTTGCTGTGTCTGCGGGTTCTTTAAAAGAAATTAAGTTAACCTGAGGCATTTCCACTGCTCCAGTAATACTAAATCAAAGCAATCCTGCCCCTCGCCCGGCGCTCCCCGGCCCGCTCTGCTTGACGGATGTTCCCCGAGATCCAGGCCTCCTGCGGTTGCTGCTCTGGGTTATCCATCACTCAGGGTGATTTATGGGCGGCGGGGAAATGAGAGACTGTGGAGCTGAGCGGCCAGATTCGGGACAAGCCAACATGGCATCACTCCGGAGTCAGGCTGCGTCCACTCCACGCTCCGGGCACCCCTTCTCCTGCCAGGTCTGGACAGTGGTACCGATCAAACACACCTGTCTGGGCTAAACAAGTGCAGGGGGAATTGAAGGGTGGGGGGGCTGGCGTGACCCACAGAGCTGGCACAAAACGATAACATCTTTGGCTTCTGGTCATGCCCAGGGACGCCCCAGCCCCCCATGGTGCTCGGCGCTGCAGGAACCTGCAGGATTGTTTGGCTATTTGAACACGCAGGCGATGGAGGCTGGAGCCAGGAGCCCATTGGAGTGGGGGACACGAATTTTCGATAAGCAACAAGAGCAGCTGCTGTCCTGAGCAGCCCCCACCCCCATCAGGGAGTTAGATCAGGGACTGGGGTGCAGGACTCCTGGGTTCTCTCTCTTGTGCCAGAAGGGGAGTGGTGTCTAGTGGTTAGCTAAGGGACTGGGGTGCAGGACTCCTGAGTTCTGTTACCAGATGTGGGGGGATTGGCTCTTGGGGAGGGGAGGCAGGATTTCTGGGTTCTTTTCTGGGCAGGAGTTCGATCTACTGGCTAGAGAAGGGGACTGGGATGATCGAGACCCTGGCTTCAGCCATGGCCTCCCAGCGTGACCTTCAGCAAGTTGTTCCCCGTCTTCGCTGTGCCTCAGTTTCCCTGCCAAGGGTCGTTCTTTTCATCTCCCTTTTCCAGCCCCCACCTCCGGAGTGCCGTGACTCCCTGTCCGGCTCCATGAAGGACACGCGGACACCCCGGCTCGCTTCCAAGTCTGGGTATGTCCCGGGCAGTGTCTAGCCGCCACCATTTCATTAAAAGCCTCCTGAACGGGCCCCTATTAATCGTGACAGGCCGGGTGACAAATTGCCCAGGCCAGGCCCGTTTCCCGCTTAATGACATCATGGCCTTGCGGCTGCGGCTGCCAAGCCCTGGGAATGGAGGCCAGGGCACCGGGCTGCGTTTAACCCGCACCGCCCCGGGCGGGGTGCATGGCTGAGCCTGGGGGCCCTGAGGCGAATCCAAACCCCATTAGGAGGTATATTACGGTAGTGCCCAGGAGCCCTGCTCCCGGACCGGGACCTCCGGTGCAAGGAGCTGTACAAACACAGAGCCATTGCCCCACATCCCTGCCATCTCCACGGCACGAGCCCCTAGATATTCATCTTCAGCTTCCCAATGGGTCTGTGCACAAAGCGGGGAGGGGCCCTGATCTTGGGTGGGGTCTGGGCGGCAGCTGGCGCGACGGGGCCCTGATCTTGGGCAGGGTCTGGGCGGTGCCCGGCACGATGGGACCCTGATTTCGGTCAGGGTCTGGGCAGCGCCTGGCCCGATGGGGCCCTGATCTTGGGCAGGATCTGGGCAGTGCCCGGCGCGATGGGACCCTGATTTCGGTCAGGGTCTGGGCAGCGCCTGGCCCGATGGAGCCCTGATCTTGGGCAGGATCTGGGCGGTGCCCGGCGCGATGGGAGCCTGATTTCCGTCAGGGTCTGGGCGGCGCCCGGCCTGATGGGGCACTGATCTCCACTGGGGTCTGGGACTTTCACCTCAGATGGGTTCTGTGCAGTGCCTGCCACAAAGAGGCCCTGACGGAAGTGGAGTGACTCCTGCTTGACACCAGCATCACCACCACTGGCTGAAGTGGAGTGACTCTTGATCTACACCACTTACTTCAGAAGGGTGTGAATCAGGAGTCACTCCACTTCAGTCAGTGAAGTTACAGGAAGGGCAAACTAATGTGAGATCTTTGTAAGACTTGGACATTCCCGACCCCATTCTCCCTCCTCCTGCTTCCCCGCCCCAGTGTCTGCCCCACTTCTCCCTCCCAGCCCCCAAAGGAAGCCAGCGGCCGCAGCAGAGTCCTGCAGGGCCCTCCAGAGACGTGGGGACAGGGCCCCCACTTTAAAATTCATGTCGAGCACCCGCCTCCTCCCTCCCTGGCTTTGATTAATGATCAGAGCAGGGAGAGACACAATAAATATCCCAGGTGAGTGGGAAACGCGGGGGCATGGAGGGAGCTTGAGTTAACCCTTCCCCAGCTGGGCTGGAAGCTGCAGGAGCCTCACTGCTTTGCTGGGAGTGGGAGAGTCTTGACCCCCCTCACACCAGGTAAACTGAGGCCGGATGTGGCACCTTGTGCAACTGTTTACATCAGCTGGAGCAAGGGCCTTTTTCACTCCCATATTTCACTGCTGCAAATGTGAGTGTGTGTGTGTGTGTGTGTCCCCTAACCATTGTCCTGGGCCCCTATCGGCCACCACACTAGAAAGCCCCAGGCCCTAGTTCCAGATAGGGCCTGGCTGGAGTCTCCCAAGGAGCAGGGGCAGACCCCTAAGGGTTGAAAAACATTTGGTACCTGGGTAACAAAGATCGTCTGACCCCCACGGCGTGGTCTCTCTGGGGGGAAGAAGCACAGCTGGGACTACAACTAGAACCCAGGAGTCCTGAACTCCCAGTCCCCCCCTGCTCTAACCACTAGACCCCATGCTCCCCCCAGAACTGGGGAGAGAACCCAGGAGTCCTGACTACATCCCATCCCAGCCCACCCCAACCACTAGACCTCACATCCCTTCCAGAACTCGGGAGAGAACCCAGGAGTCCTGGCTCCCAGCTCCCCCCCTCTAACCATTAGACCCCAGGCCCCTTCCAGAACTGGGGAGAGAACCCAGGAGTCCTGGCTCCCAGCCCCCCCCCCAACCACTAGCCCCCACTCCCCTCCAAGAGCCAGCAACACAGGCAGGGTTCCTCGGGCCATCCAGAGGACGCGGTGGGCGGGGAGGGGGCTGCCCCGTGGCAGATCCCCGCCTCGCCCCCCGAAAGGGTTAAACTAGGATTTAATCAACTGCCGCTAATTAATCCCCTGGCTGACATCAGAGTGCGCGCTGCAGGCGGGGGACGGGGGGGCTCTAATTCACTCCGCTGATTTCTCCAGGGAGCGGGGGGGGGGGGCGCAGCCGCCCGACCGGAGACAACAGCCATAAATCACCGCGCAAGGGGAGGGGGCGCGGCGCGCGCGTGCAGGTCTCTCCCCCCCCATCCCTGTAGGTCACCTATGGGGGCCACCATCTGAATCTGACCCCCTCGGGCCTCCTTCTCCATTGCCCGGCCCAATGGGCAGTGCCCGTTCCAGAGGGCTTGGCGCAGGCCCGCAAAGGGGGCACCGTCTGCACCCCGGCTTCCCAAGGCCACCCACCGCCCCTCCCCCGGGGAGCCAGGACTCCTGGGTTCTCCTCCCAGCTCTGCCCGGTGAGAGCGGCCCGGGGTGGAGCCGCGACTCCTGAGTTCTCACCGCTGCTCTGCCAGGGACTCTGCCTGACCGTGGCCAGGTAGGTGCCTCAGTTACAGTGTCTGTAAAATGGGGGTGCTGGGTGTGGAGTTAAGGGGGGGAAGGTTCTTTACTTGCCCCCTACATGGCTTCATCCCAGCAGGGCCGCTCTCCCTTCCTCGACAGCCGGTCCTTTTACCCACCCCACGCCCCAGCCGCCCCCAAATTCTGCCCTTGCGAGCTTGCTTTGGCTCCCGGGGCCAGGCAGGATCGGGGCGCTTGTTTCCCTATGTAGGCGGAGGCAGCTGGGGAGATCTAGGGGGCGGGGATCCGTTTCAGAATCCATCCCCCCCACTTTAATTCCTGCCTCCTTCTCCTCGGAAGATTTATGGGAACCTTTTTATCTGGGGAGAGCAGTCCCCGGAGATAAAGCGCCAGGTTCCCATCCATCACGGGGGGGGTGTCACGGCTGGGGCGGGGGGGCTGGCAGACGCAGGGGGGCGCAGCGTGCTCCGAGCCATTCTGCCTTGGAAGGGTTAAGTAAATACACTTTATTCCCCACTATGGCTGCGTTCAATTCCCCCCGCCCCATCTCTCTGCCACAGTCTGGAGACCCCGGGCGGAGACCCATCCATCATGTGTGTAAATAAACCCAGGGAGCGCAGGGAACCGCGGGGAGAAGCAGGGGGCTGCCCTGGGGAAAGGAGTGAGGCGGGGCCAGCGTCCTTAATGAGACCAAGAGATGTGGACGACAGAGAATCCAGACCCCCTCCTCCAACCCCTAGACCCCACTCTCCTCCCATACCATAGTCAGGGATAGAACCCAGGGGTCCTGGCGCCCAACCCCCTTGCTCTAAATACTAGACCCGCCCCCATCCCCAGGGATAGAACCGAGGAGTCCTGGCTGTCAGCCCCCAACTTGCTCTACCCACTAGCCCCCACTCTCCTCCCAGAACTGGGGAGAGAACCCAGGAGTCCTGGCTCCCAGCCCCCCCTCCCTGCTCCAACCACTAGACCCCACTCCCCACCCACACCCAGGGACTGAACCCAGGAGTCCCGGCTCCCTCTCGCAGCTTGGCGCTGGTGCCAGTGGAGACCTGGCTGGCTCGTTCCACACGAAAGCCCCCCCCTCCACCGCCCACCCCCCCCGAAAACCAAACAAATCGGCGGCGGGCCCCACGCCCCATAAATCCCGCGCCCCGCGCTCATCCGTCTTGCCGGCGAAGTGTCATTCCGCGCCGGGGCTGCCCGGTAATTAAATTCCACCCCCCCAGTGCCAGGCCAGGGAAAAAACATTTCTCTTCCCCTCCCCCCGTCCCCCCCGGGCCGGGCCCCCGCGCACCGGTCCCGGCCATCGATCCCGGCCCGGGCCCATCCATCAGCCGCGGCGCGTCCTCGGGAGCCTCCATTTGTCACCCGCCTTCGCCCGCCGCTAATCAGATTTTTATTCAGATTTAATTTGTTTTCGCTGCGATTTGCTCCCCCGCCCCCCCAGCTCCGCTGCTCCCCCCCCCCCGCCAGGTGTCCCGCCAGCCGCGGGAGCTCAGAGGCGGCGGTGATGGCCCCCCCGCAGCAATAGCTGAGATTGGGGGGGGCGGAAGGGCGTGGATGCTGGGGGGGGTCGCTAGACAGGGGGACTGGGGGTGCCCCTGGGTTCGGCCGCGGATAGCTGGATAGACAGAGAGGTACCTATGGGGATAGCTAAGGAGAAGGGTGTATAGGGAGGGAGAGATGGTGGGGGGTGGGGTGAAGGGAAGGGTGGATAGAGGGGTGTTTGTGGGGAGGGAGGGTGTGTGGGGATGAGGGATGGGGTGCGCGAGGAGAAGGAGGGATGGATGGATGGGATG
Source organism: Dermatemys mawii (assembly GCA_007922305.1). Taxonomy (NCBI): domain Eukaryota; kingdom Metazoa; phylum Chordata; order Testudines; family Dermatemydidae; genus Dermatemys; species Dermatemys mawii. The sequence goes on along the minus strand of ML677398.1, from coordinate 1,131,256 downwards.
GGGATGGGTGGATGGATGGATGGGGGGAAGGAGGGAGCGATGGAGGGTGTGTGGGGATGAGGGATGGGGAATGGGGGTGTGGGGGAGAGAAGGAGGGATGGATAGAGGTGTGTGGGGTGGGGTGTG
>ML677398.1:1082739-1123730 GCA_007922305.1 Dermatemys mawii | reverse complement strand
TGCAGCTCTGGGAGGGGAGTGGGGTCTAGTGGTTAGAGCAGGGAGGGCTGGGAGCCAGGACTCCTGGGTTCTGTCCCCAGCTCTGGAAGGGGAGTGGGGTCTAATAGAGCAAGGGGGGCTGGGAGCCATCAGTACACAGAGCTAGTGGAGAGCGCCCCCTGCTGGGGTCCCGCTTCCTACAGCCTAGTGCCCCCTAGTGCCGCGCTGGGGCATTGGGGCCAGCACTGACCTGGGGGGCAGCGCCCCCTGCCGAGCCCACGGACTCTTCCCGGCGGCCCTCTCCGTGGGCTCGATCGGCCCCTGGTTATTCTGGGCGGACGGCGGCTGCTCAGACACTAGCCCCCCCCGCCCCCCATATTGCTCCGGCCCAACGCCGCCCGCCCCACGGCTGGAGCTGCTGCGCCCCCTTGTGGCAGGAAGGGACAACTCAGCGCCACCCCCGAGCTAGGGGCTGGTGGGATCCGAGGGGGGCCGGCTTTGCAACTCTGGGGGAGGGTCTCCGCTTACCCCCCCCGGCCAAAAATCCAACAAAGGGAGTTGGGAACTTCACACCCGTTGGGCCAAGCTAGACTGAGTTGTGGGTGGGGCTGATTAGAGGTCAGGACTCCTGGGTCCCATCCTCCTTCTGGGAAAGGAGCAGAGTCTAGTGGTTTTGGGGGGGGGGGCAGGGGACTGGGAGTAAGGAGTCGAGGGTTTTTTTTCCCAGCTGTGGGAGGGGAGCAGGGTCTAGTGGTTAGAGAGCGCGTGTGTGTGTGTGTGTGCGCGCGCACGAGTGGTTAGAGCTGGGGGAGGGAAGGTGCTGGGAGCCAGGACGCCTGGGTTCTTTTCCCAGCTGTGGAGGGGAGCAGGGTCTAGCGCGGAGAGAGGCGCAACGTTACATTCAAAGGCGTGAGAAAATGCAGAACAGGCACCGTCTGGCCGCGCCACAACTCAGGGCACAGCTCGGGTTTTCGGTGGCGGAGCGTCCTCTAGTGGCCTCCCTTGGTAATGACACCCCGTGTACCTGGCCCCAAAAAAGTCCGTCCCTCCATTACTCCCCAGGCCGTGGGGCATTTGGGGCGGGGGGGAGGGGGGGTTTGAGGGCACCAGGGGCCATTGAGCTGATCCAGGGTGGAAAGGTGGGGCAAAGATAATGTGTTAGCTGAACCCGTTGGTCTGCTCGTGGGTGGCTGGATGGGGGCAAGGGTGACCAGATTAGATTGCAGGGGGAGCCCCCTGATTGGGGGGGCAGCCTAGCAAGAAAGCGACCTTCCCCCTGAAGTCAAAACACAAAGGTCTCGCATCGCTTTTTTTCCCTTCAAAATAACTGTATTCGGCAAGTCGGCCGGCCGTCCCGGAGGGTGGCATGCACGTTCCCCACCGCGCTCTCTCGGCCACGAAGACGTTAATGGGCAATAGTCAAAGATCTATGGAACTCGGACAGAAAGAGACCCCAGCGTGGCGAAAGGAGACGGACGAAACTACTGAAAGAGAAGAAAGAGACCAGAAAGGAGGCTCAGGAGACGCCTCTCGTCACGCCCCACCCCGGGCCGTCAAGCTACAAAATCCCTTGTGTGAAAAGTGTCATTGTCCAAAAACACTGGGATGCGGCGGTAAGAAATCCAGGTTAAAAACCCTGCCCTCTGCGTGGGGCCCACGGAGGGCGACCAGACGTCCCGATTTTATAGGGACAGTCCTGATATTTGGGGCTTTCTCCTGTGACCCTCCGGCCCCAGCCTGATTTTTCACACTTGCTGTCTGGTCACCGTACACGCCTTGCCTGTGCAAAAATGACAAGGCCGCCAATTGCAAGTTGCTTAAAAAATCCAGAGCGTTAAAAAGAATCCACGCGGGGCCTGGAGGGGTGTGTTCACGTTGTCGTCTGGCAGTGGAGCTGTAGGGTTTTTCTTTGCAGCTAGAAGGACTAGAAACGTGTGTTTAAAAAAAATTAAAGCCAAGATTCTCAGCTAATTCCACCCGTCCCAGAGCTGGGGCTTCAAAACTGCACCCGGGAACATTGGCTAACACCCGGCCAGTTTGAAAAGGATCCTAATGAGGAAACGACCCAAATGCACCACCCCAGCCAACGCCCACCCCATGCCCTAATTAGGCCTTAAGTGTCACCCAAACTGTTCTTTCAGAGAAAATTGGGTTTCCGACAGACTTGGCTACTTCCCGCCGGAAATGTCCATCTTTTGGTCAAACACCCCCCACCCCTGGCCCCTAATGCCGCCAAAATGAACAATTTTCAATCAAAATGAAAATGTCTGGTCTGACCTGCAGCCGCGGAGCTCCATGGGAGTTGTAGTTTGGGTGCCTTCTGCTCCCCTTCGCCTCTATGGGCAGGGCTCCCTGGCCGGACTTCACTTCCCATGGTGCACTGCAGCCAAGCGGAAAGGCTGTGATGCTTCATGGGAGATGTAGTCCAATCAAGCAGCCCAATTAAGAGAGTGATGGGGAACTGAACTACTCTGCCCATGCCACTACTCCAAACTCCTGCTCTGGCCTTTCAGGCTTAAAGTATTTCTGTTAGCAACCAAAATATTATAGATTTAGGGGATTGGGTTTTTTTTCCCCCACCAAAAACTTGAAATTCAGCATGGAAAAATAACCCCATTTTTCAGCCCCCCTGTCATTTTAACGTGATCATCTTCCACGCAGCCCCCACCCGCTGCTCCTCTGCCCCTCCTGCTGGAAACTCTGGAGCGGCTTTCCCTCATCAGAGCCGTCTCGCGAGCTCGGCCGTGCAGCCAGTGAGCAATGCAGACCTTCAGCTGCTTGTCCTGAGCCATTGGCTTTCCTGGATCTCCCTTGGGAAGCTCAGCCCTGGGCGAGGGCTCCCTGTACAAACAGCTGCTCTGTCCCACCCCAGAAGTGGCTGCATCTCAGCACCAGGCAAAAGATTCCTGGTATTAGAAATAATCTCACGCGCTCCCTCCGCCCCAAAAAAGCCAATCTGCCTCACACAGCAGGGATTGGACCCTGTGTTCCCCTTTGCAAACAGCTCCCTTGGCAATGGCTTCACCCAGGTCTCTGGGGGGTGGGGAGGGGGCAAGGACAGATCACAGCACCCCAGTGGGGCCAGGCCCCTGGGGTTTGGGGGTTAATGCAATTTGGGACTTTGAGCTCCCCTCAGCTCCACGGGGTGACGGATGAAGTACGTGGCTTGCTCAGCTTCCTGATGCTGTGAGCCCACCCCCACCCCCCGACACACGCACCCCGGCACCACATGGGTCAGGCCCTGACCCATGGAATAATGACGCTCCATGGCCTGAAGGTATGCGCTGTGGGCCAGGCCCTGCCCGGTTGAATGGGGTGCGTGAAGAGGCACTGGGAGAGGGGAATGGTGGAGCAGTGTGTGGTGTGTGTGTGTGTGTATGCAAATGTGAACAGGGTGTGTGCAGTGTGAGTGTGATTGTGTGTGCACATGTGCCTGCAGAATGCATGTGCATGCGTGTACATATGCGTGTGCATGCAGTATGTGTGTCTGTAGGGTGTGTGCAAATGTGAATGGGGTCACAGAGTGTGTGTGTGTGTGATGCGTTTGTGCAGTTTGTGCGCATGTGCTTGCAGAGTGCATGTGTTGTGTGTATGCACGCGCAGTGTGAGTGTGTCTATGTGCATGCCTGTGTAAAGTGTGTCCATGCACGCAGTGTGTGTGTGTGTGTGTGTGTGTGTGTGTGTGAGCAGCGGGGGTGGGGGTCACACTAGGCTGAGGAACAGGTGCATCACCTCCACCCCCCGGACCACGAGCAGGCGGCCAGCGGGCGGGTGCGGGGGGCGGACACACACCACCGCCCGGCTGGTCGGCTCCCAGAGCCCCCTGGGGCAAGCGGCTCCCTGCTGTGGGCTGACGGGGCGGGGGGGGCGGCGGGAGCTGTTTTGTGGGGTCCGGCTTCTGCTTCACGCACATCTCCAGAGGCGGGGGTGGGGTGGGGATCGAATCACCCCCGTCAATTCTACACCCCCCCCGCCCAAAATCACCCCTCCAGGCCCAGCCAAGCCGGCGCTGCTGTTTGAGTCCCTGTGTTTGGCCGACCGACGCCCCCACCCGCCCCCAACCCCGAGGAGAAGAGCACGACGCAGAACGAAACAAGTTAAACAAAACGCCATGAGGGCGGGGGGGGGGACAGTTGTGGCACCTCCCCCCGTCTCCCCCTCCTCCTAAACTTCACGTCCCTCCGATCCCCCCAAACCTCGCCAGCCCCAGGGGTCACGTTCGCTCCCAAGCAACCCCTATACGGGGGGGATGGGCCAAATCCAATGTCCACGGGGATTGTTCATGGGGGGCGGCAATGTCAATGAGATGCTAAAAATTAAGGGGGGGCTCGTCCCCCCATATAATGGCTGCACCCATGACAGATGAGGGGGGCGGCTCCTGGTTCCACGCAGACCCTACGAAAACAAAAGGTGACACTCAAAGATCTGGGTGCTGGGATGGAGCAGGACCCCCCCCACTTCCCCCAGGCGGTGTCTCTGGGCAGAGGGGACAGTGAAGAGGGGGGCAGCGTCCCCCCCTCCCCGCTGCCGGCTCAGAAGCCCCGGATGTGGCAATAAGCTTCCAGGCTGGAGAAGAGGATGTAGAGGAACCAGAGGCCCAGGAAGAGGCCGGCGGTGAGGAGCTTGGCCGGGCGCGGGCCCCCCAGCTCGCCCCCCACGCTGGGCCGGCGGCGGTACATGAGGACGCTGATGCAGACGAAGGCGAAGATGGTGAAGAGGGTGACGGAGAAGGCCAGGGTGCCCGTCTGCACCTTGAAGTCCTGCCCCTGGGCGGCCCAGTAGATGGCGGCCACCGACCAGGCCACGCCCAGGCCCAGGAAGACGTTCACCGCGTTGCTGCCGGTCACGTTGCCGATGGAGGCGTCGGCGCACTGGTCCTGCAGGGCGGCCACCTTGCTGGCGAAGGTGTCTGGGGTGGGGGAGACGCGGGGGCATCAGCTCGCGGTCCCCCCGGCTGGGGACTGGCCCCCGGAGCCGGCACCTTCGACCCCAACATCCCTGATAGCCCAGCTCTGCCCCCCACCCAGCCCTGCCAGTGCCCCTCACTCCCGACCTGCAGCCCCTGCTAGCCCAGCCCTGGGATCCCCACAACTCTGCCCCCGACCCAGCCCTGCTGGTGCCCCTCACTCTCGACCCGCAGCCCCTGCTAGCCCAGCCCTGCCTCCCCAGCCCTGGGATCCCCCCAGCTCTGCCGGTGCCCCTCACCCCCAACCCGCTGCCCCTGCTCGCCCAGCCCTGGGCTCCCCCACAGCTTTGGCGGTGCCCCTCACTCCCGACCCTCAGCCCCTGCTAGCCCAGCCCTGGAATCCCCCCAGCTCTACTAGTGCCCCCCACTCTGACCCCCTGCTAGCCCAGCCCTGCCCCACCAGCTCTGCCAGTGCTCCAATGCTTGTAAAATGTCCCTTTAATGATCTTGGGTGGGAAAGACTTGACTGAAAAAGCCACTTTCCCCTAGCGCCACCCTGGGCCATTGGGGCAGCCCTGCCTGCCAGGGGAGAGCGCCCCCTGCTGAGCCCCCCGCCCTGCCCCACAGCGCCCCCCACAAGCCCTGGCTTCCCCCCGGCGTACCCGGGATGGAGGTGCCCAAGGCCACGAAGACCACGGCGTTGACGGAGTCCTTGAGGCCCACGGTGCAGCCGAAGTGGGAGGCCAGGTCGCCGATGAGGGCGGTGAGGAGCCCGATGACCAGGATGGAGACGCTGAAGCAGGCCCAGCCGTTCCAGTACTCGGTGGGCGGCACGCAGGCGAACAGCACCTTCCAGAACACCGTCAGGAAGTGCATGACGTAGTCGAAGCAGGACGGAAGCTTCTCCTCCCGCCCGTCCTCCTCCTCTTCCTCGTCACCTGGCGGGGAACGGCAGCGTCAGCCAGCGCTGAAATGCAGCCACTTCTGGGGTGGGGCTACAGGGATCCCTCGCCTGGCACTGAGATGCGGCCACTTCTGGGGTGGGGCGAGGGCTGGGTCTACAGGGATCCTTTGCCTGGCACTGAGATGCAGCTACCTCTGGTGTGAGGCACCTGGGTTGGTTATACAGGGATCCCTCCTCCGGTACTGAGATGCAGCCACCTCTGGGGTGGAGCACGGTGACTGGTTATAACCAGGCCAGCCCCAGCACCCACCTGCGCTCACGGTGATGGCATCCAGGAACTGCTCCCTCCAGGAGTGGGTGCCAATGACCAGGGCCAGGTTGGTTTTCTTGATCAGTTTGTCCACGGTGTTCTGTCGGAGACGGAGGAGGGGCTCAGTCAGGTTCCAGGTACCACATTGGGGGAAGATGAGGGGAGGGGCAGCGTGCCCCAACACGAGATGAGTTTGCCAGGTCTCAGCTCCATTCCCAGCCTCGAGGGTGGAACAGGCCCTGGAGAGCGACCCCCATCCCCTGTCGCCCCCTAGCACTGGGTCCCTGCACTTGGGCACATTGTTGTGGGGGGGAGGAAACCACACAAGCCCCAAATTCCTCTTGTTCCCCTCCCTGCCCCAAATCCTGCAGCTCCTGGAGGCGCAGCCCCTGGAGGCCCGAGGATCCCATGTGGGAAACCTTGGGGGGGGGTCTCGTGAAGGGACTGGGGGCCAACCAGCTCCGAGCCCCTGGAGAAGCCACTAGGGCTGGCACTGAAAGGGGGGTCGTCAGTTGAGCCCCCCTTTCCGCAGCCTCTCAGGGAAAGAAAGAAAGAAAGAAAGAAAGAAAGAAAGAAAGAAGGGGCAGTTTGGGGCAGTCACCACATATGAGCCCAGCTGCCCCCCACACCCATGTTGGGGGTCAGTTCTACCCCTCCTGCCCTGCTCCCAGAGGACGATAGCTCCCCCATTTGCTGCTGCCCCACAGGCAGGTGGGGAGGCCAATACACCCTACGTCTGCTCTCTGGCTCCTCCTGGATGAGCACTGCCAGGCAGGCGTGATGCGGGTGGAGGGAATGGAGCTGGCGGGATGGGCCGGGAGCTTTGTAGGGGAGAGATCCGGCCCCTTTGAGATGAATGTCTCGGGAGGGAAGCGTGGCCTAGCAGTCAGAGCCCTGGGGGTGGGTCAGGCCACCCTTTCTTTGCTCTAACCACTAGCCCAGTGGTTCTCAGACAGGGGTACGTGCCCCGCCCCAGGGTACTGAGAGGACCCTCCATCCCCTCCGAGAGCTGACTCCCAGCCCGCAGCCTGCGGTGCTGTGCAGAGCCAGCCTGGCTCCCCCGCAGAGGTGGGCGGCGTCATTGCCTTGAAGTCGTAGGACTCCTCGATGATGACTTCCAGCCGGCAGTTCTCTCCCAGGATCGGCTTGCCCATCTCGGCGATCCGCCAGGCTTCCTCCTCCTCTGCCGAGAGCTTCTTATCCCCGTTGGCTGGACAGGAGACAACCAGTGAGCCTCCCGCCAGCTGCCTCAGTATCCCCACCTACCGCGCCCCTCGGGGACATCGCTGGCCCTCTCCCCACAGCCACTGTGCGCCCCCCAGCCAGCTGTAACACAGGGCAGTGCTGTTGTAGCACAGATGGGGAAACTGAGGCTAAGAGAGGGGATTGCCAGGCCAGTACCCTCACCCCTCCTCCGCCTTCCCTCCCTGGGAGTGACTCCTGTGACATGGACGGAGCGGCCCAGCCCCTGGTCTCTCCTTGCCCAGGGACGTCCCCTCCCGTGGGCAGAGCTCCACCCCAAAGCCAACGGCAGCCAATAGCCCCATTGTGCTGGGTTGGCTTTGGGGCCGACAGCCCGATGGTGAGGGAAGCTGGAGACAGACTGGAGACGAGGCCTCGGTTTGTAACAGGGCAGGGAACCAGTTGCTAGGACAAGTCACACGGGTTCTCCAGCCGGGCCTGTGTAAATCAAGACTGGCTGTTTTCTAGAGGCCCGGCTCCAGTGCAAACGGGGATTGGTCCAGGCAGGTCTCTGGCCTGGGCTCTTGGGGGTCGCGGGGGGGTGTCAGACTGGGTGTTCACAGTGGGCCCAACTGGCTTCAGAATCTGTGAATCTATGGGTCACATCCCAAGTGATCGGGATGATATTACTGTCAGCCAGTGGCCATAACACTCATCCACCCATCCATCCCCATACAGATCCATCCATCCATCCATCCCCATGCAGCTCTATCCATCCCCATCCGTCCCTATCCACCCGTCCATCCCCATTCTGGCTCCCAGCACCCCCACCAAACCACTAGACCCCACTCCACTCCCAGAGCTGGGATAGAACCCAGGAGTCCTGGTTCCCACTAGACACCACTCCCTCCCTGAACAGGAAATAGAACCAAAAAGCACTGCTCCGACAACTCCCCGCCCTGGAAAGAGAACCCAGGAGTCCTGGCTCCCAGTCTCTGCTCTACTCAGAACCCAGCACTCACCCCCTTAAGTTACACATCCAATATTATTCCTACATCAAATCCTTTGAAGGGATCGAGCAAACACTCAGTATTTCGAAAACCGCTTGAAAGGTTTCGAATATTTTATGCCCCTAATACTTGGCTGCAGCCTGCTTCTCGACCTGCCCAGGGGCTGCGCCACAAACACCTGCTTTTTAAGTTACTGTTCATTTCACTTGGCATGTTCTTACACCTGTGCGTGTGTATTGTGTGTGTCTACGTGGAGGTTTACACACACGTGTGTGCGTGTGTGTGTGTTTACGTGTGTGTGTATGAGTCCATGTGTGTTAGGGTGGACAGGTGTGTGCAAGCAGTGGTGTATGCGTGTTTTGTGTTGGCACGTGTGTACGTTTGCATATGTGGGCATCCGTGTTTATGTGTCATGGCCTAATGGGTGGGCACGTATGTAGAGTCAGGTGTTATGTGTTGGGAGGAGCTGCGGATATCAGATGCAAGAAACTATTTAGTAAGGCCCCACCACTCAAAACACGGGCACACGTCCCTGGCGGGAAGGCAGCCCCGTGCCAGGCGCGGGTGGGCAGAGAAACCCCGTTTTATGAAGGGTCGTGAGAGAGAGAAGGGAGCAGGATCGGTCGGCTGGCCCTGGGGAAAGCTGAGAGGGGATTTTTGGAAAGGGGCTTGGAACCACGAGCGAAGAGACTGTCTCCTGCTATTCGATTCCCTCCCGTTCCTTGTCATTAAACAGGATGGCATCAAAGAAATACCCAGCTTGAGCCTCAATCTCTCCTCTTCACCGAAACAACCCTCCAGGACCCTAGTAGGAGTCACCTAACCAGGGCAAAGAAATGTGTGTTTTGCATGGGTGTTCTGCCTATGTTTGTATGTGTGCTACCGCGCGCTCACAGAGTAGTGCGGGCCGGTGTGAGGGTGGGTGTGGGTGCGTACGGCTGTGTGGGTGTGTAGGGGTGTGGGTGGGGGTGCGTGGCTGTGAGGGGGCGTGCACGTGTGGGTGCATGGGTGTGAAGTGTGGGTGCATACATGTGTGGGTGTGAGTGCGAGGTGTGTGTACATGCATGGATGTGGGTGTGGGTGCATGCGTGCATAGGTGAATGTGGATGTGAGGGTCCGTGCATGTGTGGGTGCATTGGTGTGAGGTGTGCGTGTGTGTGCGGGTGCGTGCACACCCACACCTGTGCTGCAGAGCAGGGAAAACCCATCTTGATGGTTTCCAGGAAGGAAATTACCAGCCAGCCAGGCGCTCCATTCGCCCCGGGAGAGCACGACAACCTGGTTCCATCTCTAATTCAAACCAGAGCTGTGTGATTTGTCCACTCCCAGCAGCCATCTCAGGGTGATCTTGTGGGAGGCACTTCCGAGGGCTGGCCCCCTCCCCGGGTGGGCTGGCCCCCTCCCCATGTGGGCTGGCCCCCTGCCCGCTGGGCTGGCCCCCTCCCCAGGTGGGCTGGTACCCTTGCCCGCTCTTTCCTTCCTGTTTCAGGTTTGGTGCAATTTGGAGACAATTCAGGCTCAATTCACACGCCATTCCTCTCTCTCTCTCTCTCTCACACACACACACACACACACACACACACACACACGCCATTCCTCTCTCTCTCTCTCTCACACACACACACACACACTCAATGGCTCTCAGTCCCAACTTGCCCCCTGTCCCCAGCCCTGGTTTCCCTGCCCACAAAGCTCTCTGCAGGTCTCCTCTCCCAGCCAGCCACCCGTCCACACCAGGGCGCGTTCCTGCGGAGACCCACAGCCACTGGGTTTGAGCCGATGGACTCTCCCTCTTCCTTTGCTACCAAGTCCAGCCCAGCCACACCCGCATCCACCAGCTGATCCTCGAAGCATTTCATCTGCTCAGGGGCATCCCCTGTTGGCAACTGCAGGACCAGGCCAGAGCAGGGCTGGCACATTTGTAGGGTGGGTAGGAAATTGTCCATCCAAACTTTCTTCCCTGACAGAAAACTGGCTTCTCGACCCGAAGGAAATCCCGGGAAATCGCCTGTTTTTTCCATCAAATACTTTAAAATGGAACATTTTCAGCTGAACATGGGATATTTTGCAGTTTGGGGCCCACTGTTTCTGGGGGGGATTTTGGCCACTTTTGGTCAAAACATTTGCAGTTTGGGGCTGAAGGGTTCAGGGTTCTTGGCAGTCTTCTGGGCTGAACATTTGGCAGTTGGGGGCTGAAAATGAAGGGGGGGTGTGGACGATCAATCAACGTTTTCTGCTTACAATGGTCCGGCTGCTGTCGGAGGTGAGGTAACAGGCCGGGGATAACTCCTATGTCCTACAAGGGTGGACAGAGCAGCACTTCTATCTGCACCGCAGTGGGCCTACCCGTGGCTTAGCTGATGTGCATGTAGACTCACACTTACCACACTCGCCTGCAGGGGTACACAACTGCACATGCCCACACCCGTGGAGCCACATCCACACTGGCGCTGCCATAACCTGGGTTTGTTGCTAGGATTCGGGCGGGGGAGGGGGCACACAGCTTGGGAGTCCCAAATGCCCCGGCCCCCTGGAAACACCCGCACTGGGGTGGGGCTGGGGGATAGATGGTGGGGGCAGAACGGAGGAGAGGACGAGGTGTGGGGAAAGGGTCTTACCTTGAGTTAGCAAGAGAGCTGCAGCGAGAGAGAGAGGGAGAAAGAACATGCGATGTGCCGGACGCCCGAGGGGAACAAGAGGAAAGATCCCGGCTGAAGGCTGGACGCTGGGCTCAGAGGTGGAGTGAGTGGGGAAATTGCCCATATGCTGGGCTTTTCCCAGCTGGGCTCCTGCCCGCAAGGAACCAGGTTGAGACCCGGCAAACTCATTCCGCTGAACGGGCAGCAGATTGTAATAGGAGTTAGTCACAACTGGCACATCCACTGAGCCTCTGAGCTCTCCAGTCCCCATTAAGAGGGAGGTTTCTCGAGCCCAGTCCTCTCTCGTACGCTGGGGCCGGAGAAGTTGGGTCTGATCAACTGGATTCATAATGAACATGCATCAAAATCCAGGGGCAAAGCCTCGGGCCGGGCAGGATGCAAGCCAGGGTTGTTCTCCCAGCAGAATTTCTCACGTTGCCCCTTAAAGAAATCTGGCATGATTATCTCCTGGTGCTCCCCGGCTCAGCCTGCCCTGCACGATTCCCTGAAATCATCACTGCCACCCAAAACTGGCAGAAGGACCCAGGAGTCCTGACTCAGGGTCGCCCCGGTCTAAGCACTAGGCACCACTCCCCTCCCAAGAGCCAGGAATATACAGAACCCAGGAGTCCTGACTCCCGCCCCCGCCCCCACCATGCTCTAACCACTAGACCCCACTCCCCTTTCAAAGCCTGGGATAGAACCCAGGAGTCCTGGCTCCCAGACCACCCCCCTTCTCTAACCACTAGACCCCACTCTCCTCTCAAAGCCTGGGATAGAACCCAGGAGTCCTGGCTCCCCTCCCAATGCTCTTACCATGAGATCTCATTCTCCTCCGAGAGTTGGGATACAACCCAGAAGTCCTGGCTTCCAGCCTCGCCTGCTTGAATCACTTGCCACCGTCCCCCCTACAAGAGCTTTGGATAGAACCCAGGAATCCTGGCTCCCAGGCCCACATTCTAACCAATGGACCCCACTCCCCTTCCTACACTAAAACTGGAACCCAGGAGTCCTGACCGCAATGGCCACCTCTCTTTGCACAGGGACAGGGAGCTGGTGGCAAACTGACCCAGCCTGGCTTTAGATCAGGAACAGGTCAGGTGGGCGGAGAAGCCGGGACCCCCGACTGCGGCGGGGCGACAGCCGCAGGTGCCCCACTTACCCGAGATGCCCCGTTTCAGCCAGCGCGGCTGCCCCAGCTCGATGAAGAAGTTGTCCTTCTTCTCGTACTCCTCATCGTCCACAATCTTCACCTGCAGGCTTTTCCTGCCCAGACAAAGAGAAGGAGAAAGCAGCGTCAGCAGGACGGGCGTCCCGGGCGGGGGGGGACAGGTGGGTGTGTTACTGTAGCTTGCCTTTATTTTATTGACTGCTTTGCATTATACTCAGCGGGAATGCAAGAAACCTCCAGGCCTGTATCCTGTAAGACATTAGCACAAGGCTTGAGACCTATGAACGTTGCACAGACGGCCCAACAGGAAAACCCCAAGTATTTGGGGAGCTGAGACCAGAGTTTAAGGGGAGATTCTGATCATGGGTCAATAATTCACCCACAGAAGTGCCCTGGTAACGAACTGACGCACATAACAGACCCCTAGGAGCCTGATCCAGAAAAGCTGGCCCACTTGGCGGGGGAGCTAGCCAATAGCAGACGCCAAGGGGGGGCGTTTGTCCTATGCCCCGCCCCATGTGGGGAGTTCAGGACCATGCTACTGTCATGGGGAGGGGGGCAGTTGTACACCTCCTAGGGTAGGGGTTCTCAAACTGGGGATCATGACCCCTCAGGGGGTCGCGAGGTTATTACCTGGGGGGGTCACGAGCTGTCAGCTTCCACCCCCAAATTGCGCTTTGCCCCCAGCATTTATTATGGTGTTAATGTGGTTTTAATGATAAGGGGAGGTTGCATTTGGAGGTTTGCTGTACAATATGGGTCACCGATGCAAACGTTTGAGACGCACTCCACTGCCACCTACTGCATGGGATCAGAACTTCTCAGCCCCGTGTCCAGCCCCTCCACCGCCAGGGCGATTCTCCTTCCACTCAAGGCCCGGTGTCTGTTGGAGCAGGGCGGTTGGGGGTTTGACCTTCTATCCCCTACTTCAAAGCCACATGAGCCAGCTTGGCCCAGGGAGCCCCCAGGGCACATTGGGGCTGGGATGGTACCAGTCTCCCAAAGCATTGCACATTGCTTCCCTGGTACGGTTCCCTAGCAACCAGAGGCAGACATGGCCATGGAAACGGCTATCATCTCCCCCCACCCCCGCCTGGTTCAAAGGGGGTACCTTAGCCGGGATGGGTCTGAGGCTGGGGGGTCTGGACATGCCTTCCCCACGCACGCTCCCCACTCTTGTGCTCCGCGAGCTACACAGCTGGGGGGGTGGTTTGCAATAAATCAGCCCCTGATCTTGGGGGATGCCGTGCTGGGGCCCCCCTCCCCGGGTTGAGCACTGCCAATTGACTCGTCTGGTGTCCCTCCCTTCCCGTCCCGCCCGGGAAGCCGATCTGATTAAGGGGAGGCTCATCTGCAGGCAGAACAACCTCCAGGCAAACCGGAGGAGGGAGACAATTTGCCGATGAATAATTTAAACTGAGGCTCGGTTGATGTTTTTTCCGCCCCAGAAGCCAGAGGTGCTGGAGGAGAATCTCCCTTTGCAAACCCGTCTTGGCCTTGGCAGAACTCAGTGAGGCCAGAGAGGCAGCCTGGAGGGAAATCAGCTGAGGGGATCAGTGCCATGCAAGGGGTGGGGGGATGCTCTTTCCGGGAGAGAGGGAAGAAGAAAGACACTAAATAAAGGAGAGAAGGAAATAGACCTTTCCACCCTCTGGCTTCCTCCGCGATAGTGGATTCTGGTCCCCAACTCTCTGTGCCTGGTTCTCCATCACACTCAGACCCCCTCCACGTGACTCTGTGGGGGAATGAGCCCCTGACAATCTCCCCCCACCTATGCTGAGGGCCTCTGTATGAGGGCTCTACTCCCGGCGTAGGGGGCAGATTGGGAGCATGGCCGGAGCATACTGTGCTGTGGCTGTTTCTGCCCCCCCAGGGTCCACTCGGAGCAGATCAGGGGCATGGCTGGAGCATACTGCACTGCAGCTATTCTTGGGGAATGAAGTATGCGCTAGAGCAGCCTTGGGACTGCTCTAATTTACACTGCAAGGATGCGTGTGCTGCACAACCACAGAATGCTGTCAGAGCAATGGTGGCTTTAAGCTCCCACCCACCCTGTCTCTGCCCCAAGCACAGGAACAGAGAATCGTGCCCTCTACTGCTATACCGTCCCTGGCGTCCTTTAAAGCAAGACCCCCTGCAGCTCCCACGCATGTATCCCTGTTGAACCAGCCTCCGTGCTCCCGGAAGCACCGTGAGGGGAGAGCGCCCCCTGCTGAGCCTCCACCCCCTGCAGCTCAGCGCTCCTAGAACCAACAGCAATGGGATTTGTGCCTCAGGACAGAAAGGCAACTCATTGGCTTTCCTTCCTGCTTCACGGCTAAGAGAGCCTTGTTGTTAATGCACTGGGCATAGAGTCAGGAGATCTAGGTTCAGTTCTCACCTTTATGGTCTTGCACAAGTTGCTTCATGCCTCAGTTTCCCCATCTGTAAAATGGGAAGAATGATCCCCCCTATTTAGACTGGAAGCTCTGCGGGGAGAAGCTCTGTGTCTCGGTGTGTGTTTGTGTAGCACCCGGCGTGACGGGGCCCTGATCTTGGTCAGGGTCTGGGCGGTGCCCAGTCCAACAGGGCCCTGATCTCAGTCGGGGTCTGGGCAGCACTCAGTCCAACAGGGCCCTGATCTTGATTGGGATCTGGGCAACACCCGGCGCAACGGGGTCCTGATCTCAGTTGGACTCTGAGCGGCGCCCAGTCCAACAGGGCCCTGATCTCGGTTGGGGTCTGGGTGGCACCCGGTGCGACAGGGTCCTGATCTCGGTTGGGGTCTGGATGGCACCCGGTGCGACAGCGTCCTGATCTCGGTTGGGGTCTGGGTGGCACCCAGTGCGACAAGGTCCTGATCTCAGTCGGTGTCTGGGCGGTGCCCGGTCCGACAGGGCCCTGATCTCGGTTGGGGTCCAGCCAGCACCCGGCGCGATGGGGCCCTGATCTCGGTCGGGGTCTGGGTGGCACCCGGAGTGACGGGGCCCTGATCTCAGTTGGGTTTGTCTATTTGGGCAAGTTGACCAGAATGACTATTTTGCAATATCTCCCCATTCGGACTCTCTATGCAGACACAAAACAGAGTGGAACAAATCTGGAACAAAATCACTTTTATTCCAGAAGAGAATGTCCATGGGGGGCAGGGGTTTATTCCACAATAGGTAAATTATTCCGGAATAGCCATACTAGTCCATTCCCCGACTCCGTCAAGCCTTTAGTGATTGGCTCGAGCTAGGGCAGCAAAGTCCCGTTGTTCTGGAGCCCAGAGAGCAATCTTTTCCTCCCCTCTTCTCCTTCGTTCATCCCAGCCTCTCACAGCCTGAACCCTCTCCCGTCCCAACCCCTCTGACTCATTCGCACGTCTCTGTTCTCTCTGCGGCTTGACAGAGTAGCTGCTTTTTGCGGTAATTATTCATTGCATTCCGCCCACTGTTTGTTATTAAAAAAAAAATCTGAAACATCTTCATATTCCTGAGTCATCAGAAACTGCCTCTTCTCCCAGGCGCATGGCATTCAAGGAGCAAACCGCCAAGGATTAGAGGCTGTGTGGTCTAGAAGGAAGGCCAATAGGCTCGGGGGTCAGGACGCCTGGGTTTGATCTAATCCTTGACTTTCCCCACTCTGTGCCTCAGTTTCCCCAGCTTTGGACTAGTTAGACCGTGTGCTCAGAGCATCAATCTATCCTTGGCCAGTGTCTCATCTCCAGCCTTCCCGGAAAGGGTTAAAAATAAAACAGAATACACTAGAGAAATTTTCTTTCCTTCCTGACCCTCGCCAGAGCCTAGCTGCAGCCCTGAAGCATGAGATTTTGGGAACATAAAACATGGAGTGGCAGGGATGCCCATGTGCCGATTTCACACTTGAGAATGCCCCAACTCATTCCACCAGTGGCAGAAGCTTGCAGGCTGGATCTCAGTCCCTTCCCACTCCTTCGCCTCACGATGCCTCTGTGTGTTTGGAGGCGGATCCACGAAGCCACTTGAGAGGGAGAGCGCCGCTATTCGTCTCTGGCTGCCCACCCACGCTGCTGCGGCAACCTTCGCCGCCCAGGCACCATAAACTCAAGCGGGGAGGCAAAAAAAATCGTTTCCCACACGTGACATTTAAAGAGGCGCCAGAGGAAGCAACCAGGGGGTGCTAGAGGAAAGAGCTAGGACAGGGCTGGGGGAATCCTCTACTGAGCCCGCTGGGTGCTGAACTAGCTCCGAGGTGGCACCACATGGGGGGCTGAGTCTGCATGGGGCAGAGGCTCTGGGGGAGGAGGCAGAGAACAGCCCCAGTGCAATGCACCCCAGATGCACCCTCTACACCAGGGACTGTGAGCTGGCTGGGTGCAGGGCCCCTTGAGCAGCTCCCAGCAGCTCCGCCAGCAAAAGAGCTGCCAGGTCTGGGCTGGTTCTGGGGACGGGCCCCCGGGGGGTGCTGCTGGGTTCCCAAAGGCGCCAGGCCCAGCCACACGCACCCGGCTGCCGCAGCAGCAGCTCTGGAGCTCCCAGCCGATGGAGACACGGCTCCTACCGGAGCTCAAGGCCGAAAAGCCCTGTAACGACCTCCTCCCCGCCCCCGCTCCCGTTCGGCCTTTGTGTTAACCAAGGCCGGCGCCATGTCGGAGCGCGAAGGCCTCTCGCACGGGGGAAAGCTCGTGTGAACGAGCAGCCTTGAAGCTTTAGATTTCAAAGGCAGGCGGCCTCGCCAAAGCAGCAGCCCCATTGCTGAAGACTCAGCTGTCAAGAGCCTCCTTCCCCTCCTGCCTCACTGCCAAGTGTATCACGTCCCCTGCTAGTGGCTAGTCCACGTAGAGAACAGCCTACTCCTGCTGGCAGTTGATGGAGTCGCTCCTTTGGCTCCAGGGGGTCGCTGTCTGAACTAAAGGTCAGAGGTTGGAAACCGGCTCCCTGCCCATGGTGGGGCTTTGCAAGCGGCTGTCATGCTCCACTCCAGATATGGCTGCATTTCAGTGGCAAGTCTAGGCTTAAGCATTGGATCATCCCGGCTCTCTTCAAACCTGTCGTGGCAACCGGCCAGCATTGCCGGTTCATGTGATTTCATCGCGAGTCTTGGTGGTGTCTGGAGTACTGAGTCTCCACAAGGATCTCCGCTTTCTTACTTTTTTTAAGAAGTATGTTTCCAGCCCCCAGGGCTGTGGGGAAAAGCTGGAAATGATCAGCCCGGCAGACTCAGCAACTAGAAAGCCGAGGAAAAGAGCCTAGGGCGGATTCTTCTTTCAAACAATAATCTTGTGATTTTTAAGCCAGTCTCCCGATTTCTGAACGATGCCCTGACTCCAAATGTTAAGGCAGCTCATGAGCTTGTAAATTACCTCCCTCTGGCCAGGGGCCAGCTCATCTGCTAGCTGCTACCCCAGCCCTGATTTTTCATCTCACTTAATTATCTCATTTCCTCCTCTCTGGCTTCCCCTCATCCCCCCTCCCTCGTTCGTTAGGTCACTGAAATCCGACAGAACACGCAGCAGCTCTGTCTGGAGACGGGTCCAGCCGCTGAGGAGTTGGCCGTTTATTAGGTGTATTATGGCAGCGCTGAGAGG
This sequence comes from Dermatemys mawii, assembly GCA_007922305.1. NCBI lineage: Eukaryota > Metazoa > Chordata > Testudines > Dermatemydidae > Dermatemys > Dermatemys mawii. The sequence continues at coordinate 1,106,102 of ML677398.1, read as the reverse complement.
GCCAAACAGAGGGTCGGGGCCGTGTTGTGCCAGGTGCTGCATATACACGCTGACAGAAGGGAAGGCAGACAGAGCAAGGACTACTACCCCATTGCACAGATGGGGAAACTGAGGCTGGGCGAGATGCAGTAGTTTGCTTGTATCGGTGGCAGAGCAAGAATTGAATTCAGGTCCCATCGAGTGCTTTTACCACCATGCTCTGGGCCTGGGCTTTGGAACAACGATCCCTGCAGCTCACTCCACCCCCGCTTTACCCTGAGCCCACCCCAGGACGCGGCAGGACCTAGGGGGCTGGTGGCAGAAGAGACCCCGCCGGTGCTGAGCCACACGCCCCATGGCTGTCAGCCGGTGTAACCCCCTTGACTCAGTTTGCCTCCTGGGAAGGGCCAGCCCTGGGGTCCCCTCCCAGCTCGCCGGTCTCCAGGCTCCAGCTGATGTCCCGCTGGACTCCGGGCTGGACTCTTCCCCAGCCGGTCCTCGGGGGCTGGCTGTTCACACCTCCTGCCGGGCCCGTCAGACCTTCATCCCATGCTAACGCAGCTCCCACACTTGGGTCTTAGAGGGGGGACGGACGGCTCCCTGCTTCCACTCCCCTGAGATGCGCCCGGCGCCCTGCCCTGTCTGTCGGTCCCCTGATGCTTCCCAAACCCTTCCCTCTGCGTCTTCCTGCACGCAGGCTACTCAGAAAGGGCTTTTCTTCCTCCTCCCATTCTCCCCAGTTCATCCATTCCAACCCCATTATTACTAGGCATATTTCCATACTGTCTAGTGGCCCTGTCGTGCCGGGCACTGCCCAGACCCCAACTGAGATCAGGGCCCCGTCACGCTGGGCACTGCCCAGACCCCAACTGAGATCAGGGCCCTGTCACGCTGGGCACCACCCAGACCTCAATCGAGATCAGGGCCCCGTCACGCTGGGCACCACCCAGACCCCAACTGAGATCAGGGCTCTGTCAGGCTGGGTGCTGCCCAGACCCCAACTGAGGGAAAGTCCCTGCTGAGAAGAGCTCACAGTGTAAATAGACAAGACCGACAAAAGGTAGGAGGCAAAACAGAGGGAAAGTGACTTAACCAAGGTCACCCAGGAAGTCGGAGCCAGGAAAAGAACCCAGATCTCTTGACTAGACCCCACTGCCCACCTACCCCAGAACAAACTGCAGGCCAGATCCCACGAGGTGCCGAGCATCTTCATGAGCTGGGCATGTGTGTTTGTGTGAACTGTACCTCTGTCCTCTACAGGATGGAATCAGAATTGGTCTAATGTGTGTCATAAGCCTTATACTGCTTGTGGGGGATTTTCCTTGTGCTTAAAGAGCCGGGGGCTCTTGGAGCAGGTGGATCTAAGTTGTGATGCTGCTCTGAAGTTCCACTGGGCTTTGTCACCCCCTGGGTGTCTCAGTCACTGTCTGTGTGTTCCCCGTCCCTTATGGATTTGGCCTTTCCGATGCAGGAGCCGCCCAGCTCTGCTCCAACTGAGGGAACCGGAACCCGTTTTTTAACCTACCTGCCCCAGAGAGTCACTTAAAGGGAACCAAGAGACCCTGAGATGCCAGATCTATTTAAACTGGAGTCTCTCCCCATCAGCAGGGAAGGATCGCCATGGCAACCCACATCTCTCCTCGCTGACATGAAGCCCAGAGGAACCATTGACTGAGGCTGGTCAGGGGAGCGGGAAGTGGGGGGCAGCAGTTGAGGCTGTGTGGGGAGGGGAGAGGACAAGAAAGAGGAGCGTGCCGGGGTGGAGGGGGAGGGACTGGAACTGAAATCTATAGTGTGGGGGAGAGACAGACAGATGGGCCAGGGGCGAATGGTTCATCTGTCCGACCCCCGACCCCGAGCCTAGGTGCGGGGGGAGGAGGTGCTGGTGTCCTGCACCCCACCATGTTCTTCTTCCGAATCCCCTGTCCTGGGCGCGTCGCCCCGCGGCACCGTGCAGCTGGGCCGGCTGGAGCTTCCATGTGTCCCCCTTTTCAGCCGAAGCCAGTGCCCCTCCCAGGCCCCTCGCCCAGCAGCGGGATCAGGGCAGAGGCCTGGGACCACATAGCGCCTGTCGGGGCGTAGCCACAGGCGGGCCCCGGCCCACACCCAGATCTGAGCAGGGCTGCACTGTGCTGTGCCGTGGCCCAGAACGTCACCCGGCACCTGCAAGCCCGGCCGGAGCTCCGCGCCCGCCCTTCAGAAAGCTACACCCCGGCCGCTCTGCCTGGCCGTGTGCTGAGCTGCCCCAGGGCGTCGGGGGCGACGCCGAGCCAGCAGGTGCTCGGGGGCAGCCCGTTGGCCAGCAGCGCCCTCCGCTCGGCTCATCCCCTGCGGCGCTGAGGCCAGTCTCCCTGCAGCGGCCCCCGGAGAGGACGCTTGGAGCCGGGCGACTCGGTGCAGGGTCTGGGCCGAGCTGCGGGCACAGGGAGGCCCCTACTCGTGCCCCCTGGCCAGATTTTTCACACTTGCCATCTGGTCACCCCACTGGCAGCTGAGCAGCTCACCATCCGGGCCCCCCCAAACCATTTGGCTTTAACTCTTGTGGGACAGGCCCCCTGAGGTGGCTGGAGTTGTACCGGGATGAATGTGCTCGTAGCAGGGTAGCTAAGGGCACTGCCAAAAACCTTACGTGGAGCAGGCTTAATGGACACTTTGATCCTCGCAGCCCTGCCTGCGAGCCAGGGAAGTATTCTCCCCATGAACAGGTGGGGAAACTGAGGCACGGAAACAGGCAGGCTCTACACGCAGGCTTTTCCAGTATCACTGTGTCAGGCTAGGGGTGTGAGTTTTGTTTCCTGATACTGTTGCATTGGTGGATGCCCTATAACAGGATAGCTTATTCCCCTTCCTCCACAGGGAGGCAGTTTTGCCTAGTGGATAGAGGACTTTATGGAAAAGTGGGTTTTATTCCCAGCCCCATCCCGAGCTTTGGCAAATCACTTCCCCTCTTGGGGCGTGTCCACACAGCATATTCAGCCTGGGCTCTGAGTCAGGTTTGAGCCTAAGCCCCACTTCTGTCCACACACACATCAGTGGGACTCAGGTCAGCCAGCCGTCAAGACCCGGGTCCTGCTAGTGGGGTGGATCCGAGCCTGAGCTCTGCAGTGACCTGGGTCCAAGCCGGCCATTCTGCTGCGTGGACACGGCTCAAGCCACAGACCCGAGGCAGAAGGTCTATGTGGCGCAGTATGGACGTGTCAGCACTGCTGCGGGACCTGGGTTTACAACACAGTGCGGACACTCAAGCATGGGCTTGGAAACACTGAGTCCACAAGCCTGGGTCCCACAGACCTGGGTCTACAACACATTGTAGACATACCGTCTATGCCTCAGTTCCCCCTTTAACACTACCAACCCCCTTCGCAAAGCGCTTTGAGATCTGCTGATGGAAAGAGTGGGGATGATTATTGGAGGCACATTTGTACGGTTGTAACTAGGGAGACGATATTAGAACAGAACAGTTACAGCAGGATGGTCGTTGTGTGGAGACAAGGCCTGAAAGATTGTACAGGAGCTAGAGACACGGCGCCGTCTGTGCCAGAGGTGGAAATTCAATCCAGGTACCCAGATTCCCATGGTACATCATCATCCCTAGCTCCTAGCTAGCCGTGGATCTCAAAGCATTATCACCACTGTACCGGTGGGAAAACTGAGCACGGAGCTGGAATGTGACTTGCCCAAGGTCACCCAGAGGGCCAGTGGCTGAACCAGGCCTAGGACTCCGGACTCTACTACTTTATCCACTAGGCAGCACTGCCTCCTACAAAGCAAGCCAGCACCGCTGGACTAGAGATGCAGCCAGCTGCTGCTAAGCCGTCTCTCATTCCCACTGGTGGAAACTTGGGTCCTGTTGCTTTAAATATCTTGTGATTATTCACATCTGCTGTCACCTGTGGGGTTGTTTTTCTTAAACTCTTCCCCACAATACAGTTTATTTCGGTGCCAAGACACCAGCTCCTCCCCCCGGCCCCAGACTCCTGCAGCGGGAATGAGAGCCCGCGACAGACACGCTGGGGACGTGGGCGGATGCCACCGATTATTCCGTTATTCAAGTGCCGTGTGGTCTGCTGAGATTTGTCGCTTTCACACACACACAGAGTGCGGGGAGAGGCACTTATCAGTGCGCCCCATAAACACAACCTCACGCCTGCCGAGCGAGGCAGCGCTTGACAAATGGACTCCAGACGCCTACCACAAGCAGGGGAATAAACCTCCCCTCTCCCGGACATGTCAGCCTGGCCCTCAGTACCAGTGAGGGCGGAAGAGCCAGGCCATAAAGTGCTCCCCTGCTACGGGGCCAAGTGCTAGAGGAATGAGGTGGCGGCGCAGCCTAGTGGGTAGAGCAGGACTCCTGGGTCCTATTCTGGGCTCTGCGAAGGGCGTGGGGGATCTGGGCTGTTACCAAAGGTGGGGTCTGTTCCTAGCTCTGAGTGGGGAGTGCAGGGGTTGGAGGGACTGGGGGTTAGGACTTCTGGGATTCATGCATAGCTCTGGAAGGGGGGGGGGTGGCGGGGGCGCGGGGACGCAGGATGCCTGAGTTCTATTCTGTGCGCTCGGAGAGCAGAGTGATGTTGAGTGGTTAGAGCAGTGGGGTGTGTGACTCCGGTGGTCAGGGCTCCTGGATTCTGTTGCCAGCCCTCTCCTGACTCAAGGCACTTGCCTGCACTGTGCCTCAGTTTCCCCATTGGTAGAATGAGGGTGACACCAACCCACCTCCCAGGGGATGCTGTGAAGACCAGTTCATATGCTCACAGACATCACTGCGTGTATCTGAGATTCAGGTGAATCTGGGACAGATACATCAACGGACCAACAGACAGAAGGGGCTCTAAAAAGACAACAAGCACAAATTGTGTTACAGCTCAGTGCTGCACATGGTTTGTATCATCTGTAGAGGCAATCAAGAACCCTCGTCTACAACTGCACCAGCACTCTGGAGAAACGCAGCTCTTTGATTATTATGTGTATTAGCAGAGCACCCAAAGCTGAGATCAGGGCCCCGTCAGGCCGGCACTGCACAGCTGAGATCGGGACCCCCATTATGACTGGGGCTGTGGCAACCAGTGGTGAGAGCATTGGCAGCGAAAGGCCAGGAACAGCGCTGAAAGCCAGAGCCGGGCCCACGGGTCCCAGAACAAGCCGAGAGGCCGGCCTGTCACTCCGGCCGGCAGGGCACCGAGGCGGTCTGGACCAACCCGGGGCCACGAGGGACGCGGTCAGTCCAGCTTACCGAGGTGGCGATAGTCATCTCCATGGCAATGCACACAGCCATGCCGGGGCAGCCGGGAAGCAGTGCCAGCCTGCAGATCTCCCCTCCTCCCAGCCAGCGTGATGCCCGAGACCTGGCTGGCATTTTAACCCCGACGCCCATTGCCGGAGCAAGTCCCTTCTTCTTTGGTGTTTGGTTGCTCAGTAAATGAGTGTAACGAGCCAGAGACAGAGTTCAGGAATCTTTCCCCTCCTGCTAAAATACTGATCTGGGCCCCTGACCCGCTGCTGGCAACAGGAGCTGAATGGAGACATCGGCCACGCCGGTTCTGCCGGGTCTCTCACTCAGCAGCAGCGTAGGAGGACAGAGATTAAATCCATGGTGCCGGCTTCCTTTCCCGGGCTCCTCTGGAGAATCCTGCCTCCGATGCCGCCAACCTGCCCAGAACGGTTACTAGAGAGACCAGTCTCTATGCCCAGGCTGGATTCATAGACTCATAGAAGATCAGGGTGGGAAGGGACCTCCGGAGGTTCTAGTCCAACCCCCTGCTCCAAGCAGGACCAACACTCACTAAATCTGGAGAATCTAGATTCTCCGCCCTGCCGTGCCGGCCCAGCAGTGTGCAGTAACTGGGGGATCCCGCCACACACCGTGAGAATCTCCCCACACCCCAGGGAGCCCCCTCCGGCCGGTGGGATCTGGGTAAGCAAAGTAGCGCAGGGATATGGCCTAGTGCTATGCTGGATTCTCTACTCCCCAGGGCTGTCACGGGGCAGCGTGTGAGTTGTGGGTAGTAGCGTCCTAGTGTCACAATGTGTTGTGTGTGTCTAAGCACAGCTGTTGTGTCTTGGGGTGCGGTGCCGGCAGGGGTCGCCTGCCTGTGGAGGAGTGACGGGTGTGATGGGGATAAGGGTGACCAGACAGCAAGTGTGAAAAATTGGGACGGGGGTGGGGGGTAATAGGAGCCTATATAGGAAAAGACCCCAAAATCAGGGAGGAATGGCCTGTGCATTAACATTAGAGCTAGTAACTAGCAAAGTCACCAGCGCTAGGCGGAGAAATTACAGTGACTCACGCATCTCTCCTCGCTTTGTAATGGTCATTTCTGGACCCTTTGGGCCTGGTCGCAGGCCCCACCCCCCGCGAGTCATCCAGCAACCCAGCTGCATTGGCAAACTCTTTGAACTGACGTGAACAATCACCCGGGGGAATTGCTAATAACACTCGGCCTCTCTCCCATCCCCACCTGCCTGGTGGCGAAGGACGATCGCTTTCCAGGCTCTGTAGACAGTGGCATAAAACCCACTGGAAGCCTTGCCCCGGCTTTGGCTGGGTGAAACCGACTTAGCTCTTTCCTGTCTCCCTCCAACCCTGCAGTCACTACATTGATACTCTCTCACATCTCCAATCTCCTGGCTCGCACGCTTCAGCTTCCTCCTTCACTCCTTCCCGTCCACAGCCCCTCGCTTCCACTAGCTTCCTCAGCGACAGGGAGCCACAAGATCTGAGGGCAGAGGAAGCGTTATCAGCGCCAAATCCTGCAGCATGGCCCATTTACCTGCATGACTCATTTTGGGGGTCCCTCCTTTTGGGGGCTTTGTCCGACGTTGCATCTCAGGGCTGGGTGCAGCCAATAGCTTCCCTGCCTTTGGTACCCAGGTTAGTTAAATTAAAGCTAACTCGGGTGTATTTACTTATGCTGCAATCACTTCTCCAACTGCAGTGTAGACACACCCGCAGGGTGACTTGTCTACACTGTTCTTTACCTCCTCATGTCTCCTGAGCTCCAGTCCCACAAAAGGCTGCAAACTAACTAACTGTCGAATCAGAGAATCAGGGGACTGGAAGGGACCTCGAGAGGTATCTAGTCTAGTCCCCTGACCTTATGGCAGGACTAAGTATTATCTAGACCATCCCTAATAGGAGTTTGTCCAGTCTGCTCTTAAAAATCACCTATGATGGAGATTCCACCACCTCCCCGGGCAGTTTATTCCAGTGCTTCACCACCCTGACAGTTAGGAAGTTTTTCCTAATGTCCAACCGCCTTGCTGCAATTTAAGCTCATTGCTTCTTTTCCTAGCCTCAGAGGTTAATGAGAACAATTTTCTCCCTCCTCTTGTAACAACCTTCTACGTACTTGAGAACTGTTTTCATGTCCCATCTCAGCCTCCTCATCTCTGGACCTAACCAACCCAACCTTCCCACTTTTCCTTCAGAGCTCATGTTTTTAGATCTTTAATCGTTTTTCTTGTTTTTCTCTGGACTCTCTCCAATTTGTCTGCATCTTTCCTGCAATGTGGCACCTAGACCTGGACTGAGTACTCCAGCTGAGGCTGAATCAGCATGGGGTACGGTGGAAGAACTGTGATCCACTGTGACCCCCAGATCCCTTTCCGCAGTACCAACTGGAGAAGCATTAACGACGCAAAACCCTGATGACAGCTCTGTTCAGATTTTTGCTCCTTGGTTCTACAATGAAGGATGGGGGGAATCAATCCATTTGCCCTAAGCAGTTTATACATTTGAATTAACAAACTGACAAGCCTCCCAAATAGCTGGCACTCCCTGCCCTTCCTGGATAATTTTCCAGAGCTAAAAACACATTTTGCAGGGGGGCATGCTAGCTGGTGTCTTTCGCATGTAGCTAATCTCTCTCTCTCTCTCCTCCTAATACCTGAACTTCTTTCATCTTGTCAGCTTTAATAACTAGCATCGGATTGCAATTTTTCTCTCCCTTCTCAGATGCTGGGCAGCCATTCATTTCAATTTGCAAGCAGGCGAGCCTGGGCAGAAAGTTATCGCCAAGTTATTTGCTCTGCCGTTGAACGAGATCCAAGATGAGTGAAATGAAGATAAGCTCAAATCCTCCCTGTTGTGTTGGGTACATCACTTTTCCTCTCTGTGCCTCAGTTGCCCATCTGGAAAGAGTTTGATTTGCCTATCATGGTGCCTCATGGGAGTTGTAGTACAGGTGTCTCATGTTCCCATTCTCCTCTATGGGCTGCCCCCCCCCGCTGGACTACATCTCCCATGATGCCTTCGCCTCCTCCCATCATCCAGGGAGTGAAGCATCATGGGACACGTAGTCCTGACCTACAGAGGAAACTAGGCATAAGAGGCACCTGGACCAGCAGCCCTTCCAAATCAAATATTTTGGGATGAGATATTGACCAGAAATCAGAGGGGCTGAGACATTATGAGCCCCATGGGGACACTGAGTTACAGAGGGACCAGGAGACTTGCCGAAGGAGTTCGAGGCAAAGCTGAAGTTGAATCCAGATTTCCAAGATCCCAGCCCTGACCATGGCACCTTCCTTCCTTCTACCAATGCCCTCTACCCCGTAGCCACAGCCTCCCAAGAGCCCTTGGCTTGTGGGCTCTGTACAGCCCCACATGATGCTCCGTAATTCACAGAGCCACTCAGCATTTCCCCCCGGAACGAGGCTTTTTCCCGACAGAAAATGCAGTTTCCTCAAAAACCAGCCAGCGTTCTCCCCGCTCGGCCAATATTTCTGATTTTCTGCGGGGAGCGTCGAATCTGGTTTCTCTCCACAAACATTCTCGGCTCTTTCCATTCGAGCCAAGATTGGAAGAGCCGAGATTCCCCGTGGGATTCGTGGGACCAGATGTCCCGATTTTATAGGGATGGTCCTGATATTTGGGGCTGTTTCTTATATAGGCTCCTATTACCCGCCACCCCCCTCCCGATTTTTCACACTTGCTGTTTGTTCACCCCAAGCAGCACAGAAATGCCCATTTTTCCAGCCACCCTGGCATCACGCCACTGTCGCTGTCCATGGTGCTGAAAGCAAAAATCCTGCTCCCGCAAGATGTGCTACGGCCAAGGGCGACTTTTACCAGGGGAGACCCTCAAGTGACCCCCAGGGCTGCCCGGCTGGCTAACCCGCCCATGAGACCGCTACATAGGAGTTGGTAATGAAGGAACCCCATCAATCTGATTCCATGCCACGCTTCTCCGGCACGGCTAGACAGACCCCAGCCATGGCAGCTGCTGGGCCTTCGACACACTGGTCCCATGGGGTAGAAGGGGTCCGGGGGTTGCTAAGTAACGGCTGCTCTTTGTCGTGGGGGCTGGAAATTTCAGGACACACGTTCTGCTGGAAGATGGTAACTACAGCAGGGAGTTACAGTCAAGGGGTGAAGTGACTGGCACCCAGGGCTCTGTGACAGCCAGCTCCGCCCGCCTGTTTGTTTCCAGTCTAGCACCAAGTTTCGGCCTTGCTAAGGAGAAAGAAAACACAGCTAGTGGGTAAGATTAGGGAGCATGGACATCAGGACCCCAGGTTCTGTACTTGGCTCTGGCAGGGGAGTGGAGTCTAGTGGTTAGAGCAGGGGGCTGGGTGCCAGGACTCCTGGGTTCTGTGCTTGGCTCTGGCAGGGGAGTGGAGTCTAGCGGCTAGAGCGGGGGGGGGGTTGGGAGCCAGGACTCCTGGGTTCTATCCCCAGCACAGGGAGAGGAGTGGAGTCTAATGGTTAGAGCAGGGGGCTGGGAACCGGGACTCCTGGGTTCTGTGGCCAGCACTGGAAGAGGAGTGGGACTGAGATTACAGCACGGAATAGGAGACAGAACCCTTGGGTGCTCTTCTTCATTCTGGAAAGGAGTGAGGTCTCATTATTAGGGTCAGGGGGAGATGTCCGGACTCCTGGGTTCTTCTTCCAGCTCTGTCTCTGTCTGCGTGAGCTGAGGTACATAGGCAGGGATCCCCAGGAGGAAGCAACGGAACAAGCCCACGGAGGCGGCAACAAAAAGGAAAGCCTTGTTGATGGGGAACCCCAAAATCCAGCTCCCAGACCTGGCCAGGGCCCAGAGGGCCCCGATCCCCACACTGCGGCTGACCCATCCCCGCCTGGGAGCAGGAGAGCGGCAGAGAGGTTTCCCAGGGTGGTGGTCTGAGCGCTGCCTACTTGGTGTGTAATCAACAAGGGGGCAGATGGGGGCATGGCTGTAGCGCACTGTGCTGGGGCTATTCTTTGCCCCCCAAGGGCCCATAGGGGGTGGATTGGGGGTGTGGCCAGAGCACACTGTGCCGTGGCTATTCTCTGCCCCCTAAGGGCCCATAAGGGGTGGATTGGGGGCGCGGTCAGAGCACACTGTGCTGTGGCTATTCCTTGCCCCCCAGGGCCCATAGGGAGCAGCGCTTTGGGCCTGCTCTAATTCCCACCAGTCATCATCTGATTGACTCTTCTCATGTCCCATCTTCTTTGGGACATTTATGCAGGAGACTTTCCCTGCTTTAATTAAGCGGGAATCTTCTGCCACGGACGCAGCCCCCGATGGGTGTGGCCAGGCAGAGGGGACGAAGGGGATCATTTTCATTTCAAATCCTAGTCCCCGTAGTGACAAAGCATTAAGTAGACTCATGTTCAGAGGCCCATAGTGCTAACTTAGCACAAGGGCTTTTCACCTCCCCACCCCATTACTGCAGCAGATTTTCCTGTGCAATTAAGCACGACAGGGCTCTTAACACTCTTAATTGGACACCAGCCCTAATAGGAGCAGCCCAGGGAACCGCGCTGGGCCCCTCCCCAGGACGATGGACTTGCAGCGGGTTCATATCAAACGCTCTGCCAAGGCTTTGAGGAGGGAGGTTTCCACAGGGAGGAGGGGGGCGGAAAAACAACCTCATCATCTTTTCCCTGTTCCTGATTTGTCCTTAATTAGTTTTCGAGACTGCAGGCTATGGAAGCAGTGGTTACAATTTCAAACTTAAGCAGCTGCTTTGATTTATTGCCTTCCGTGGAGGGGGAGAGAACAGATTTTTAATTAAAACAATAAAATAAAATAAAATGGGGCCTGATTTCCTGGTCATGCTCAGGCCGGACTGCTAACATCAAGAGGTAGAAATGGCCCCTGGAGAGTGCCCCACATGACGGGGGAAAGTGGCATGGCCAGAATCCACTGCACTGTGGCTACTGTCCACCCCCTAGGGCTCATATGGGGAGGATCGGGGCATGGCAGGAGCCCACAGCTGATTGTACAGGGACCCTTCACCCACCACTGAGGTGCAGCCACCTCTGGGGTGCAGTGCAGCAGCTGGCTATACAGGTACTCCTCACCCACCACTGAGATGCAGCCACCTCTGGGGTGGAGTGCAGCAGCTGATTATACAGGGACCCTCACTCACTTCCACCATCCATGAATCCGGCACTAGAAACCCTGATGACGGGACATACCCTGATTTAAGCACCTGATTGGAACCTGGCCGCTCGTTATAAGCCTAATTGAAGGGCCATTTGTGTGCCTCTGAGCCGCCAAGACGGTCCTCCCAAGGGGAGAGAAAAGCCCAGCTCTGCTCTGGTCCAGCCGGGCAGAGTCTCCAGCCAGCTGGCTCTGGGTAGCAGGGAGGAGCCGAGCACTGACCAGTGACTGGAACTAACGAACAGAGATTTCCCACCGTTTGCTCACAAACTCCCCCCGCCGGGTGCAGGGGAACCACGGGGCGAACCGGCCAGGCTTTCTGTGGTTACAAAGTGGCACCAGTTTGCGCCCGCTGGGCAGTCATTCAAACCAGGTACTTAATCCCAGCTTTCTAGGTTAGAAAAATGTGATTGTACAGGCACCCCGCTTCTCCATCAGTGAGATGCAGCCATCTCTGGGGAGGAGCACAGCAACTGTGCTGGGATCCCTCATCCACCACTGAGATGCAGACACCTCTGGGGGGAGCACAGCAACTGTGCTGGGATCCCTCATCCACCACTGAGATGCAGTCACCTCTGGGGAGGAGCGCAGCAGCTGGGAGCAGATCCTGGACTAGGAATCACTTGCTTCTGGTGTTGCTGGAGAGGGAACTGCAGGTCAGGATGAAGGTGCAGCAGCAGATCGGTGTGTAGGACTGGAATAGCAAGTGGAGGGCTATGGGTTGGGATTGAGGGGCATCAGCAGAGCTGTGGGTCAGGATCCCAGGGCTGGGAAGAACAGAAGAGTAGGGGAGGGAGTGAGGGGCCTGGTCGAGTTGTGGGTGGGGACAGGCTGGGATAGCAGAGGGGCTGCGGGTCGGGAGTGAGGGTCCTGGTAGAGTTGTGGGAGCGGTCGGGGGGACAGGCTGGGATAGCAGAGGGGCTGCGGGTCAGGTGTGAGGGGCACTGGCAGAATGCGGGGAAGCCCAGCTGGTGGACCCAACCAGACAACCAGGGCGGGGTAGGGGCTGGAAGCTGCGACAGGCCTCTCCCTCGGCCAGGTAGGCGCGGGGTCCCTAGGGCCCCTTCCCCACAGCTGCGGAGAGCCGCTGTGTAATAAAGGAGTGAGTGGCAGTGCTGAGCGTGTGGGCGGGAAGTGGCTGGTGTGGGCGGCAGGGCTGGCGGGGACGTGATGCCGGGTGTCATGGGGGTGGGAGAGAGTGGGTGTGTTACGAAATCTCTGTGTGTGTGTGTGAGAGAGAGTGTGAGAGAGAGAGAGTAGGTTGTTCTGGAAGGGTTGTGTGTATATATGTGTGTGTGTGTGTGTGAGAGAGAGAGAGAGAGAGAGAGCGAGAGAGAGAGAGACCGGCTGCTCCTTTCACCCAGGCCCCCAGCTAATACCAACATCCAATCAGAGAGGGAGGAATGCCTTGGATCAGGACTCAGGACACCTGGGTTCTATTGCTGGCTCTGCCACTGAGACGCCGGGTGACCTGGGTCAAGTCACTTCCCCACTCTGGGCCTCGGTTTCCCCTCCAACTCTTTGGCTGTACATACACTGGGCTCGTGTTTGTCCAGCACCTTGTTCAAGGGGGCTCTGATCCCGAGAGGTGCCGTAATGAAAGCAGGGCCAACAGAGGAGAGATGGCTGGCCAGTGGCCACAGGGGAGCTGAGTTCGACTTCGGGCACTGTCCCAGCCAGGCAGCCTTTGTGACGGCAACTAAATCAGCGGTGGCTAGGACAGGAGCTGGGAGGCCCCGGGGGATCGAGAGTGCGTTAAGCCAGCGGGTTCCCACTCCCCAGTATATTCTGCGGGAGGAATAACAGTGCTTGCAGCCAGCCCATGAGCAAGCCAGAGGAAAAGCTAAGAACGAGGCTGAGACACAGCTGCGGTAGTTCCCCTGGGCTGCAAAATTTATAACCCACTGTGAGGCGATTTCTCCTCCCCGCCCCAGAAGGGAGAATTCCTTTGAAAGAAGCCGCAAAAGCCAGGCGGTAATTTCGTCCTCGTAAGAGGCGCGGACGGTATAGATTGGAACAACCACCATCCCGGCCAATGAGCCAGAAAGCAAAGACATGGAGCTGCCCACGCACAATCTGGCCCTTTTCCTGCTTAAAAGTCTCTGCTGTGGGAAACAATAGGAATTTCAAATCCTTCTGTGTAGAGACTGTTCGGGTCCAAATTTGACTTTAATTGGCTCATTCTCCGGGGGGGAGGGGGTTCAGGGTCTGATTTTCACAGAACTCTGAGACTTCCCCACCTGGAAATGCAGAGTCTTTCCAGGGGTTTTCAGTTGGGCCCCCCACAAAAACTACTAAGGGTTCTTGAACATGTAGGTCTCTGCTAACGTGGCTTGCCTCAGTTTCCCCACCTATAAACCGGTGGGTAACCATGCTTCCCAGAGGCGGGAGAAGGTCATCGCGATGGAGTAGTTAAGGTCTACAAAGCATGTTGATGATAGAAGAGAAATTAATTTAGGTGCCAATTCACTGACCCATACAGCACTAATTACGAATTAGTATGATCATTTATCCCAGCATTGCCTAGAGATTCTGGCCCAGAACAGGCGCTGCACAGACCCTGATCCTGACCGAGATCTCAGAACAGATCCCCAAACCTTTGCCCCAAAACTCTGAACAGACCCTGCAACCCTTCACCCCAAACTCGCAACAAATATCCAAATATTCACAACAAATATCCAAATATTCACACCAAAGCTCAGAATGGACCCTCGAACCTTGCTCCAAAAATCAAACTCATCTCCCAACACTCAAAAAAACTTTCCCAAGACTTCACCTCAAAATTCAGATGCCCTGGCTTTCAGGTTCCTTCCTGCTCTAACCACTAGAACCCACTCCTCTCCCAAAGCTGGGAGTAGAAGCCAGGAGTCTTGACTCCCGATATCTTGCCCCAAACACTCGACCCCCACTTGTTGGCCACATCTGGAAAAAGAACCCAGGAGTCCTGGTTCATAATCCCTTTCTTTAAACACAAGGGTAAGTCAAAAATGTTTGTGCTCCGGGATAAACATTTGTGGCGTGTCCAGACTAGCATGTACAATCAGGTCAATTAACTCACGTTAACTGGCAATCAATTAAACCAGGACCATAAACTCCTGTCCAGATGCAGCCCACACTGTGCCAGATGCCCAGATGTGGGTGAGCTTCTCTGATACCTCTGGCCAAGAGATTACAGATGTTGTAGGTTTAGTCCCAGAAGCCCCAATTCCTGAGGTCACAGAAGAGCCAACTCTTGGCTTTCATTTCAAATGATGTTTCTCACCCCTGTGACTGAAAAGAGAAGCTTGAACATGTGACCTGAGCTTAACCGATGCTCGCCTGAGTCTGCAGGGAGCCTGAAATGACAGCTCCGAGAAGTGCGAACATTCCATTGCTAATCCCGCCAGCCAATCAGAGCCCCCCAGGGCTGCATGAACTGCTACACGGTCAGCAAATCCGGAAGGACCCTGGCTGCTGATTGGCCGGTGGAGAGGCCACATGGTTTTGGAACAGCATTTCTTAATGCCAATGCTAAACCATCATCTCCATCCTCTGGTATCCTGCTCTCCCTCCTTCCCTGTGCCCACTCCAATGCCCACAGTAACTCCAGCTGGTGTTTCAGAACCCTGGCTGAGCCCAGCCAGTGCCAATCACTGCCTGGGAACTGGCGCAGGTGGCCACGTTGCACATCAATTAAATATTTAGGGCTGGGGCTGGAGGGAAGGAACCATCTTTTTGAGGATTTATCAGCAATTTCTACCGATGGCAGGTCCTAAATCCATTGGCTCCAGGTCCCAGCTCAGATTAAACCAAATACTCGGCTAGTTTGCCAAGGCAACTTCTCACAGTAGCCAGCTCTCTGTGAGTCAGTTGTTAGTTTTTAAGGAGAAGAGACGGGCAAAAATTGGCATCCAAACCTTTTCTCGGTCAAAAATGCAGATTCAGCATCACCAAGACATTCTTCAAATGTCATATTGACTTCACCTAAGTGTTTGTTTTTGGAGGAGTGGGGGAAGACACCCAAAGCCTCCACCCAGAATTGAAAGCTTCTATTCTGACATTTTGAATATGAAACGTTTCAAGTTTTCGATTCTAAATAACTTTTCCTTTTGAAAATGCTCTTCCGTTTTAGTTTAAAACACTTAAAAACATTTTAAATTGCTCGAAATTGACACAAGCCATTTTGTTCAACCCAGAATGGACACGTTTTCCATTTCCTGAACAGCTGCATTTTTGGTTCAACATGAAACACATTTTTTTTCAGAATTACCAGCTCTATCACCAGTCCCAAACTGGCCTCTAAACACTGGGCTCTGCAGATACTGACCAAGATCAGGGCCCCGTCATGCCAGGTGTTGCTCAGACCCCAACCGAGATCAGGGCCCCGTCGCGCCGGGCGCTGCCCAGACCCCAACCGAGATCAGGGCCCCATCGCGCCAGGCGCCACCCAGACCCCAAACAAGATCAGGGCTGCACACACACACAGTCACAGACAGTCTCTGCTCCAAACACGTGGAACTTATCCCAGTGTAACTCTGGTGGGTCAGAGCTGATTTCTCACCGATGCTGTTGTCCGGTGTGAGCTGTGGTCAGGATGCAGTTATACCGGGATGAAGACGACCCAGAGTACAAACGTTTGTCAGTCTAGCTCTGGTGGTCAGAGCGCGATGAGATGCAATCACTGAGTGGCGGCTAATGCCCTGAGTGCAGCCTAAACCAGTGTAAGTTGTGTCCACACGAGGAGCACTTTGCGGGTATGGTATCGTGGGAAAGCCACACAGGCAAAGCCTTCCCCGTGTAGACCTGGCCTGGCTCCCTTTCCTATAGCAACAGAACTGAAGCAGGACAAGTTTCTAGCGTATTCAGGGCTGCAGTAGAAAAGACAAATAGTGGGTGGGGAAACTGAGTCAGAAAGAGGGACAGTGAGGGGCCCAAGATTACACAGAGCTGGGATCAGAACCCAGGTGTCCTGGCTCCCGCCTGCTGCACCCCCCGACTTGCCCTGAAAGCTCCAGTTCTGATTCAACGGCGTTCTCCTCCCGCTGAGCAGCTAGAGGTGGCATAGGGCAAACATCAGGTGCGAAGAGCAAATGGGGTGTGCACCCATTCCGCAGACCTAGGGAAACCAAGGAGTAGCGGAAAGGGAATTGGGTTTTTAAAGGCCTCCCGGTTTCGTCCCAGGTTAGGAGTGTTAAGAGACGGGTTTTAAACTCCGAAAGCCCTTTGACGGACACCTCGCCGAAGAGACAGAGACGATCTTTCTTCCTCCTTCTTCGCCAACATTTTCCACAGAGCTCAGGGCCCAGAGGGCACATGGCCAGTGCCCACAAGCCGGGCCCGGCGTGCTCAGCTCTTTGGAAAACCTGGCCCGATACCTAGGTCTCTAGCTGGAGGGTCGTGCTATGGGGTATTTCTGCCTGAAGAGTAGTGCATAGGCTGTCCAGGCCAGCCTGCTGCAGGTTAGAGCAGCCACGGGGTCGCTCTAAGGCCACACATGCAAAACTGTGCCTTGTAAAGATTGCAGAAAAGCCCAAGCAACACAGCCCACCACCCATTCCCTGCATCTTAAGGGAAATCCAAGGTCTCCTAATGAGCTGACCCAAATCCCACTGGACATCTCATCAGCCAGTGAAGAGGGGGAGAAATGACCCACCTTTAGAAGGACGAGCCCGACTGTAATTAATTTGACTCCCTTTCGTTTCCGCAAACAAATGGAACCAAATTTTGTCTCCCAAGTCACCTCTCTCCCTCCCTCGCTCTCTCTCCTAATCCAGGAAGGAGGAACAGAGCCATTAATAAACCAGCCTGTCAGTCCCTTCATAACACCAGGCATTAAAAATTCACGAGCGCCTTTTCCCCTCCGGCTTGCCATCTCTGCAATGAGTAATGGCAATCGAAAGGTGAGCGTGGGGGCAAGGGTGGGGAAACGGGATGGAGTGAAAGGAAAAGGAGCCAGCCGGGACCGGGGGGTGATTTTCTGTAGGACGTGAGCAGGCGGGGTGAGGGATTGAGATCCACACGCCCAAAATAGGTGCCCAGTGGGCAGGGGAGAAAGGCTGATAAAGGGGCTGGCGCGGCAGAGCTGTTACATTACATCACCAGTTATCGCCCAGTGGATCAGACTCGCAATCTATCTAATTACAGAGGCTAATGCCATATGCTTCAGAGGAAAGTGCCAGCTTCCCCCACCCCAGGCCATTATGGAATAACCAGGTCCCAGGGAAAGACCTTCCTGACCCCAAGAGTTTGAGGTTGCTTTGTGCCTTGAAGCATGAAGGTTGCCACACTTTCATGCATCGAAAGGCACGAATGGCTGTTTCCCCCACACTGATTTTTCCTGCCTCTGATGGAGGACCGGGGAGAGGACTGAAGCAATGCTAAGAAAGCCCTGAAAAAACTCTCTTGGAAATCACGGAGCCTGCAGAGAAGGAAAAAAACTCAAACCCCACAAGCAGCAATCAGAAATGTCAGTGGCTGTGCTATTTGGATGCCAGATTTGATGAAGGGTTTGAAAGACGCGCACACAGTCATACCTCAAGGGAGAGGATTAACTGCTGTGCTGAGCGGCACTGGGGGGATGGGAGGAGAATTGCCAGCCCCCCTAGTCTACAGGCGTCGAGACCATCAGGCAAGTGGGAATGTCGTCTAGTAGTTGGAATGGGGAAGTGAGAGGGAGGAGGGTCTAAGTGAACTGACATCCAGGGAAACTGAGGCAAATCAGAAATCTTGCTCTCTGCCCACTGGTGGCAAAACCCACATCTGGCCGGGATCTTGGCTTTCCACAGTGGCTGGCCACCAATGGGTGGCACCTCAGTATGGCCAGCCCCCCCGCCTTCAAAACTCATCAGATTCTCCTCCTGGCAAGAGATCTGGGCCCAGAGGGCCGAGGCGCGGAGAAGAGGGGACGGCTGGAGACAGGCAGGCAGATGCGGCAGCACTGGGAGACAATGACTTTGTCTCCGATTTATATTCTAATGTGGGAAATCCACAAATTAGCCTCATTTGTATTCCAGTAGCACCTAGAGACCTCGACTGAGATCCGGGGCCAGTAGTCCTGGGCGCTGCGCAGACACACACACACACACACACACCCCAGAGCGGGGTCCCACTGGGCCAGGCACTGCACAGACACACACACACACACCTCCCAACCGAGATCAGGGTCCCCCACTGGGCCAGGCACTGCACAGACACACACACACACACACCCCCCAGAGCGGGGTGCCACTGAGCTTGGCACTGCACAGATGCAAGCAAGAGCCCCAGGCGCAGAGTTTTCACAGTCTGCTCAGACAGAGGAAGGCTGGTTCTCCCCATGTTACAAGCCGGAGCCAGGAAGCAGTTCGCTGGAGCTCCCAGAGTAAGTCTGGGGCAGCCCACCCCATGGGAGCAGCCCGGTCATACCCACTGCGAACAACGGTGATCCGGGGGCAATAAACTCTCCCGGAGCCGGCCAAAAGCCGCGCTGCCTCCAGGAGCCCTAATCATACAATTGAAGGAGAAAGGGGCGTTTCCATGTCAGCCAGCAAAGGCAGACCCCGGCTAATGCCACCCAGCAGGTCTCCCGGTCCTGCCTTCTCCTCCCGCACCCCTTATTCCTGCTGCAAACCCAGCAACTCTTGGGGGCTCTGGGTTTCTGTAGGGCCTGGGGAGCTGAGGGCTCCCAGACATTGGCACAATATGGCTCTCAGCACAAGATCACGGTATGCTCAACTCCCTAGATCATCACTGCTGCATGCCAGGAACTTCACAGTGCGAGTGGGGACTGAACCCAGATATAGCCCTTCTCCAAAAGCCCAGCCCCTGTGCTAACGACGAATCACCCATCGCTCTGGCAGTATAGGGCATATGACACACAAGTGAGAAGTTCTTACTCCCCGCCAGCAGAGAGCAACAGTACCAGCCAGCACAGTGCAGTGTTTTTTCTTCTCTTATCACAGACGACCTGGGGAGCAGGAAACTGGTGCCAGGGACAAGTATTTACAGCTGATGTCCTCCCTCACCCCCCCACTCCCTCAAAGTCACCACAGAGCCATAAGGAAGAGTGGCCTTTAAAGAGTTAGAATACGAAAGGCCCGATTCTCCATAGTTCAGCACCAGATCTGAATTTACACCACCTGCCACCATCTGTAGCAGACCCACATCCTCAAAAGCTCGGACACAGTGAAGCAATTCCATCCGCACTGAACATCGAACTACAAGACACCAAGCCCCCGGCCTTGTCTGCATAGAAGACTTGCCCTGATTCCAGCGACTGGTGGCAAAACCCACATCTGGCCGGGATCTTGGCTTTCCACAGTGGCTGGCCACCGATGGGTGGCATCTCAGTATGGCCAGCCCCCCTGCCTTCAAAACTCATTGGATTAAACAGATAGAGAGATAGATCGGTTGGGGTTTTTTTCCACCTTCTATGTTTGGGGCCAGGATGGGGCTGCATTTTCCAGGATTTCTCCTCAACTGAGAGGCTAGACACTTGCTTTTTTAAAAACTTTTTCACAACAATGAAAGCCAAGATTCTCAGCTAATCCCAGGACTCTGGGAGCTGGGGCTTGACACACACCCGCACGCAGGCACACCCTCACCAGGAGGTAATGCTGGGCACATCTCCAAGGCAGACCAGGCCATGGCCAGGCTAATGAGAGGGGCCGACGGTTCGTACTTACACCGTCTCGTCGTCCTTAAACTCCAGCTCCCCGCAGGCGTCCTCATAATCGATGCCCGCTCCACGAGCTGTCCCCTCCACCGTCCGGTAAGGGACGATTACCGTCCCCCGTGCCCCAGAGCTTCGCACCACCTTCACCTCCATGGTGCCCTGGCATTCACTGACCCGCAGCAGCTTGTC
Source organism: Dermatemys mawii (assembly GCA_007922305.1). Classification (NCBI taxonomy): domain Eukaryota; kingdom Metazoa; phylum Chordata; order Testudines; family Dermatemydidae; genus Dermatemys; species Dermatemys mawii. Next base: position 1,085,933 of record ML677398.1, on the reverse strand, counting down.
CTGGAAGGTGAAGATGCCGGCGTGGTCGTCGTCCAGGATGGTGACGGTGGCAATCAGTGGGGCCACCAGCCGCCCCTTGGGGTGGTCGGCCGAGTCAGACTCAAACATGCCCTCGGCGTCCCCCACCCGCAGATTGAGCAGGCGGACGAAGAAGTGCTCGTCTTCCTCGAAGATGTCGTCGTCGATGATGCCGATCTTCAGCTCCTTCTGCGTCTCGCCCGGCTTGAAGATCAGCGTCCCCTCGCTGTATTCGTAGTCGGAGCCCGCCTTGGCCGAGCCGTCCTCCGTCTTGTAGTCCACGTAGAAGGTGTGGTTGCTCTCCCCGCCCTGCTGGCAGGCCACCGTCAGCGTGACCGAGCCGCAGTTCTCCAGGCAGTGGTACAGGCAGGGCTCGAAGAAGATCTTGCTGTAGTTCTCCTCCTCTGCCTCCGACGGCACCTCCAGGAGGTTGGAGGACTTCTTGGAGAACTCCGAGACGTGTTTCTTCAGGATGTTCCCTGCGCCGGTCATCAGGCGGGTGGCCTGGATGCGGTAGAAAGCCCGGCTCTTCTGCTGGTGCAGCAGGGCGTAGTAGTTGGCCATCTCCACCAGCTGCTCCAGCTCTTTGTCTGGGTGCTTCTGCTTGAGGTCCTTGAGGATCTGGATTACCTCCTTGCGGCTCTCATCCAGCTCCTTCTCCTCTTGGGTGGAGGAGGCCAGGGCCGGGGAGGCGGAGGCCGCCCCGTCCATGAAGACGTTCTCCCGGTGGTCGTTGCCCAGGAAGCTGCCATCCATCTCGATGTCCTTGGGGAACTCCCCTTCGGTGCCGATGATGATGCCGCTCCGCGGGTCGGCGCGGTACCGCTTGTAGACGTACTTGTAGAAGAAGAGGCGCTTGTCGGCGATCCAGGCGAAGACCACGCACACCGGGAAGAAGACGAGCGTCAGCAGCGCTTCCCAGACCTGCACCACGCCTGGGGAGATGACCGCCAGGATCAGGTAGAGCCAGATGTAGGCGAAGATGCTCCAGGAGGCCGTGACAAAGAAGACCCGCAGGTGCTTGATCTTGCGGCTCTCCCCGGCGGGGATGACGTAGACGCAGATGGCGATCACCACGAACATGTTGAAGGCGGCGCTGCCCACGATGGTGCCAGGCCCCAGCTCCCCAGCCTGGAAGTTGTGCCCGCACACCTCGATGACGGAGAGCAGGATCTCGGGCGCGGAGGAGCCCAGCGCCATCAGGGTCAGATTGGAGACGGTCTCGTTCCAGATCCGCACCGTGCCAATGCTGGTCTCGCCGTTGGCCTTGGTGACGGTGATTTCCTTCTCTTTGGAGGTGATGACCTCGATGGAGGCCATGAAGCGGTCGGCAATGATGGAGACCCCCAGGAACATGTACATCATGGCCACAAAGTAGACAATGGCCCGAGCGGCTTTGTCGCCGAAGGAGGGGTTGTCCGGCTGCCAGACGGGCAGCAGCACCCCCGGCTGGCACGCGTTGGACCCTTGGCAGCTCACGTTGCTTTCCAGCCCCGTCTCCAAGGCTCCCGCCTGGGAGAAGTTCTCAGCCAGCAGAACGGACATCAACAGAGCCGTAGGGAGGAACCGGGGCAGGGGCTGCCGTGCCGGCGCCATCATCTCAGGTGTTTCGGTCCGGCCGCCAGACCCGGCAGGATCTAGAGGAGAGAACGAGAGGGACTTATGAGAGCGCTCCAGGATCACGGAGCCTCCCGAGCACTTTGCCCTCCCAGTGCTGGGGAGAGAACCCAGGAGTCCTGGATCCCAGACCCTCCTGCTCTAACCACTAGACCCCACTCCCCTCCCAGTGCTGGGACAGATTGCTCCAGGCTCCTACACTAACCAACTGGCTCCCGCCCCCTCTCCCTTCAGCACCCTGCTCCGCTCACGGCGTCTCTCACACCAGTTGTGAGAAGCTGGCATGCGACAGATGGAGCCCCTCGAACACAACCTACGAGCTCGGCTCCGCGGCGCAGCCTTCCGGGCGATGCGTCGCTATTTTTATTCCTTCTTCCTCTTCCAAACACTTCTCCAGAGCTCCCTGCCTGAGGCTGGGGCGTGCACAGAAAACCGGAGTGATTCGCTTGGGCTCTAGGGGGAGTGAATTTCAGGGCATTGCAGCTGCCTCCTTCCCCCAGTGCCCCTCACTCCCAACCCGCAGCCTCCTGCTGTCCCAGCCCTGGGCTCCTCCTTCCCCCAGTGCCCCTCACTCCCGACCCACAGGCCCCTGCTATTCCAGATCCCTGTCCTAGAAAACACTGACAGTTGAGTGGGGTGAGGCATGACCAGCAATGGGGCTGCCGTGTGCTCAGGACAGAGCAGAGAATTTGAACACCGCGTGGAATATCATAGGACGACTGAATGAAGATTTGACTTCAGCTTCTTTTTTTTATCACCACTAGTGGCCTGACCCGATCTTTGTGCTGTTTCCTGGGATGGGAGAAGTAGGAATTCATCTCTTGCTACTCCCAGTCACAACGGCTACAGCTGAGTGTTCTTCTTCCTCATTGAACAGGATTTTACATTCTCAAAGAAGCCGCCTTCTGCCTGATCGTGTGAATGAACTAACGAGCCCATCAACTGAAGGAATGGAAGTACGGGACACACAAGATGACCGCATTGCATTCAAGAAGTTCATGAACAGAGCTGTGCAAAATGATAAGAAGAGACCGAGAAGGATGTAGACGTGGTGCTTCATAGAAGGCTTGAGAAGCCAACTTTAATTTGTGTGATGATTTTAAAACCTGAGTTAAATCTAATAAAATGGTCATGAAACATTTTTCAATTTTTACTATGGTGCCATAGAGCCCACCTTCATCCTCATGGTCTCACCCCTCATCAGCTCTGACATCCACCCCCAGGTAAATTCCAACACCCCCCCAATTTCAATTCCTGGGGAAAACACTGCTACAGCCCCTAGGCACCGAGCACTTAATGCCTGAGCTAAAGAAGCAGGCCTCATAGCCAGCGGAGCAGTAGTAGTAGGCTGTTATCCTCTCCATGGCCCAGCCGCTAGAGGAGGAGAAGACATGTGCACACAGTTTTGTATACACACACGGGTTTGTACACAAACACACACAGAGTGTGCATGTCCACACGGGCACCCTGCACACACGGTATTGTGCACATCCCCCCACTATGCTATATACACATGCACAGTTTTGTGTACACACACTCAGTACGTGCACAGACACACA
>ML677398.1:1053404-1082729 GCA_007922305.1 Dermatemys mawii | reverse complement strand
CATGCACAGTTTTGTGTACACACACTCAGTACGTGCACAGACACACACATGCAGTTGTGTGTATGCACACCCAGAGCAGGCACAGACACAAAGGGTTTTGGGCCCACATACCTCCATGCACTTGCACACATACACAGTGTGTCCCCATATACTCACGCACACGTGGTGTTGTGTACACACACGCACAGTCCATGCACATACATAGCACATGCCCCCTCCCACACAAATACCATGAACATACACACCTTCACAGTGCACACACGCACACACCGGGCATGCGCACATGCACACACACACACAAAGGGCGTGTACCTCCACACGCTCACACAGTTTCGTACACATGGCTTGCAGTCCATGCATTCCTTTGGCCGCCCGCTGGGGAACATTGGGATTAGCCAGGCGAAGGGAGTATTAGCCCTAGACACAGAGGAGGGCCGGCCTTCCCTTGACTGGGTCGCCCCACAGAACAGCGGGGCCGGGGTGACGACTCAGATAAGCTGCTTACTCCCAGGACGTCACTAACGAGGTTTAGCCAAATGATGTAAAATCATGCCGGTGGGAGACGCTGTTTTTTAAATGACATTCTTAATACGAGATTATCGGTGTCTCTGGCCGCTGTCAGCCCCATGCATACAGCTGGGGCGGGGAGGGGGAGGGACAGGAGACCCCCAAGCTACAGAGGGCCCCCAGTCTTCCCCCACTCCCGCACCTACAGTGGGATGCACTGGGAGCAGGAAGAAGGAAAATCAGGGATGCCAGGGCTGGCGGGCAGCAGGGGAAGCGGGCAGGAGAGCGTGAGAGTTTTCACGCTGTCTGGGACTGGCAAACAGGGCCCATCAGCCCATGAGAGCCGCCCGACTTGCCGACTCCCTCGCCTGCCAGGCATCCTGACCAAAGAGCCCCAGCGCGTGGCTCTTTGCAGCGACTGGGCACCCCAGCATCGTTGGGGTCTCCCCCCAGCCTAGCTTGAGTGGCCGAGTCGAGGAGGGCAGCGCGTCCTAGTGATCACAACGAGCTGCCAGACCCAACTGAGATCAGGGCCCCATCGCACTGGGCGCTGCCCAAACCCCAGCCGAGATCAGGGCCCCGTTGCGCCAGGTGCTGCCCAGACCCTGACCAAGATCAGGGCCCCATCGTACCCGGCACTGCCCAGAACATAGTAAGAGACTGTCCCTGTCCCAAAGAGCACACGCTCTAATTAGACAAAGAGAGGCTGGGGAAACTGAGGCACAGAGCAGGGAAGCGATTTGCCAGGCTTAGTGGCAGAGTTAGGAACAGATGCCGTGTTTTCCCATAGACCACACGACCCCCTCCCAGCCAGCGGGAGCCGTAGAACTAACATGTCTCAGGTCGGATCCTGACAAACTTTAGCCAACTTCGGAGTTCACCCAAGAGCCACGCGCTCCAAACTGGAGATGAGGCGTCTTTGCTGAGCAAACACTGGCTCTTCATTTCCTCCCGTCAGACAATCCCTGCGACTCCCTGCCAGCCGGGGGCTGTCCCCGGCAACGGCAGCTGTGCGGTGATGAGCGGGGACCGATGGGCTGACAATCCCGAGGAAAAGGAAATGGAGTTACACTGGGCAGTCAGCACCGCGCACATCTGGGACCACGCCACCCACGCCCAGAATCCACTACCTGGATGCCAGGCGGGTGGGCGAACGCGAGGCCCCTCCCCTAGCAACGCTGCCGTTTCCATAGCAACGAGAGATGGGCATGAGCTATAAAGAGGCAAAAGAAAGGAAGGAGTGTGAAAATAGAAACCCCAATGGCTCACGGGACTGGCTCTCCACCGACACCGCTCCCTCCGCATACTGCCAGCGCAGGCCTGGGGCGAGCCTCCAGCATGGGCACCAGTGGGCTCCCCACAAGTGTTAATGGATTTATCCTCACAGCACCCCCAGGGGTGTGAAGCAGCCAGAGCACCATGGGGCCAGATCCCCAGCAGGTGTCAATCAGCCAGAGCTCCATCGGAGTGCACCAAGTTTTGCCCACTGACACCAGCTGCGGATTTGGCCCGGGGCCCCTCTCACCCAAGGCAGCTTCCCCTGAAAGCCCAGCTGCGGGGCCGTCCAGTGCTCCCAGAGCGGGTAGGGTGACGAGACAGCAAGAGTAAAAAGTCGAGACAGGGTGGGGAGTAATAGGAGCCTATATGAGAAAAACACCCAAAAATCAGGACTGTCCCTATAAAATCGGGACATCTGGTCCCCCTTGAAGCCGGGGAGCTGACTGGGGAAACGTGGCTCCAGCCTTGATCTGTGCTAGGCCGGGAAAGCAGCGTCTCCGTCTCCAGCGCGAACATTCCTGTAATTAATTTAATAGCCTCATTACCAGCGCCGGGGTGAAACATCAATTAAACAGTCCAGGAGGCTCGCTCTGTGACAATGGGATTGTATTCGTTTCCCCCCTTTTGGATTGGCAGGTTCCCGGCTTTTAATAGTCACTTTCAGCAGGCTTTGTAACTCACACAAAAGGTCCCGCTCGCAAGGCCTCGGTTTCCAATCAGGACGTCAGATGTTCCCCAGTCAGGTCGGGCTCTCTGCTCCAGGAGCCCTCATATGGGGCTGGGGGAGGGATGAGCTGCCTCTAGGAGTGGGGATCCTGGAAGGCCCTGGAGAGGGGCCATGGACTGGAACCCCGGAGAGCAGGGACTGGAGTATGGGGGATGGATCACGCGATAATTGCCCTGTTCTGTTCCTTCCCTCTGAAGCACGTGGCACTGTCAGGATACTGGGCTAGATAGACCATCGGCCTGACTCACTATGGCCGTTCTTAGGCAGACTCCCCTGTGTGACCTTGGACACGTCACTTCATCTCCCTGGGCCTCAGTTTCTCCCCTCCCCGTAACCCAGGGGTAATAATTCTCTCCTGTTAATTTAGGTTTGAAGCTCCCGGGAGGAGGGGCTGTGTCTTGCCGTGTATCCGTGCAGCGCCTGGCACAGTCCAGGCCCCGATCTCAGAGGAGGGGGGTTAGCTAATAAAAGCCGCAAGTCACTGCGTGGGTGAGCGCAGGGGCTCCAGAGTTTATGGAAGGTGTTGTGGGGAGTTCCCGTGATCTGGTTCCCCCCGTAGCTTTAATGTGGCCTGGTACTAACTCCCTGGGAATGCACCTACACGGAGAGAGCGCCGTCGATTAACAGTTGCCCTGGTCTCCATATAAGACACCAGGGATTCAAACACCCGTTGCCCTGAACATCCCCAGAGCACGTGTATTGGCGTCGCTGTGGAAAACCCGGCTCCTACCGGAGATCAATAGCCGGTCTCAGACTTGTGCACCATGTGAGACCCCATCTTAATAGAGAGATCACCCACCCGCCAGCGTGAAACCACAATGACCTGTGAGCCACCACAGGTGGGGACGAGACCCATCAAACTATTGCACACTGCTGGGAACCTCCAACTCACCACATCAGCTGAGAATCAACAACTCACCGCAGCAGCTGAGAACCGACAACTCATCACATCAGCTGAGAACCAACAACTCATTGCATACAACTGGGAACCACCAGCAGCTTCCTCTTTGAGAGCTATTGTCTCAGGCTCTCTGCAGACACAGGCAGGTGTTGCTACACCGATTACACTCAAGGCAGTTCCCCCACTTCTCAGTGTGACAAGTAGGGAGAACGGTGGGCATAACTCATGAGGCTAAGCTACTCTGACCTGGAAACCTGGAGCTGTAACCTGAGATGGAGGGGGAGGGGAGTTGACACCTTGGGGCTGGCAAGGGAACAAAGGGCAGGCAGATGCAGGAGTTTTTTGAAAAGGGGTTAGACGCTAGCTGGGGAAGAGGAGGGAGCCCGGATTCGGGGTCTCATCTCCCTGCCCCCGAGAAGGGCCGGGCCAAGGGGGCCTGTTTGTACTGACAGCTCTAAGTTGGATTGTGTGCCTGGCATCTCAGATAAACCTTCTGATCTACTGGCTGGCTAAGAATCACTATGAATCCCAGGAAGTGGGGGGTGTGGGAACGGGACTCCCCCACCCCCCATGACACTCAGATCAGTGGTCTCAGGAAATATCGCTGCAGCAGTTACTCCTGGGCCACATTTTCACTCTTTTCTCCACAAATGTGAGGGCTAGAAATGTATTCATTTAATGACCGTCAGGTGCCTGTCATAATCACATAACTGCAAGATCAAGGGCACAGGACACCAGGACCATACATTTATCCAGTCCTGCCTCTATTTGTTTGAGACAGTAGCTGTGAGGGAAGGAGGGAGCTGCCCCAAGTGTAACTGATGTAGGGACGTCTGCCTGAGTTTGCAGAGAGCCTGAGACAAGAGCGGTGTCATTAGATTGTGGGTTCCTTGGCGCAGGGACTGCCCTCCTTCGGTGTTTGAAAAGTGTCTGGCACATGAAATCTAATCAATCGTGGTAATAATAACCATCGCTACCAGTATGGACTAGTTAGTAAGTACATTCAGTATCGCCATGGTTACCTTACCTCTTCCCTAGCAACACAGAACCAGAATCTGTCACGCCTGCTCATGCTGAGAGTTACTTTTCCTCCTCAACTAGGATCACCAATCTCCTTGGGAAGACTCAAGAACTAACGAACCACTTGTTCTGAGTAGGGGATGTAGAATGCGGCTCATGATAAGCCCCAGATTTCTCCTGATTTGCTACATATGCACCATTACGATGGGCCAGTGGAACTCATTGCCACAAGATGTCAGCAAGGTTATTAAAAGTGGCTGTGGATTTTGGGATGTCGTAATTGTTGGGTGAGCAAGCTAGGGTGCCTTAAAGAGGTCTGACTGTCAAAGGGTGGGCACCTGGCACTGCCTGGAAATCTTGCATGGTTTATATTATAATCAGTCTTTATAAGCACTTGCCATCCGTAGACCTCAAAGCACTTTCCAAGGAGGGTGATATCATTATCCACATTTTACAGAGGGGAAAACTGAGGCCCAGAGCAGGGCAAAGACTCGCCCAAGCAGGCCAGTTCTACAGCCTACATCTCCGATATCACAATCCACAAACCACTAAGCCACACATAAATCAAATGATGGGACAGCCAGCCCCCTACCAAGGCAGCTCCCTTCCTGATCTGCGATGGTTTGAGATCAGCTCATGAGCTGAAGCGGGGGTCTTATAGCCAAACCTCTGGGTTGGGTTGGTATTTGGAACATTTACGGTTCTAGCTCTGGAGTTCCTTGTTACCCATACACACAACCCTTGTTCTCAGACCTGCTAAGCTCTTACACCACCATCTTCACTAGTGACTAGTGAAAAGACACACGTGCAGGGAGCCAGAGATTCAGACTAGCCTTGGTCCTTTGCAGGACAGAGGCCAAAGAGCCAGGAGCGAAGGATACTAAAAGACCCACAGCAGCGCTCGGTGACCCTGGGAACAGCAAGCCCGACGAGACGTCATCTCTCCCTCTTCTTCTCTAAAGACCTTGCTGGAGATGGAACATCCTGCATCGGTCCAGCTAGCCGTGAATAATAACATTTCACAGGGCTGGAAGGCATGCTCTCAAAAGCCCGTAAACCTCTGCCAGCCTCTAGAGGGGGACAGAGAGGCACATGGGGTGAATGCAGTTTACGCACGCCCCCATGGCCGGGGAAGGGTCTCTGTTCCTGGATTAGCCGCCAGAGAGGGATCGAGAGGAAGGCTGGTGTAATGGTTAAAGCACCAGCCAGGGACTTTCATCGGCTCCAAGGCCAGAAGAAAGCCCTGTGATCACCTGGCCTGACACGTCGGCCCTCGGAAGCCCACAAAATATTCCCGGAGCAGATCTTTTTGAAAAACATCCCACCTGGATTTAAATGTTCCCGGGGCTGGAGACTTGATCGCGGTGCTGGGTAAGTTGCTCCAATGGACACTTTCCCTCCTTGTTAAAAACAGACACCTTTCCCATCTGAATTTGTCTAGCTTTCCAACTGTACATATACAATGACGGGGTGTAAATTAGCTGTTACCACCAAGAGAGGGATCTTGGAGTCATTGTGGATCGTTCTCCGAAAACATCCACTCAGTGTGCGGCGGCAGTCAGAAAAGTGAACAGAATACTAGGAATAATTAAGAAGGGGATAGAAAATAGGACAGAAAAATATCATGTTGCCTCTATATAAATCCGTGGTACGCCCACAGCTTGAATACTGCGTCGCCCCATCTCCAAAAAGATAGATTGGAAATCGAAAAGGTTCAGAAAAGGGCACCAAAAATTATTAGGGGTCTGGAATGGCTGCTGTATGAGGAGAGAGTAATAAAACTGGGACTTTTCAGCTTGGAAAAAAGACAACTAAGGGAGGATATGATAGAGGTCTATAAAATCATGACTGCTGTGGAGAAAGTCAATCAGGAAGTGTTATTTAATCCTTCTCATAACACAAGAAGTAGGGGTCACCCAATGAAATTAATAAGCAGCAGGTTTAAAACAAACAAAAGGAAGCATTTTTTCACACAATGCAGTCAACCTGTGGAACTCCTTGCCAGAGGATGTTGTGAAGGCCAAGACTATAACAGAGTTCAAAAAAGAACTAGATAGGTTCATGGAGGATAGCTCCATCAGTGGCTATTAACCAGGACGGGCAGGGATGGTGTCCGTAGCCTCTGTTTGCCAGAAGCTGGAATGGGCAACAGAGGGCGGATTTCCTGTTCCGTTCATTCCCTCTGGGGCACCTGACACTGGCTGCTGTCAGAAGACAGGACATGGGGCTAGATGGACCTTTGGTCTGACCCAGTCTGGTGCTCTTATATTCTTCAACTTCCAGCCACTGGGACCTGTTACACCTGCTAGATCGAAGAGGCCGTGATCTAATCTTGACAGGCCCGAGGTCAAGTCACCTGCTTCCTGGATCACCCTGGCCGAGTCTCTTCCCTGCCTCAGAAGGGGTTGGAAGGATAAATACGGTAACGGTTGGGGACTGCTCAGATCCTGGGGGAACGTGGGCAGTTCAAGTATACCTTGGATTAGTGGGGAATAGATGCTGTATTCAGAAATGAAAGTGACTTGATTCTGGAATAATTCCTCCCATCACGAAGCTCTGCTGGAACTGTGTTCAGAATGACATGTCCATGTGGAGGAGTTATTCTGGATTAGCATTGCCGCTCAATTTCCCCTGTGTAGACCAGCCACGAGTGTTTAAAGTCTGACACTCCAAAGTCACCAGTCGCGCTAGGAAATCCCGGCCATTCGCTCTGTTTCGGAGCTAGGCAAACTGAAGTGCAGAGCGAGGGGAGTGAGCGGCCACGGTCCGTTGTGGCAAAGGCAGGACTGAACCCCAGATCTCTGGGGGCCTAGGGCCTTAACCACCAGGTTGTGCTTTTTTACTCCCAGACATTTCAAAACAGCAGCAAGTCGGAGGGAGCAGGGAGGGTGCGTTCCTGGCCTCCGGCAGGGATTTGTTGTAGGAGCTCCGTTTGTCATGCACACTTTGCAGGGGGGAGAGGAAACACTTCTCCCTGACAGCTGTTCCTTCCTCAAGCCAGTCAGGGGTGCAAGTGTACATCAAAGGATGCTCCAAGGAGGCCAGGCATCCTAGTGGTCAGAGCAAGGGACCTGCTTCTTCATCGTCCTGCACCTTGTGCAACCATTTATCTGGGAGCAAAACACTCCCAGAGGAACCGGTAGCTTCGGTCCCTCACAACACCGACTCAGGGCCCAGAGGCTGGGTGCTGTTCTGGACTCTTGTGGGGAGTCGCTTATAGCCTAGGACAATGAATCATAGCCCCTTGGTACTATTTCTGACTATGAGAGGGAGTGAGGTCTAGTGGTTAGAGCAGGAGGCTCCTGGGATTTAGTGTCCGGCCTGGGAGTGCTGTCTAGGAGTTGGAGCAGGGGAGGGTTTGGGGAGACAGGACTCCTGGGTTCTGCTCATATCTCTGCCATGTGACCATAGGCAAATCGCTTCCCGGCACTGGGCGGCTGGGTGGCCCTGTGGTTAGAACAAGAGGGGGACCAGGAGTCCGGGGTTTTAGCTGAGTGCTGCCTAGGACTCAGAGTCAGAGTCAGAGAAAAGATGGGCGTCCCCAATTCAGTAACGATGTAAGCACCTTTCAGAGCCCAGGTGGGCACTCAGAAAACCAGCCAGCGCTCAGGCTGTTATTCCCGCTCCCGTAAACCGTCCCTCAGCCTCCCCCGAGGAGAGGGAGCTCGCTGCCCCTTGGCTAGCCCTGCATGGGCTCCAAAGCCACCCGATCACCCGTGGGTCCTTCAGTTCACCCTGATTAGGACACGACTGTGACCGCTGTGACCGTCCGGGTGGAGAGCTGATCTGGAGCTCAGTCTCCCGGTTAGCCTGGGGCGGGGGCAGTGTGGGACACAGGGCTGGGGCGAAGACGTAGGCGGGGAAATCTTTAAGCCCATTTGGATCGTTCAGCTGGGTGCCAGGCCAGGGTCACATGTCGAGTCCTTTCCCCAAGGGCCTAACGCTGGGGGATTTTCTCCGTTCAAATGCTCTTGGTCTTGGGTGGGAATTCGACCGGCATGAGGCCACCAAGCCCCAAGGTCTAGTCTATCAGGGGCAATGCCACCCTGGGTGGCGACTGAGCTAGGGGGGACTTCATGGGGCTAAATGGAAGCCAAATTTGGCCTCAAGTGCCAGCTGCTTCTCCCTTCCCTGGGGGGTCTCAAGAGGCGCTTGAGCAAAGCAGACTGGGATCCTCTCCCGAGGGAAGGGGCCACAGCGGGGGTGGGGGGGGGGAGGAGCCTGGCTTAGAGCTGAGGCGAGGGTATGACTGCACCAGAGCAGCCTCTGTTGAAAAGAGACCGGCGGAAGCGCAAACCTAGGTTTGATTAGAAAGAAAAGGAGGGGAGGAATTAACGCACAAAAGCCGGCTGCACTAGATATAACCAGGACCTGGAACTGGCTGGCTTCATAAACTATGAAGCCCGCTGGGAGCGGTTCTGCGCCTTGCGGAATGATCTGCACCAGGCCAGGTGAGATCCACCCTGACTGCACAGTGGTCTAAGAGGCTGTGCAGCGGAGACCGGGGGGAAGACCTGGCACTGATGGAAGTGGAGGAGAATTCCCATGCTCGGGGAGGAGGGGGATATGGGGAGGCAAAGCTAACTCCCAGATGTGGGGCTGGGTGGTTGGCTGGGGGACTGCACCCACCAGCGCCGGATCTCCAAGCACGAGAGGCTATTCCTGAGCTGAAAGAGCCAGGCAGGGGAGACACAGAGTCCCATTACTGCAATTTACCAGCATGCAGGGGACACTGGTGAGAAAGTATTTTGATCTCAACAGTGCCTCTTTAAAACCATGCTGCTGAGCACAGAACTGCCTCCCTGGGGGCCCAATTACAGCCAGACCCTAGGGTCCCTATAACGACCGGTCAGTACAGGAGTCTTTCCCTACAGCCCTTGGGACAGGCCTGTTTTCTGAAGGTGAAGAGGTGACTTATGCCAGGCTGTGAGTACCTAGACGGAGAACCGAGATGTGATAACCCAGGGCTCTTCCGTCTATCAGGGGAAGGACCCAATGGCTGGAAGTTGACACTAGCCGAATTCAGACTGGAAATAAGGTGCAAATGGTTAGCCGTGAGGGTTCGTAAGCAGTGGAACAACCTACCAAAGGCTGAGGGAGAATCCACTTCCCCCTCACTGGGCCTGATTTAATCAAGACGGGCTGATTTCCCACCAGATCTGCTCTGGTTCAAAGCAGAAGGAATGCCGGGAAGCCGTCGGGGCTGTGTTATATCTAAGCCTGGCAGAGAATCCAGATGTTTATTTCTAAACATTTTTCTGTTTTTATCCATTGTGCAAAACGATGGATTTAAAAGGATTTTTTTTTTACATTTTTATCTATGTAAATGTTCACAGTTACTGGAAACTATGCGGGGGCCAGGGAGCTCAGACAATTATTTCATGGTGGTAGATGCTGAGATTCAAAAAGTAAAGGGCTTTATAACCGTCAAAACACAAACTGTCAACACATCCAAAGTGAATCTCCTTCAGTCAACCCCAAATAAGTTCTCAAGAGGCATTTTACTTCCCTTGCCTCTCCATTCATCTCTAGTATTATTGGTGGAAATAGTTTTCCTCGGTTTGTATGGATATGATGAAATTGACGCTTACTGACACCACTAGCAAGGGAATTTTCCAAGGCCAGTGATCCAGGAGGTTAGACTAGATGATCCCAATGGTCACTCTGGCCTGAGATAAATCTCGCAGTGTGGGGTTTCCACTCCCAGTGGGAGAGGTTTCTCTGATACCCATGCTACGTATGCCCTGTAATGCCAGCCATCACCCTAAGGCCTGGCATCTCAGCTAAAATGCTCTGGCAGAGAAGGACTTGCCCATATGGCAGGGCTAGCTGTTACAGGGTAGCTGTCCCTGTGGATGGCCTAGTCCGGATTAAGTAAGGTGCTTCCGAAGTGGACTGGGCGATTCTCTTGGAACAGAGCGTCCACATGGGGGAGCTATCGCAGAATGGCCTGTTTCACAACGGCCATTCCAGTCAGTTTCCCCGTGTAGACAAAACCTTGCCACTGAAAATCAGGTCCCTGACAACACTCTCAAATGATGAACATTGAGCTCCTTCAATTCCCTGCCCTCGCCCCTTAATCACCCTGGGCTCTGTCCTCCTAGAGCCCCCAGTCTGTCTCCAGCATGTGTAGGCCAACAAGGAGCCCACGAGTGAGTAGGGGGCGGTTACCCCAGAGAAGGAGCCAATGCCTCCGCACCCCCAAATCACATTGGCCTTTACTGCATCGCACACTCAGATAAAATCTGTGGCCCAATGTCCCACCGTGAGTAAAAAGCACACATCCAAGCCCCAACATTGTCTGTTCTGCCACAGAGGCCTTCCAGGGTGTCAGATCCATCCCTGGCATGACTCCAGAGAAGCCAGCGGATGGATTTCACCCAGCATCAGCATCCGATTCCCTTCCTGGTTCCACTAACTCAGGATAACACTGTTCCCCGACACAGAGCAAGCCAGACGCCAATCAGCAAAACAGGCTCTGATGAGGCCCCAGGATTTTGAAGTGGCTGATGAAACATTAGCTGCCAATGAAATCAAAGTATGAAAATGTTTCAAGGAAGCAGCCATGTGTGCGAGTCACGGAATTCATTGCATTGCCACGCACGTGAAGCCAGGTCATTCTATCACAAGCACACACACAAATCCAGTTCTTTAGAACATGCACACGTCCACAAACCCACTTCATGGCACTATTATATGGTGTACGTGTAGATTCAAATGCATGCACACCATTGCTCTCTGCTGGATGGAAGCAGGGCAGCTCAGAGGTGTACCGCAATCCCCATGCTGACACCAACACCCCAAACTAGTCTCCTACGCATCTCTAGCTCCCGCCTTTCCGGTCTCCAGGGCATGGGAAAAAGCTGCCCTCTCTTCCCATGCTTTGGAGAAGAGGAACATGCTCCTGTTTCAATTCCGGGCGACTCTGTGCTAAGCCGGGTACAATTTTTTACCTAGCGATGTGGATGTCCCTTCAGTGAGAGCCAAGCCCATTTCAAATAGATACACAGGCTCAGGCCCGGCTCATACCACCTAGCTGCGCTGCCACCTCCAGTAGCACCCACCGGCCCCAGGCAAGATCAGGGTCCCTTTGTGCCTGGCGCTGTACAGTTGGAGCGAGAGAAAGCACTCCCAGGTCAGCCAGCATGCCAAGGAGGAGACGGGAGCCCAGGCTGATCCTGCCGTGTTACCAAAGGAGAATCTCGCCCAAGTCCCTCGGACTCTGGGATAATGTTTGGAGACAACCTCGCTGGATTCTTAGTTCGGGTGGAAGGTGGCTCCCTAAGATAAAACCCACTTTTCAGGCAGCCTAACTTCTACCCTGCTGTGAAAGGTCACCACCCTCTATCTTCTTGCAGTGTAAACTATACACCTGGGACCACAAACCAATCCAGCCAGCCGGGGGATCTGGCTCCACTGCCTCCCGTGGCGTGACACCGAGTTACACCCGCTGGGGTTCTGACGCAATTGAGTCTCATGGAGTCAGATCCCATTCCTGCCTGCTGGGGATCGGGCCCCACTGACTCCAATGGAGTAATGCTGATTGACCCCAGGGGCAGGGCTGGTCCCACAGACTCCAATTTACACCTGCTAGGGAGCTAGCCAGGAGCAAATCATTCAAAATTATTCCACCTGCTGAGCTCTCCCAGGGCATCTTGGTTTCTCTCTTTGGGGGGGGTCGGGTCTGCTGCCTACCACACGCTGTCAGCACTTTAATCATCCTCCTATTTATTAGGACTTGAATTTCTAAAGCGCGCATCGTCGCAGCGCCAGGGGAACCATCTGATCTCTTCAGATCTAAATCCCTCCCTGGCCCCATTCAGCCCGGCCACCGCTGAAATGGACGGTGCCACTTTATGCCCGCTGAAGGTTTGGCCCATGCCATTTCCAAAGCGTGTTTGTCTGCCTGGTAAATAAAGCCGCTTCTGGCGGAACACCTGTCCCTATACATCATGGGGAGGCCGCGGGTCTGCCATGCCGCTCTGTCACACCCACATCGCCCCTGCCCCACAGACAGGACCCCTGTCCCCAGCGCAGGGGCACGCAGGAAACATTCACTTTCCAATCAACGTGGGGGCTGGCATCGCTCTGGCGAATGCATCGAGAAGACCGAGGGGCCACTGGCATTGGGTGCCCGCCTTCGGAGCAGGGCACAGACTGGACATGGGAGTGGACGGGTAAAGGCACCGGGAGGATCCCGGAGCAGGGGAGACGATGGAAGTTAACGGGGGAGGGTGGATTAAAAATCGATTCCGATGATTAAAGGGTCGGGAGGCACCGTGGCAGGATCCATCCCGAGCCGATTGTTTTCTGCTGAGGCATCAGTCACAAATCGAACCTGGCACAAGCTGGGGGGGGGGGTTCCCAGGTGGCGTCAGCCCCCTTTGTGCCAGCGATAGAATCCGGCCCCCCGGGACTGTAAGGAGAGACCCACTGAATCGGGAAGAGTCGGGGGGGGGGTGCAAAGGGAGGGGAAAGGAGCTGAGATGCCAAGGTAACAGAGACACACATACAAACACACACACACACACACCGTTCCCCAGCCCACCCCCACACGCCCTGCTCCCAGAGCCTCCAGCCAAGAAACCAGAGGGAAACCCCCCAGCACCCACCATGTGTCCAAGCTGCCCCCTCCCCGCATACCTGGGGGGCTGCTCCGCTCTCTGCTCCCCACCGCGAGCTCCGAAGGCACCAAGTTACTTCCCCATGCTCGCCGCCTGGCAGGGCTGGGGCGGGGGCTGCGTGCGGGAGGGGAGGGGGAGCCGCGCCAGCTGCCGGCTCGCTCGGAGAAACGCCCCCCCCAGCCCCCGCCCTTGCAGCCGGCCGGAGCCCGCCCCGTGGGGGGGGAGGGCGGAGCGCGAGGCGGATCCTGGGGAAAAGGGGGGCATGGGGCGAGCTTGGAGAGAGGCTGGGCGGCCAGCACCCAGGGGCGGGGGGGGAGCAGATGCCCAGCACCCAGGGGCGGGGGGGGAGCAGATACCCAGCACCCAGGGGCGGGGGGGAGCAGATGCCCAGCACCCAGGGGCGGGGGGGGAGCAGATGCCCAGCACTCAGCGGCTCTCAGGCCCAGGGAAACGTCTTGGCAGAGGAGGCCCGGAGCTCCTGAGAATTCAGCACCTCCCAGTGCAGGACAGCTCCCCCCCCCCCCCCCCGGGGAGGGCAACTCCCCCACCCCCCCCCCCCCGGCCCCCGGGCGCCCCCCCCCGCCCCCCCGTGCAGGACAGCTCACGGATCCCCCCCACCCGCTCCCAATACACACACATTTCCCTAGCCAGGTCCTGAGGGGCAGGAGAGAAACCCAGCTCCCTGCTCCCCTACCAGCACCCGGCCCTAACCCCCTGGTAAGGCTCTGCATCCAAAACACACACACACACACACACCCCTAAAACGTGGGGGCTGGTAAAAGAAACGGGGGGGACTAGTTCATGCATTTGCCCTCTGTCTGCCTATTACAGTAGCACCTGGAGGCTCGCGCTGAGAACAGAGGCCTAGTGCTGGACACAGTTGGCCTGACAGCCCACCTTGAGAAACTCAGTGTGAAGAGATGAAGGGTGGGAAGGGAAACTGAGGCACAAAGCAGGGAAAGAGACTTGACCACACCCCCAGTAGAACCCAGGTCTCCCAGTCCAGTGCTCTACCCACTAGGCCACGCTCCTTAGAACACAGGAGCCCTGGACACAGTGTTTAGGGCTGGCATGGTCAAAGGCACCTACGGAGGGAGTGAAATTTCCAAAGGGGTCACCCCCTTCCCCTCTACATTTGCTTTAATACCTGTTGCCTTGTCTCCCTCCCCACCCTGTCTCCGCTTGCCGGCTTTGCTGCTGCTCTCCAGCGGGCAAAGGGAGCAGGCTGGGGGGAGAAAATACTCCCCAACTCCCCCCACCCCCACTTCCTTTGGTTTCCTGGCCACACAACAATCTCCCTCATGAATACGCAAAGTGCCCAGAGTTTATTGGTCCAGGCACTGCATGTGTCAAGCGGGGGAGTAGGGGGAAGAATGCCAGAGCTCCAAGCAAACTGCATATTTATTATGCTCCACGAAACCCAATGGCAAGAAGGGCAATTCAAATGAAACCTGCCCATTTAAGAGAAAAAATCCTCTTTGGTAACGGGCCCGTCCAGGAACGCTTAAGGGGCCAAATCTCCTTAAAAGTACAGTCCATTTCCATGTGACTGTACAAAACCAGCTGGGAGAGAAATTCCATTCAATCACCACCCTGCCTGATTTATTTTTAGCGCTGTTTTCTACACCAGGCAACCCTGCAGGAAGTCAGCAAGATGCCTACGGAGAGAGGAAATTAAGATCTTTTGCCAATTACTAAAGGCTGTTGCCTTTCATTTTTCAGGTGCACTACAGAACTCAGATTAAAACATACAAAACTCTTCCAACCTGGCTGTTGAGAGTATGAAGAAGGGAGAAAAAGCAAGAGAATTCAGCGCTAGTGAGAGTCAATGACTGAGAGCAACTTGCCCGGTGGTGATAATTATCTTCATTCAAATGAAGGCCAGACCACCTCATACCAGCCGCTGTATGAGAGACAGTCCTTGGCGCATGCAACTCACAGTCTAGCTAGACAAGACTATCTCAGGGGAGAAGAAAGGAGGGGAGATTTATCCCATTTCACAGATGGGGAAACTGAGGCCCAGAGAGGCTACCTGACTTACCCAAGCTCACACAGGGAGTCCACTGCAGAACAGGAACTGGTCAGAAACCTCCTGAGTACCAACCCAGGGCCAAGTACAGGGGCAGCCCAGAGATATATAGATAACCCCGGCGCATCTGGCATGGTGCTTTTAGTGACTCCACCCCCTGCTCTGCATATATTGGTGGTTCCCAACCTTTGGCCCCCTACTCATCCCTGAGAAGAGCTGGCCATGCCCGTGGGGCTAGTCCACCCTCTGCCTGGCCGGTGGTTGCTGAAGAGCATTCAAAGCAGTGCACCCCCCGCTCACTCGAGGGGTTGGGCCCAATGTCAAGAGCTTGGTGATTGGCGGATTCACATCCACTAACCCACCCCTGGGGCCTGGAGCAGAGGGCAGCCGTGCCCCAGGACAGGTGTATTTCACCATTTGTATTGCTGTAGGATGTGGGGCCTCCGTGAGCACCAGACGCCCAGCGTGGAGATGGCCCCTGGCCCAAAAGGCTTCTGCTGTGAGCCAGGCAAAGATCAGGAAAAGGAAAGTGAGGCCCCGGGGCACGGTCACCAGCAGCAACGGCAAAGAACCGAACCAGATTTTCCAATCCAGTGCTCAGCCTCCCTTGGGCTGCACCAGAATTGATCCTGAGGTTAAAGCAATACTCTTTCATACCCCGCCCCCGGCTATCCATCACCTCTCCGCCCCCACACCTACCTGCCATCCCATCCCACCATGGGAAAAACGGGGCACAGGTGTGTGTCTGGCAGCTCTTTTTAAAGACTTGGAGGTAGGGGAAGGAGAGAGAGACCGTACTGGGGAGGAGAGAGGGAGGAAGGGCAGGACCTGCATGAAGAGCATGGGAAGGGAGAAGGATTCAGTCTGTTAAGGGAGGGATGCTGACACAACAGCTCTGCTTCATCCTGGTGTTTTGCTCTCTGGCCCCCCCGCAGCCCCCAACACGAGAGCCGCCCACAGAAATCAGAGCAAGGGCAGGAGAAATCCTGCTGATCGGCAGGAGCCTTTCCCACAACTCGGGGGCTGAGAGGGCTGCAAATTGCCACAGCTCAGAGATGCTGGGTTTCGCCAAGATCACAACTCCCACGTCCCTGCGCGTTATCATTTTACTTGTAGTGTACAAAGTGACAGTGTGGTCTAGTGGTTAGGGCTCTGCCCCCAGGCCTGCTTGGCATGCCACTTCCCCACCCCGTGCCTCAGTTTCCCCATCTGTAAAACAGGGTAACGAAGCTGTGTGTGCTGTGATCCACCTAATGACTAGGAGTGCTCCCTGGAGGCCGTGCTGTACTGATCTGTGGTAATGAGACGTGCCCCAAAGAGGTGAGGACAGAGAAATAGCTCCCCAGGCGTCTCCTTCCTAACAACCCAACACTTGCACCGCCCCTTGCAGCGGAGGATCTCATGGCGTTTAACAAACGTCAGCAACTTCAGCCTTGCCGAGGCCCAGCCTACTGGTGACAAGCTCCCCATTTCACCCAGCGAGTTCCCGGCCGTGCGGGGAATAAAACCTACATCTCCGGCCCCCTGCGCCTAAAACAAAACGTCTCTCCCCCGTCCGCCCACTGCTTCACGTAGAGCAGCTAGAGAATCCTGGTTTGCACGGCTGGCCCTAGCTACTGCCAGCCTTCACCCTAGCTACTGCAGCTCCCCAAAACCCAGAAGAGATTCAGAGGAACTCAGCGTAGAAAGACTCCAAGAATCCCGATAATTCAGCTCGGTTCAGCAGCACCGGCTGCCGACTCTCCCAGCCGTCTGGGAAGCACACGGCTCCCTCCCAGGTGCCCTCAGGGAAATGCGGAGCCCAAGGCCTGTGTGCAGCATGCAGGAAATCAGCCAGATATTCCCTCCCGGCAGCCTTTGGAAATGACAAACCCGGACGCTCGTCACAAGCTGGTGTCTAATATTAACGGTGATTTCTTGTCTGGCAGGGGTATATGGGGCTGCTGCCCTGTCAGACGGTGCTGCCTGTCCCTGGCACCTGCAGTGTAGCTCCCAGGAGCCCAGCCTGCCACGACTCCCTGCTCCCCCGACTCACTGGGTGACCCCAGGCAAGTTGCTGCCACAAGCTGTGCCTCAGTTTCCCTTCAACCTGTAAGACGGGGAGAAGTATAATTAGAGGAAACCAGAAGGGTCCATTTTGATCGTCCAGCTCGACCCACCGCAGAGCGCCTCCCCTCACGATTCCTGCCTCCAGCCCAGCCGTTCAGGCTGTGCTCGGGCTTTCAGACAGAAATACAGGGGTCACCGAGTCCCGTCCCCTGCTATCACAAGCAACCCCGTCACAGCCCCCGCTTCAGAAACTGTCCTGCTACATGGGGGTTGGCCCCCCTGTTCCGCTCACGAGGCTCCTCCAGAACCCATGTGATGCAAATCCAGGTCCTTCCGGTGTCGGTTCTTCCACGGGTTAGAGACCCTCCCTGCTACACACGAGCCCAGTTCTAGTCTCCGCTGGTCTGGCTTCAGCCCCCAGCCGCTGGCTCTCACCAGCCTTTGCCTGCTAGACCAAGTCACTCTCAGAAATCACTTCCCACTCCCAGGCTGCTCATCATTCTCTGGCCCGAGGGCCCTGCTGCAAATTGAGCCCCCAGGAGAGCTCCAAATGCCCCCTGAAACGTGGCCTGCAGCCCCTCTAGCAGGGATCTCCAACTAGCTCCACATCCCTTTACCAGGGAGGACACAGATGGCAGCAAGACACGGGGTGCATGGGAACCTTTACTGGACGCGGGGGGAGGATTCACGTAAACGTCCATCCAAGTCAGCTGTGGCCCCGGTGTCACTGTTCAGGGCCTCATGTGTGCACAGAGCTGGCAAAGGAATGGAGAAGTCCGACGTTCATCCTCCGCTCTCCCCAGCAGGCGGGGAGCACCTAGTCCTTGCTGTGTGTACCAGGCACATGCTGCACGGACCGGCACGCGTCCACATCAGGGAGGCTACAGCACGGCTTCCGGGTTGGCTGCTCCACTCTCAGACGATCCTCCATCATGTCCTGATTTCTCCCTGTCGCCACCGTCATTGTTCCCCTGGCCCTTCATGGGGCCCTTGGACTGCCAGCCCTTCCCGGAGCCCCTGCGGAGAGCAGGATCCTGCAACCATGCTGGCCAGAAATCAGCTGCGATGTGGCGAGCGCAGCCCACGCCCACTTATTCCTCCACTGCTTCCCCATCAGTGCTGGCATCTCGTATCCGCCGGGAGACGTGACTATGGCTTGCCCGCCGTGCCACCTCCTGGCGAAGCCGCTCCAGAAGGCACTGAGCCGTCTGCTTCAGGCTGTGCTGTGTGGAGAAGAAGAGAGAGAAGCAGGGACCCGGTGAGTGGGACGGGCACAGAGAGTTACAGCAGGGCTACTGACAACCCCCCTTCATTTCAGGAGCCGGCTCAGACCGCCCAACAGGTCTGGTCTCCCGCCGCTCGACTGGCCTAGCGCTCGCTTCTGCCAACCCTGCCCATGCGTCCGCGCAAGAATCTTCTCCTCTGCAGCTCCTGCCTGCCTGTCTCTCCATCTCACGTCAGATCTCCTAGGCTGGGAGCCTGCTCGGGCAGGGGCTGCCTTCTGCGCTCCTTGGCTGGACGGCTCCCAGCACAGCGGGCTCTAAGTGCTAGCTGAACGGATCTCTCCTCCTTTCTCTGCTAGCTGTTCTGTATCCTGGCTTGTGTCTAACTCTGGCAAGCGGCTGGGGTGTGCCGTGCACAGAACACGCCCTGCAAAGTCGTCTGCCATTCTGACTGCACCCCGATGTCGAACTGCGGGACTCCGGCCTGGCCGCTTTCCCTTGTGACCGCTGGGTTTACAGGCAGTGTTTGGGGCTGTACTTAAGGCCGACCATGGGGAGCCGAACTAGGGCAACTCAGACGTTTGCCTTTTCTCAGCCCTAGAGACAGTCTCCCTCTTGCTGCCCTGGCCGACTGCAGGAAGGAACTCTTGCCTCTCTTTATGAGGCTGAGGCTGTCCGGGAAGATTCTCCGAGAGGACAAAACCACTCCTGGTTGTGGAGAGGACAAAACCTGCAGTACAAGGACCACAGGACTAGGTCACCCTCCCGTTGGAGCAGTGCCTGGTAGACAAGCTCCCCATTGCTGCATGCGACATTCTGGTTGTGTCTGCAGTGCCTATGCTGGGGACATTCACCGCCACTTGGCAATGGGTTTTTTACACCCGCGGTGGCTGCCCTTCTCTGCTCCCCCGCATGCAGGGGCTGAGTCGGGGCCTGCGTTTCTATTTGAAATGAATCGTTAACAGGCAGAGCAGAGTGGAGAAGGGTCTCGAGAGAGCTATGAATTCTGAACCCCGTGTTACCCTCGGCCCATACAAGCGCCAGCGGCTCCCCAGCCAGGTAAGGCCCCGGGAATGTAGACGTGATAGAAGGAAATGCTCCCCCACGGGGCGAGCAGGCACAGGTGCTGGCGTTCACAGCACAACAGATCAGAGGGTCAGTTATCACAACGCTTCTGTCATCAGTAACTTTTGCAGCTAAGCTAGGAAGAGCCAAATCTACAGCATCAGCAGATCCCAGCAAGGAATCCCCCGTCCTCCCATATTGTTGGCCTGTGACACTATCAGAAGTGGGGAAAGCGTTTTATAAATCATCTTCTGTGCCCAGCACTGGGCGCCGCTGAAGGCTGCACCACGGGACGGGGTGAACCAGCGACCAGAGCTAGTAAATAGAGGCAGGAATCCCCAGCTAGACGGCCCGACAGTCTGCAGAGGTGAAACAAAACCAGCTTCCTACTTCCCTCCTTCCCAGCCACACTTGGCATCCCCAGAGTTCTGCAGCATGGATCTGATCTGTCCTGGGAATTCTGGGAGACTCCCGACTGGTCAGTGAGAGAGGCCGACTCCCTCAGGTTGGAACATCTCCCGATCGCAAGGGGGGATGACCCGATCCCCAGAAATAGGGACCACAAGCATACATCCAAAATCTTATTGTCAAATCTTACTCCCACATTTCATCGCCAAAGACTGCACAGGATTTAAACCACGTACACAAGGGTCACTTCACCTGCCACAGTCACCTTCAGGCTGGGATGTGGCAGCTGTTAACAGCTACAGAGGAACTCCATGCACCAGCTTAAGACAGGAAGTGAAGCATAACCCTGTGCCCAACTAACAGGGGAGTTTTCACCCAGAGAGAAGGTCACTATCGTTGGCCAGGGCACTGGGACAGCTGAAGTCAGAGGACTACTGAGATCCGCCTGGCCTTCTCAGAAGGGCCAACTCACTTGCAGAACATGCAGGCCCTTCAGACACACCACGGCCAGCTCACAGAGCCCGTCGCAGGTCAGGTCTGCGTACTCCATGGACAGCAGAGGGCTGGGGAAACTCCGCTTCCAGAGCAGATGGAACTCCCCAGCGGGCTGCGACGAGGCTTCGGCCTCTGCGGTGCCAGCACCGGTAGCGCCTGAGCTCCAGTACTTGTAACAGAGCAGCTCCTGTAACGGGGGAAGAGAGAAACACGCTGGGAAGCAGTCGGACAGATGGGCCGTGCTAACGATGGACAGGCTGCGCTGGCAGGGGAGGGAGTAACCCAGCGAGATGCAGGCGCAACACGAAACGACCAACATTTGCAAAAGAGCCAGAGAGCTCCTAATCAGCCGCCACCCCTGGACAGCCGACCCTGCTCCAGCAGGCCTGGCATTGACTGGCCCATTGCAGCGGAAGGCATGCACAGGAAACACACACATTTAAACCTTGTTAGCCAGTAGAACTCCCTGCCACATGATTTCACTGAAGCCAAGAGTTCAGTGGGATCCACTGAGGGATGTTTATGTGATTAACAAGAAGATCTGGCCTAAGAACAGAGATGATTTGGCAGGGCTAGAGATTCTCCTGCTTTAGGGCACGAGCTGAGCTCTAGACACTAGAGAGGTAACAGGCTCTTAGCTGGTGCTCAACCGGATGCTGCCTCAGTTTCCCCAGTTCTGCAGCCAGACAAAATCACCACAGCCTGGGGCTTCTACTTTTTATCCTAAGACGGTTCCACTTAAAACTAGACACACACAACTTCTGTCTGCAGGCTCAGGAGACCCCTCCCGAGGGCTCCCATCCACCACAAAGACCAGCTGCCACAGCTCCCCCACCTCTTCGAATCTCTCCCTGAACTCCGGCTGCCCTTTCTATCTGGCTAGGGGGTCGCACGGCAGAGACGGAGCTGGGGGCGGAGGGGTTCACAAATCGAATACGTGTCAATCATGCAACGCAGTCGTGGAAAAGGTGACTAGCATCCCGGGGGGTTCACAGGAGCGTCGCGAGTAAGACACAGGGGGTAACTGTCCCTCGCTGCTCAGCGCTGGGGAACGCCATAGCTCCTGGTCAAAGTGGGTTGGTCAGGGTTCACTTGGCTCGGGCTCAGTGCAGGGGGCTGGACGCGATGCCTCTCAAGGGCCCTTCCAGTCCCGCCATTTAAAGAAGCTCAGTGATTCCCTGATCTCCCAGCAGCCCTGCTCTGAGTCGTGTGCTCCTGTCACATGACCTGCGGACAGCAGAACCAGGAGTGGAAATATTGCGGGAGGTTCCCCTGTGTAAACTCATGCACGCCCGGCATGGGAGTGGGGGATGATGGAGGTGAGAGTGGGACCCAGGAAAGTGTTACAGGCAGGAGAGACGGTAGGAACCCCCGGGTCCCCCCTTTCCCTGCCAGGAGCCAGTTGCCCCCCTCTCCCATCTGGCAGAGTCTCAGTACCTCCCCTCCCTCCCTCTACTACCGCTCTGCCCCCTGGACTCAGTCTGGTAAAGGGCCAGGTCACCATGGGGCAGGGCAGTCCCACACGTCACTACAGGGTTTGCTGCACCTTCCCCTGCAGCAGCTGGGACTGCCCAACCCCTCCGTGCCTCTATCTCCGACTGACCCAGCAGATCCCACCTGACACGCTCACTCACTGCCTGGGGCCGGCCCCAGCCCAGCCCGGATCAGTGAATTCCACCATCCAGAGAGGGAAGCAGGAGCCCACCCCCAGCAGCCCGCCCTGCCCCTCCACCTACCTGTCCATATGTGCCCAGGAGTATCTCGGGCGCTCCGTCGAAATCGACGTCAGTCACCAGGGCACAGAGCACGCTGTCATACTGGTCACTGGCTGGCAGGATCAGCTGGTCTGCCAGCCCCTGGGTCAGGACGTTCCTGGGGGCACGGAGAGGGACGTTACCAACTGCAGAGCACGGCTCTCCTGAGTGCCAGCCCAGCCCCATACGTGCTGGGCCACACTGTGTCTCAAACTCCCCCCCGGAAGCCTGGGTCAGGCTCAGCACTGAGGAAGGCTCCTTGGGGAGGACCCTGGCTCTGGGAAAGGCGGCGTATTGCTGGGCTAGCCAGGCCATTCCCCTCCTGATCACGGCCCCGTCTCCAACGGAACTGGGTGGGAGCAAAGGCCGCAAGCCCCAGCTCTGGGGCACTGGGAGAGGGATCCTGCCAATCCAAGCTGCAGGTGAGCTGGGTGGGAGGAGGCCTGCCCCCGAGCCAGCCACACCACAGCAGCTCTCTGACGGCAGCATCTGAGCCCTCGACCCCACGTTCAACCTGCCCTCATGATCCCGTCGTCCCCAGTCAGGGCCTGGAAAGGGCCCCACGGGGAGAGCGCCAGGAAAGCGTCCTAGTACCCTATCCCCTGCACTGACCTGTACACCACAGACAGCTCGATGGTGCTAGTGACGAGAACGCTGTAGCCCTGGTCGCTAGCATTACCTAGGGGAAGTAGAGACAGCGGGTCGTGACGGGGAGACACACCAGCCAGCGGGCTAATGCTTGGCTCACAGCCATCGCAGAGCTCTAGGCAACCTGGCAGCTTCCCTCTCCCCATCTGCCAGGCAAGCTCAGCTGGGCCCCCCTCGACCCCCATTCCACCTGCTGCCTTTCCTCAGCCCGCCTCTATTTCAGGAGGCGAGCAAAGCGGAAAGCAGGACTCCAGTGGCCTGAATCTCCCCAAAATGTGCCCCCCAAGACTTCGGGCACAGAACAAGTGCCTGTTTGCTAACTCACCTGAACCCCAGGCAGCCCCCAAGGGCTGGAAACCGGAGTGAGGGAGAGGGCTGGGGCTGTTTGCGAGGGAAGGCAAAGAACAAGCTCATTTGTGCTCTGCGCTGCAAGGGTTAACGTGCATCAGCCCTCACTGGGCACCCCACGAGTTACAAATGAACCCCCGCAATGTCTGCTTGGTCAAATCTACGCCACGCCTCCGAGGCCCAGCTCCCTTCTCACTTACCATTGTGGGCAGGGTCCCCCTCGGAGGACGGCAGCTTGAACACCAGGACCTTGGAGATGGGGCCGTCCTGCTGGACGCTCCAGCTCTGCAGCACCTCTGCAGTGGAGACAGACAGGTGCTGAGGGCAAGGCGGGCGACCCAGCCCGGAAGGAGCAAAGGTGTGGCCCACACTGCAGCTGCCTGGGACTTCTTGGGCAAAACATTCTCCCGCCAAGTCACCCAAACTGTTAGCGGGAAGGATCAGCTTTGACGAATCTCCCAGTAGTTACTTCGTAGGGAATACGTTTGTTTTTGCTTTCTCCAAACCAGCGAGTGAGTGAAACGCGTGGGGAAACGGAGCTCAAAGGACAAAGCCTGTTGCATAATCCTCTCCACGTGGAGGGGGCTGGCGAGCTGGATAATAAAATTTGTACTGGCTGGGGTGTGGACCAGGGCAGGACGGTCCAGCCCTGGGGTCCTCGGTTGGGAAGCTAGTGGTTATTTTGCTTGTAGCCTTTCTACTGTTGGCTCGTGCAGAGGCCAGCCAGGAAGCCTGCATGTAACTGCCGCTGGGTGTGGCCCTACCTGTGTGAATGCTGGTAGAAGTGTAGGAGGTTATCCCAGCGGCTCAGTGAGAGGGAGCCCATGCTGGTGGGTCAGAGGGCTCAGTGGTACCCCAGTTCTAGGTGCACCGCGGGGGGAACCCGTCACACCCAGCTCACCCATCAATGCCCTGCGTGCCCTTGGAAGGGCAGCCCTGGCTCACCTCTGCTGGCCTGCTCCACCTGGGCCACCCGGACATAGCCGCTCTGGCACCCGAAGGCTGTGAGCCGCTGGCTGGAGCCGGGGATGTTACAGACATCCAGCCACAGCACGCTGTGGGGGAAACACAATACGTGGGGTTGTGCACTGCCAGGGGAGGGGACGCTGCCCCGGGCGGGGAGGGAGGCGGAGGAAAAGGCAGTAAGAGAGAAGAAGCGGGGAAGAGGGAGAGCACAGAACTGCGAGTAGCAGCAGGAAGCCCTTGCATGCGAGCACTAGACTGAGCCCGACTGGCGTCCAACAGAGCAGAGATGGCAGGCTGGGGTCGTGACCACTTTTCCCACTTGCTAAGGAGGGAGAGGAGGTCTGGCTAGGGGGGTGGGAGACCTAGCATGGGAGAGAGTGGGACCCACTGGTGTTAGCTGGGTATAAACCATGGGGTAGAGCCGCAGCTAGTGTCAAATAGATGCCTTGACTCCAACGGAGTGACGCCGATCGGGGGACCTGGCCCCCAGTTTGCAATAACGACCTCCACCCGCTAACACAGGCACCTCCTCCCCCGCACTACCACTCAGCCACACGGGATGGGTCCCTACCAAACCATTTCTCCTACTTGCTAGGCAGCTCCTGGAGCTCCGGGAAGAGGTTCTGCACGGGCTGCTCCTCGAACTGGTGCAAGCCTTCGTTCTGCAAGGGGGAAGTGGTCACGTCATTGCCTGAAACCGCTCCAGGCCTGGCCAGACACTGCGCTCAGGTACACAGGGGCCAATCCCAGTTACTCCCATTGAACTTGCTCCAGTGTGCCTTTGAGGCTGCGTGGCCTAGTGGTTGGAACACCACACAGCCTCAGGAGAGCCAGGATTTATTCCCGACTCTGTCATTGGCCTGCTGGGCGACCTTGGTCAAAGTCACGTCTCTGTCCCTGTGCCTCAGTTTCCCCATCCCAAAAGGGATGTTGAGCCCAACCTCCTCTGTAATGTGCTTTCAGATCTCCTGATGAAGAGTGTAGGTAACACTATGCTATTGCCCCATGGAACATAGTGCACACATTCCTCCCCCACGGCAGCGACCAGCAGCACTTCATCTCCCAGAAGGAAGTGAACTGTCCCAGTTGTCACACAACAAGCTCCCAGCCTTGCGAGGCCACACAGTGCGATGCAAGGGCACCAGGGCGGGGCTTTTCGTATGAGAGAAGCAATGAAGAGCTGTGATGGATTCTCAGCACTTGGAGTCTCTCTCTCGAGACAGGACGTCTCTTCTTAAGAGCTCTGCTCTAGCTCAACCACAAGCTAGGGGCTGGAGGCAGAAAGAACAGGGGAAATTCCTCAGCCAGCTTTATGCAGGTCAGCACAGTATCCCCTGTCTCCTGTGCTCAAGCGCTGTAGGGATGCCTGGGGAATAGCTGCCACACCTCATCCTTTCGAGGGCCTTATTCAGCACTGGGTGAGCGATTCCTGCCTCACCCCACCCCAGAGACAGCTGTATGTCAGCCCTGCGTGAGGGATCCCCATGTTAACAGCTGCCCCACCCTACTCCAGAGGTGGCTGTATTTTAGTGAAGGGAATTAATCCCTGTGCTGGAGAGGAACGGCACCATGCCACACAGGAGTCAATTGCTCTCCGAGTGAGCTCCGGAGCACAGGGCAGAACCCAGCAGCACGTGGGTCGTTTGGCAGGAGTCTCTCCTGTGCACTGAGCTCACCTCTTTGTACAGGTGAATGCAGGGGTCATTCCCGCTCAGCAGAAAGACCATCTCTGGCTGGTCTCCAGCATGGACCCTAGAAGAGCAGAAAAGGAAAAGAATTACCAGAAGAGGCGATTCCACGCACTTGAGCTGTGGGAAAGGGGCCGCTGGAGGAAAGACTTTGTTGCCAATGGATCCCAAAGTGCTTCGCATGGGCCTGGCTCTGAATGGTGCTGAGCACCCTGATTCTCAGGGGCTTCAGCAGGACTTGAGGGTGTTCAGCACACACACAGTCCACCCACCACTGCACTGCAGCAAGCTCTCGGGTGAAACCCTGAAGCTCTTTAACAGTGAAGGGCAGTGCCATTATGTAAGTGAGAACAGGGGGAGGAGAAGTGAAATTGCATGGAGAATTTAGGAATGCAGAATGGAATTTGCACTGGATACCATCTGCGGCTGACACTGTGGTCGAACTCTTTAGGAAAGTGCTACTGGATCTTTAAGGAGCACGAGCAGTCCTAGGCCTAGTCTACACTTAAAAACGTAAGCTGATGTAAGTTGCCTGCATCACCCTATTTGCACATCTGTCTCCACTTCCATTTGTCTCTGCCCGACGTAAATGTCCCGGTACAGCAACACAGTCAATCCACCTCCCCAGGCAGTCTGGCACAATGGCCAGACACTGTGTGACCTGCGTTGACCCTAACAGTCCTCCAGCCGCTGTCCCACAATGCCCCATTCAATGCCCCAGTGATCGTTCTGGTCACAATTGTAAACTCCACTGCCCACAGGTCATGGAACCTGGAAGCCACCCCCACGAGTTTCTGAAATGCCTTTTCCGGATCACCCGCCTCGCTGTGCACAACTGCCCAGCCAACCGTGTCCACTCCATGTACTAGACACACTCAGGCCTCAGAAAGTCAGGATGGCAAATCCCCAAGGTCTCCAATGTCTTTTTTATGGCAGATGTTTCCAGCAGGGAGGGGCTGGGGGGATGGAGCGGTTACTGCTAGCGTGAGCCGGCAGACTCGTGTATGGGAAAAGAGAAGAGAAGAGAATAGCGGAGCGGTATACGTACTCCGCATGGTACAGCTGGAATGGGGTGAACTGCAGCTCCAGGTTCAAGCAGCTTTCTGGAGGGGAAGAACAGAGATGAGTAAGAAGGTAAATTGGACATTGAATTACCCGCTGGTTCTCCAACAAACCATCACCACAAATCGCACCCCAGGCTCTCGGAGAGTCAGAGGCTGCGGCCCAGACGATCTGCTTGAAGTTTAGCACTTCTGCAACGACGCTTTAACCCCACCTCAAAGGGAAGTGGTAGATGCCTGCGTGGCCAGGGATCTAAGAGACTGGCGTTCAAGTCCCAGCAGTGCCATAAGCTCCTGGCAAATCAGCGCGCCTCTCCAGGCCTCACACCCTCACTGGAGAGGAGCACCAGGCCTCCCTGCTCAGAAGGGCAGAAAGTTCCACAACTGCAACGAATATGGGAACTTTAGGAAGACAACACCAATACTCACATTGGCCAGATGCTTTAGGGAAAGTGCCAGGGGATCTTTTGCGACCTGTAACTGGCCAGATTTCCGTTAGGTCTCCGCTGAAAGAGGGGGCCTCACAGGGGAGAGCACCCACTCTTCAGAGCGCTCCCACTGGAGTCACGATCACCATTCCCTGCTGCACCTGTGTTTTCCCTAGAGGTCCCCTAGCTAAGTACTGAGCCAGGCTGATGTGGCTTAGCTTGTAAGATATGACAAGATCACAGTCCTTGGGTTGACTGCAGGAGGCCAATTATATTTATTTCTCTGCTGCCCTGCTCCAACCAGACAACAGCACAGGGGTCAGAGGTCAGACGTTAGCTTGGTTACTTACGTGCGATGGAGTCCAGGTTATATTCAGATCCAGGCTCATAATCACAATAAATGTTCAGAAACGGACTCGCTTTATCTCCAGAGTCCTAGAGAGAGACAGGGAAAAAGAGGAATCTGCCTAAGGATCATCAGAGACATTCGCTTATGGAGTAACAGAACCTGTGAGGTTCATTTCATAGCACGTTTTAGAAAGGAAACATTGTAAGGGAACGGACAGTTCTGGGGACCAACAAAGAAGTCTAAATCCTACACCTCTATTATTTATTATGTAGGAGCACTAGTCACAGACCAGCATGCCAAGGGGCTAGGCAGAAACACAGAATAAAATCACACTCCCTGCCCCATGAAGCTTACAGTCTAATTATCTCACGAGAGACAACAGGTGGACCCGGACCAAGGGAACAATACTGTCCTGTACAATAGTTAATCAGGGGCTCAAAGTTGTCAGTCATGGGAATAAAAGCTGGTTCAGTGGCCTATGTAACATCTAGCACTTTCTATCAGCAGATCTCAAAGCACTTTACAAAGGAGCTTGATATAATTACCTCCATTTTACAGATGGGGAAACTGAGGCACGGAGTGGGTCTCAGTCCTTTCATGCTAGCTATCTCAGCAAAGAAGCCAAGAATTTGGGTTGAGATTTTTCATAGGAGCCTAATGGACTTATGCACCCAACACTAATTGAAACTCAGTGGCAATTGGGTGTCTAAATCATTTAGCCTCTCTGGATCTCTACTGCCTATCTGTACACTGAGGATAATAGCGTGGCTTTACCTCACATTACAGACAGTGAGGTGCTCAGACACTGCAGCAATGGGGATCATATTAGGTCGCTAGCTTAGCCAGATGTTCATGAGATTAGGTCTACACCCAGGGCACATGGCAGGGCTGCGTATGCAGTGGAGAAGTTTGCCCTGCTGCTGACTGGGACGTAGCAGTTTTGTTGCTAGCAATGTCTGCAGGGATTTCACTCCAGCACCTTCCACAAAGCTCCATGCATTTTAAAATGCAACAAACTCCATCTGTTGAAGAAAGTGGAGGGCAGGAAAGGAAAAGCAGGTACCTTAATGAAAGTTATTCCCACCACGAGGCCCCTCTTCGGTGGCGACTTGCTGAAAGTGTCAATCGAGACAATCTCAGCATCAACTGCCAAGAAACAATAAATCATTTCACAACTGGTTACTATTATTTGTACCAGGGAACAGGTCCCCATGGTGCTAGGGCTGTACAAGCACAGACTAAAATAACAGTCCCTGCCTTGCAGAGTTTACGATCTCAGATTAACAGTTTAGTTTTTTGTCAAAGGTCACAAAGTTTAATGCAATAATAATAAACTACACAATACTTGACTCCTGTTTGCAGGTCTTATACAAACAAAGAGTGTTTTTCCATAACCTCTCACATGCCTTTAAAAACAGTGGCTACATTGCACCAGAGATACAAAGATCAGTCCCATTATCTTCATTCCAGAGAGAGAGAGAAAAACTTGAGACACAGTCCCAATGCTACACAAAGAATCATAGGATGGCTGGGAACAGAACCCAGGAGTCCCAGTTCCCTGTTCTAACCTCAAAACCCCAATCCTCTCCCAAAACCCAGGAGTCCTTATTCCCAGCCCCCTCCCCCCAACTCTAACCTGACCTCACTCACCAAGGAAACAAGTGAAAAAGTCCCTGTCACCCACCCCGGTTGGACTCCCCCAAACCTGAGTGTGCTCCCTAACCCACCTCCCCAGAACAGAGGTGAACTGAAGCGCC
>ML677398.1:1031003-1053394 GCA_007922305.1 Dermatemys mawii | reverse complement strand
TGACCCCTGACCCCTCTCACCAGGGATGTAGGTGCACTGCAATTTCCTTGACCACTCATCCTGTGTGACCCCTGACCCCAAAATGACCCGACCCCTCTCACCAGGGATGTAGGTGAACTGTAGCTCCCTGGCCACCGGCCGCAGTTTCTGCCGCAGGTCCTGGTAGCGGAAGTAAATCACCTTCCCTTTGAGGGTGGCCACCAGGAGCCCCCTGGGGCCCTCGCCGCAGGCTCGCCCCGGGCCCCCTGCTCCCTCCGGCCCTTCGGGGGGGCCCCCCACGCCCTGGCCTGGCCCCCCCACCGCCTCCAGCCCAGCCTCCTCTTCCGGGCCTCCCCCAGCTCCCCCCTCTGAGTCCCCCCCAGGCCCCTTGCCAGCCCCGCCCCCTGGGCCCCGCCCAGCCGCCTGGCCCGGCTCCCCCCGGCCCGGGCCGCC
Organism: Dermatemys mawii; assembly: GCA_007922305.1. Classification (NCBI taxonomy): domain Eukaryota; kingdom Metazoa; phylum Chordata; order Testudines; family Dermatemydidae; genus Dermatemys; species Dermatemys mawii. The sequence goes on along the minus strand of ML677398.1, from coordinate 1,052,962 downwards.
CCCGGCCAGCGCCGCCAGCCCGTAGACGTTGCTCTGGGAGGCCAGGCGGGTGAAGCTGTCCTCCAGCAAGGGGCAGCCCCGGCGCGGCCCCGGGGCCTGAGGCGGCTCCATGACAGGCGGCCGCGCGGCCTCCCCCGCCCCCCGCGCGGGACGAGGCGCCGTTAAGGCAGGGCCGCCGTCACGTGACCAACCGAACCCGGCCACCCCACCCCTCACTCCCGGGGTCAGGCAGCGCAGCGGACACCTCGCCGCGGGGTCCTCGCCGGCCGGGCAGGCGCTCGCGGGGGCACCTCGGCCGGTGGGCGGTCCTGGCGCAGCCGCCGGCGGCCAGCGTCGCGGTGGGTGACGTCACGAGGCCGGGCAGGGTAATTTGCCCTCCTCCAAAATGGCGCCCATGGGGCAGAAGATTGAAGGGGGCACCTGGGGCAGCGAGGAGGGTAGCCACGCCCCCTCTCTGGGGCAGGGGACAGAAGAGGCACCGGGGGCAGCCCCTCCATGGAGCAAGGGATGGCAGGAGTCACCTGGGGGGAGACAGGACGCAGGGCAGTTCCCCCAGCACCAGGACACCAAGGGCAGATGCCCCACACATAGGGGAAGGGGCACTCAGAGTAATCCCGCTGCCATATACAGAGTAGTAACCCTTTCCATGGGGCAGGGGCTGCCCCGCACATGCGTTAGGGCAGCACACACTATAATTCCATATCCCTGAGAGGGGGAAGGACATCTGCCCCCACCAAAGGGGCAGGGCTAGGGGCACTCGGGTCAACCCTCTCTCCCACCAAAGAGTATCCAGGCAGCCACCCTCCATGGGGCATGACAACATGTAGTCACCCTCCACCCTACCACCCTCCAGGGCAGTAACAAGGAGGGAGCATTCAGGACAAACTCTCAACATACACAAAGGGAATAGGTCCACCCTCTTGCTTCAGTTTCCATATCAGGGTCATGCCTTTGCATCATAGCAGGCGAGATGTGATGTGCAGCCCTTGCAGCAAGAGGCATTCTCCACTCAGAATAAACTCAAAAGGGTTTAAACTTCTCTCTGACAAGGTACAAAGTGCAATCACAAGAGTAGCTAACTTCTTCCTCCGCCATGGGGATGGTTTGAAGGGCAAGGGATGGCCCAGCCTGGCTGACTTTGAGATTCAACACAGCTGTTACACAGGCAGAGATTTCTATCCTGAAGTCTTGCTGTTGTTTCTGCTTATAGAATCTGCCTGGGAAAGTTTCATAAGAATTAGCTATAGCTTTTCCCATGCTTTAGCAGCAGAGCTAGATTTTGTCACTAGATTTTTCCTCCCTCCTTGGAGGATAGGGAGCCTCCATCATTGCAGCATTTATCCACCTCCACAGAACAGAAATAGGCAGAAAGAGCTGCTGTTTGATCACTGTAACTTGGGCTGCAGGAAGAATCCCATTCTACACCCAGGATTTCTTGGCCCTTTTAAAAACATGGCTGCAGCATGGCCAGACCTCAGCCAGTGACCCTGAAGCCATACCAGTTTAATCCAGCTGACAGCTTGGGCTTGTTTATGTCAAGACTTGACCAATCTTTGCAGCTGCTTCAGTGTATTAATGAACCAAACCAACCCGTGAGGGACCCTGTCTTTAGCTTCTGAAGAGACAAGCTTATTAATGAACAGCTGGAACTCTTTAATAAGTTAAGACAGAACATGGTCCAAGGACAGAAAATATAAACACAAGGAGAGCAGCATGTAGTCATTAGATCAACAAAAGCATCAGCTTAGAAAAAAGGTAAATCTCAGCACTGTTCATTAATTTGTGCCTACCATATGTGCTGATAGATGAATGGACAGACAGCTGGCCTGCTAGGGAGGTGATTGTGCAAGGATTCCATGCTCAAGGTGAAAAATAACCACCTCTTAAAAAGAGAACTGTTCTCCAGTGAGTCAATGTTTGTAACACTGGCTTTGTGAGGGAAAGAAGTGGCTTTACTGATTTCCAGCCTTGCCAACTGAACCTGAACTCTCTCAAATGTTTGCTTGATGAGTTGGAATGAAATATTCTGCAGTTGGAATTCAGTGATCACATTGAGAGCTGGGGTAGATTGCAGGTCAGTCTTGGCTCTTGGGGTTAATAGGATGGAACTGAGCACATGCCTAAATGCATAGGGCAGATTTGGCAAATGAAGGTTGGGCTGTTTTCTGTTAGCTCCATGGCCAGCATTCAGAATAGAATCTGAATTTCAAGGATAGCAAGGCAAGGGGAGAATTCAGCTGCAACGAGAGGGAGAGGAAGTGGTGCAGGGAGAATGGGAGGCAGCTCCAACATGCAAGCCCCCAGCTGCACTCAGTGAAGCGGCATGACTTTAGCTGCAGGGTTACAGTTGAAAAATCTGCTTCTGCTCATGCAAAGTTTTTATTTTTCTTGTGCAATTATTCACTACACTCAGCAAGAGTCGCTTTCTGTTGACATTAAAACATGCAGCAAGACTTCCTTTTTCTATCAACAATACAGAAGTAGGGATTACTGCAGGGTAAACCCTCAGCTGCCCCGGCCCCACCCTTCTTGGGCTAGGTTTCAAAACCAAGAGAGAATAACCCAGAAATTAAACCCTTTATGGCAATGCATACTATACACACACACACACACAATACTGAATGGGAGTAACATTCTCCTCCCACCGGCTGCCATGCCCACCACAGCATGTGGCCTGCTGTGTACAGAATTTACCCACACTGTAGAGCCTTCTACTGCCTAATCTGAAATGGGATTAAACTAAAACAGTCACCACAGAAGAGTTTGCTAAAGTTACTAATAAACCAGAAGCACAGAACTAATGTTTTTGGCTGCGCACGCAGTGTGGGAATGACTGTCCAGTCCAGCTCTCGCCTCTTTGGGTTGCATGTGACTGAGAGTGACTGATGCTCCTTAACAGCTGGCCATAGAGCAGCACTACAGCCCCACAGGTGGGGGAAAGGAACGGGGTGTATTTCTCAAGCTAGCATGTGCAGTTGACAATGAGAAAAGGGAAAGGAGATGATCACTGTGACAGAGCGAAGTGATGCTTCCTGTCAGCTCCTTGCAGAGCTCTGGGGGTGTGGGGGGGCCCTAGGATGTATTTGCTGCCAAGGTGTTAGACACAAGGGTTGTCTAGTTCTTCACTGAAATAAGAGAGGGGAATGTGCCAGCTTGTGCTTGCCATACTTCCCTGCTCTCTGGGGGCTAGGAGAGGGTAGAGAGTAGCAGAAGTTGTTCTCACAGCTCAGGCCATGGAGGAAGTCACTGCACCTGTAATCTCCCAACCTAAAGCAGGGCTCAGGGCTTGCTGGAAATACTCAAAACTCAGGCTTCTGAACCCCTACAGTGATTCAATCACAGGCTAGGGAGAGGAAGAAATTAGGGGCTGGGGGAGAGGCTCTCCCCATCCCCACTTCTGCTGGTACTGAGTGGGAAATCCCTGCCTGGGATGGGCAAGAACTGCTCCATCAGACAGTGTGGGGCAGAGAGAAAGGATCGGTTCTAAACAGCAGGAATTAGGAGGCAAACTGATTTTGTGCTGTATTCTGAAACCAGCGTGAAAGGAGTCAGGGCTAAAGCAGGTTTAAGATCTTAATCATACAGAATAATCATCATACAATTAAATATCTGAAGAGGGAACAAGAAGGATGGGGAAGGTTGTTAGACCATCACACCTGGGCAGGAGGCCACCAGGCAGGTTGGGAAGCTCCGCGGACCAGGAAGTCATCTGTCTGGCCCAGGGGGAACAAGCTAGTATCACTTCAGGACATCATCTCTAGAGTAGCTGAGTCAGGTGGTTACAGTCGCATGCCCTGTCCTTGCTAAACAAAGTTATGCTCTTTGGGTTGTGGGGCAAAAGGGTTAGGAGACAAGGGATAATACGTCACTGAAGTCTGAATCCTTCTCCCCCAGGCCTGCTCTCCCCACCCCAAAGATATCCATGCAGACTTCTGCAGAGGAAAGAGTTGATGGTGACAGGGAAGGCGCGAATGGGGTTTAACGCAGGTCCTCCTCTTCGCCCTGGATTGTTTTCTTGATACGGAGGAGCATGGTGGTGAGCCACTGGTCCAGCCGTGAGATGGTATCATACTCCTTTACCTGGAAGGTTACGGAGAGAACGATCAGAATGAGTGACGTACCACACAGCTGCATTCACAGGTAGCTTGTTGTGGGCTGATCTGCAGAAGTGCCATGCTCCCAAGACTCCGGATGAAGCCAATAGGAGCTGCGACCTGTGCTGACACAAAACAAGAGCCTGGACAAGGAAGTATGGCTTCCCCGGGCAGGGGGGAGTGAATTAGTAACAGCCCTACAGAGACATTAGGCAGAATACCTGCCTGATCCATTAGTCTGTACCAAGGAAGGGGCAGGAGCCATATTGCCTGTTAATTTACAGCAAGATGAGACTAAGTCCTTGAGAACACACAGTAGCGAGCAATCTACCACCAACCCTGGGGCTGGCTGGCACAGCCACCACACAGTCCGACAAGGACTCCTCACACCCATGTTTGCAGTTGCTACACTAGCTTCCCAGGCAGACACTTCACACCAGTCTCTCTCCGGTGCTGAGCTGCATTAGACGCTTCCCTCCCCACTACACTTACAGAGTCAGTGTAGCTGTCGATGTTCTGTTCTTCATGAGCTTCCAGCAGCTTCTGGGAGGGGGAAGAGAGGAATAAGGATCAGCTGAGATCTGGACTAATTTCCATGCATGGCAGGAATGCCCAGTAACCTGCTGCACCTCTGATGCAGAAGCCAGATTACAGGTGCAAGCAGAGACCCTGGAACTAAAGCCAGCCTTATTAACGGGAAAATCCGACTGGCTGACAGGCAGCTCCAACTCAACAGTTGCCCTGTGCATTTGGATTGGATCTGGCATTTTATTTTAAGCACGATAGTTTATTAAAGGAACACTTTTAGAGCACTGTCTTTAGGCAGGTAGGAGCTGCCCTAGCAGTTCACACCAGCCCAGCACACTCTCTGCAAAAAGCCAGCCCACAGGGGAAGAGAACTAGTCCAGGTGCCTTCCACAACCCACCTGGGGTACGGGTACTCTACTTCCTTGTTGCTTAGCAACATTGCAGTTCGACAGGCTTCCTGCACACTGGCTTAGTAATCAGGCGATGGGTTCTCACAGGGGTCACAAATAGAGCAGGATGGCCCCTCACCTTGCTACAGGCAGGAATGGATTTTGGTGTGGAACAGCTGGAAGAGAGCGCTAGGGATTCTGAACAACTGGACCAATAGAAGAGCACAACATGCTCCTCAGACCAGCAGCTCTCAACCAGGGGTCCAGAGCCTGCCCCGAGGGCCATGAGCAGGTTTCCAATGGTTTGCCAAGCAGAGCTAGCATTAAACTCACTGGGGCCCAAGGCAGAAAGCCAAAGCCCCGCCGCACAGGGCTGAAGCCAAGGGTCCCAGGCCCTGACATCCAGGACTAAAACCGAAGCTTGAGCAACTTAGCTTTGCAGAGCTCCCTATGGCATGAGACCCAGGACAACTGCCCTGCTTGCTACCCCCCACCCCCGGCCCTGGCTTTTATATACAGAAACACAGTCATGGCACAAGTGGGCTGTGGAGTTTTTACAGAATGCTGCGGGAGGGGCTCAAATAAAAAGGTTGAGGACCCTGCCTTAGACCATTAGGGAGAGCCCTGTGAATGTTAGTGGTGGAGTCATTTCACTCTAGATTTGCAGAGAGTTTGATTTTAAACTCCCCTGTCTGGCCGGGTCCCTCTCCCACAGCACAACACTCTGCTTCTGTACTGGAGGAAGGGGGAGACCCATGCACAAACGCAGTGGAGATGCTAAAGTCTGAGCCACCAGGCAGCGCAGGGACAATAAGAGACTCACTCACTTTAACCAGTTTGCACTCCCTGGAGTCCGAGAAGGCTGGGAACATCTCTTCATATTTCTGTATGGCCAGCTGGAAAGACAGTGGAGTGAGAGCCCTGCCTGCAGCTTGAGGGAGGGGAGCTGGGGAACTAGACTGCTTAGACCGGAGGCTCCTTGGGACAGGGCTTTGAGGGGGTTTTATAGAAGGTCACTCCAGCAGCAACTCAGCTTCCCCACCCCAGCTTCATGGCAGGCTCCTCTATGGACTCCCTTTGCGTGAGGTGTTTAAATGGACCCATGAGGTGCTGGCGAGAGGAGTTTTCCACCCTTGGGCCCCAGACTCGCGCCCCACTCGGTAGCACAGCGGCAGTTCTGTAGAGCCAGACCAACCTTTGCGTTGAGCATGTCAATGCAGAAGTGGCAGAGGGCTGCCTTGAAGAAATACTCCTTAGCACTGTACTTCAGCAGGGGACTGTCCATTGCATTGGTGCCCACCTGCAAGGCACCAAAGTGATCAGATTCTTATGGAGGGACGAATATTTGAGTGCCCATCCCAGATGTAAGTGGAGCAGGGAAAACACCCTGTCTGAATCCTTGCCCTATACATTAGGACAGGAGTGGCTAGCTTCCGGTACACACCCGCTGCCTCCAACACACCCAGCCCTGCCACAGCAGTCTGCAGACACACCCAACAAGGCAACACTTAAAGATGGGGCCCTGAGTTTAGAATGGACCATTCTTCACCTTAACACAGAGAGGTATTTACATAGCTATTCCCTTCCCATCCCCCCTACAAATCCCTCCCACACGAAAGCCAGCTGGGATCCAAAGGGAGGGCTGCAATTAGATCTCCGCAGACCCAGCCTCGTGGATTTTGGATCTCCCCAGGGAAGGAAAGGAGACACACCACAAGGTGTCTCTTGGGGGATGACAGAGAACACGCCTGCCCATTAAACACGATTAAGAGTCTCAGACCTGCTCGTAGATCTCTATGGCTTTCTGGTACTGCTCCAGCTGGGCTGCGTAAGTGGCCACTTTCAGTAAACATTTGTTGGCAGAGCTGCCAAAAAACAAAAATGGCAAGAAACAGGCTGATGGCATCATCTCGAAGGCTGCGCTCCTTACTGGCCATTTGTGAGGCCCGGGGGAAGAGCGCTTAGCGTTAAGTGAAAGACAGCACTGCCTAAGATACACTCAACCAACCACACAAAAGCAGTTTGCTTTTTTGCCCCCCAGCAGCAGGAGACTCCAGGATCGCTGCTTTAGCACATGCCTTGTTACTGATACGAAGGAGCGCTTTCTACAGCAGTGGAGGGTCCACCCCACAGGCTGACTACACGGGGAAGCAAGGAAGTATAAGGAACCCACTTTTACTCGCATGTGAGCGATCGCCAATGCCAGAGCCTGTGGAGTGGGACAGCAGCTCTGGCCCGGCTCCCAGAGCCTTAACTCTACCCCCAGATTGTGACCCATTCCCAGCCAGCTCCTGGGCTGGCCTAGCTACATGCTACCCCTTATTTGGGCTGGTTTGTACGGTTACAATACTGCCTTAAGGGAGCTGTGCTGGCATGGCCACCCGTATGCCTACAGAGCACAGGTGTTAATGTATGGCTGCTACATCGCTCAGCCCTGTTCTACAGCAAGAGGTGGCAAAGCAGCAGTGGATTTACCTGTTGGATTCTTCCCCTTTGTAGTAATCAGCAGCTTGCTCATAATGGGCTATCGCCTAGAAAGAACGCAACACACCATGAGAGCTGGCGGCACTAGCAGAATTGAGAGACCAGAACACCACCGCATGCCAGAACTGCAGAGAGACTCCTACACACAAAATCCACCCACGCCTTCAGCCAGCAGCACTGCCATCTGCAAGGCCAGCTCCAGAACACAGAGCCTGACTTGAGAGCATCAATCATCCACCAGCAATGGAGTCCAGGTTCCCTGAGGGAGCCTGTGGCCAGAGCCTCCCTAGAACCTAGAACTTCCATCCCCATCAGGCACTCCTGCCGTAGCGGCCCCAACCGAGATGGGCACTGCATGAACACAGAGGCCCTGCCCAAGAGAGATTATGCAATCTAAACAGACCCCAGGCCTCTCCAGTCCCCATTCAGTGCCTTAACCACAAGGCCATCCTTCCTCATCTTGTCTGTTCTAGATCCATTAGGCATATTAAGCTGGTTTGTAGCTTTCTGAGTCAATACTGTGAGACTGCCATGGGACCACAGCCCACCACCCCCGTGACAGCCCCCGCACTAAGTTTGAATGTATTATTTGTATGTCTGGAGTTAGAAAAATAAGATAAACTTGCATTACTGATGTAGACATATTAAGTGGAAGCCATTAAGGATGTTTCAGAATCAATGAACCATGAATGAGTTTATTTACCTGCAAGCCTTCTTGTGTACATGTGGGATGGGGGTACTGAAGGATGAGGTCTCTCAGGGATATGTGACCATGTCACCTGATACTGAAATCCATCTTAAATCTTGTACTTTTCCATTTAGAAGCAGGGGTGGGGGCCAACCACAGACAAAAGATCCCCTATGTCAAAGCTATAGAAGGTGGAGCAGAACAAAAGGGGCTGCCAGTCATGAGACAACCCCTGCTTAGCACCCAAGATGGTATTTTGGTTTTGCTGAAGTCAAAGTGAAACAGGTTTAAGCTGAACTGAAAAAAAAGCCAAAGTAGCTGTTCACATGGGTTTAATTTATGCAGCGCCACTGTGTGTGGGAAGCCCTACAGAACCCAAGAGGCAGAAGCAGACATTCTCCCTCACAAGGAAGAAAGTTCTGTCTCTTGGAGAGCATTGGGTGAATCATTTAGCCTTATAAAACCGGAGGAGTGATCCTAGGGGCGTACAGCTGGAGTCGACTGTTCCTCTGGCTCTCCGACACCCATGTGAGGCACACATGTTAACCTTTCATCAACTGCAACACAAGCCATGCCAAGGGTCTGCACAGATTTTTTGCTAGTTCTTTGACAGCGGCCACATTCCAAGCGCCTGCAATTTGTTCCAGCTGGTGAATTTTTAGTTTTGCTTCTGTTTATGAAGATGGTATCTTGCTCAAGGGGAGGCTCACGGGACCAGATTCTCCACTGCCCTGCAACTTGCGCAGTCATTTACACAGGCATGGAGTGCTGCCGTTCTGATTGGCTAGTGCTTTCCACTCATGTGGCATTGGTGAGAGTGACTGCAAGGTGCAGGGCAATAGAGAACCTGGCTCTCCCAGATCCAGCTTTAAGGCCACCTGGGACCACTTAATAGTTGCCAGAACTTCACCTGGGTTCTACCTCAGGACCTATGGACACCCACAGCAAGATCCATACCCCAAGTCTACCAAGCCATTGGCATTCAGCCACAATCTCTCACTTCTGACATTGACTGGTACCAGCAGCTTCAGAGAAAGGTTAAAAAAAAAAAAAGGGATAATGAACAGTTATAACAACCTGCCATCAGTTAGCAATGCCCTGCAGCAGGATTTATATCCCTAATCACCAGGAAGTGACTCTAACAGTGGCTTTTCTCATTAGCCATCAGTGTCTAACTGGATTCAAACATAGGATTAAGCTCAAATCCTCACAAGGCTGCACACCCCAGACACAGGCCAATCACAGGAGACTGTCTGCATTTAACCCATTTCTAGATGAGATCTACAAGGCAGACCAATTCCCTCCCTTCCCCCAGTATCCTCAGGACTTACCTTTTCTATGTCCAGCAGCTCCGTCTCATAGATCTCTGCTATCGATATGTGATGCTTGGCGGCGATCGTGAATCGGCCCTGGAAGAGGAGAGGGAAATAAACACACAGTCCACTGACTCAACTTCAGCTCCTGTGTCTTCTCGCTTGCGTTACACTTGCGGTGGGGAGGATGCACTGGCAAACCTCAGGGGTGCACAGGAGAATTCCCCTCTGGGGTTCTCGGAATTGCACCACAGTGGGTATAAACGCACCCGCCATGGCAGCCAATTCTGAAATGGCTACAAACCTCTCTTTTGAGTCCAACATTGGCTTCATTCCGCTGGCAAAATGGCAGTAGGCCGCCCTGCTCAGTTCAATCCACACACTGGTTAGTGTACAGACTGAATTAGATCTAGGGGGCCTGTTCAGTGCTTTACCCAAGTGCTAGGCTGTGAGGCAAAAAGTGGCTGAATCTCTGACTCTTCCAACAAGTTTTGTGGTACCTTTAGGGACCACAAGTAGTCAAGGACTTGATCTGACCTCTGATCCAGCTGACATCACTTTCGCAGTATAGTGCAGAGAGCCCAGGGAAGGGCCCCGGCTACTGGATCACACTCCCTTCTGCAGCAGCCCAGAAGCAAAGAGAAAGCTCTGTAGTTTGGTCTGCAGATATGGCAGGACAGACTTACCATGTCTGTGTAGATCTCAATAGCTCTGTTCAAACAGTTAATGGCCTCTGTTTAAAAAAACAAAACAAAGAACACTTTTTTAGCATAGGGGCTTAGAGAAATAAAGCCATTCAGTAACTCTGAAAGTGTTGAAAACCAGGTGTTTGTTTCTAGCACTACCCCTCCACAGAAATCAATAGCCACTTAAGAGAAGCTGTGGAGGCTGCAAACCTCTAGGGAACTGAGAGGCAAGAAGTGGTACAGTAGCTAGAAGGGGTCTGCAGAGGAGCTAATGAATGGATGAAGATTTTCTCTCCAGTGCTGTCATTTGACACCCTGTGCTCAATGTCCTCATACAGCTGTTGTCCAGACCAGTCCAGCAAGAGAAACTCAGAGCCCAGAGCATGAGGCTGCAAGGAGTGAGGTGACCAGGAAACTGCCACTGACTTGGCTAGGATGGTAGATATTAGTAAACACAAGAATCCTGCGGTATTGTGGTCATCGACCAGACGCTGCCTGCAAGGAAGCCAACAACTTAAGCTTTAGGAGCTTTTGTGCATTGTACCCTTAACACTTACAACACTGTAGCACTTCCAGGCCCCTTGGGCTCAGATACTTCATGAGAGATGGTCCCTGCCCTGAAGGGCTGAGTTTAAAGGGACAATACACAACAAAAAGGGTAGATGGGAGGAGGAAGTGACTGATCAAAGATCCCAAAGCAGGTCAGCAGCAGAGCCGACATGGCTGGACTTTCAGTGCAGTGCCCTCTCCTCTGGACCACGCTGCCTCTCAAACTGTGAAAAGACTGAGTTGAAAGACGGGCACAAGCTACTAGTTTATTCACCCCAAACAAGGAGCTTTGTTCAGGGTTAAGAACAGTCACGTGCCAAGCTCATCAGCACAATCATTAAAACAAGAGAACAAGGTGTCTCTATAGCACTTTATGGCCCCGATCCTTCAGCTGTCTCCATGCGAGTGAATCCTGACATTTCCACAAAGCCTCACCAATTTCAGCTAAATCAGCAGTGGCCCCTGCGAGACAAGGGTCAAAAGTTCAGAGTCCGCTTGAAATAAAGCGGATGAAATTCCCTGCTCTTCAGACAGGATCTTCCAGCCAAAAAGATGTGCCAGGAGCTCATCTGAACTATGACACATGACTTTCAAAGACAAGGCCACCAGCCTGCTCTGGGTAAATACCTTGCAGCGCTGTGAGCAACACAAGATGGCTCCCTTCATTACTACATTTTGATCTATTACAAGAGGAGTTTCTCTCACCAGCATTCTCCAGAAAGACGTGGGAGGTGTTTTTCAGCACATAAATGCTGAGCTTTGACAGACAAATTTTTCTTGCTGTTCCCAAATGTCACTCGCGTCGCTCCCTAGCTGGAAGTGGAATGGCCAAAAATCAGCCCCAGGATAAGCAGCTGCCTCCGAACTGATAGGTGTTGCACTTGCTGAATTTTAGATTGTTTAGTCCTAGAGGCCTGGAAAGCTAATGCCAGTTGCGGGAAAGGAAGAGAGACTGGGAGTAACACGAGACACGGATGGGGGTATTTACCAATAAGTCAGGTCCGGTTCCATCTGCAAACTTTGAAAAGGGAGAACAAGTCCCATTTACTGGGCTAGACATAGGAATCACTGGGTGAGCCTCTCTGGCCTGGGTTAGTCTGCTCTGATCTTCTGCATGTCACCGCGGTCCCTTCTGGCCCTCAAGTTATTAAAATATTTCCTCAGTGCTGTGAGCTCTGGCACCTGGTATCAGTGCCCAAGGCCATTTAAGCCAGCCAGATAATCAACGTACAGGGCGGAAATGAGTAAGGGGCTCTTTTCCCCTCTCCATAACTTGGAAGAAATAGCAGCTGCCCTCGTTTCTTCCCCAAGCTATGTCCAGCCAGGCCCCCAGTGCTGTCCTACAGAGCCAGGGATAAGAGGGGAACTTGGGCTGGTAGATTTGGGGATTTTTTTCCTTTAATTGGGTCTGCCTGCATGTCCAGTTACTGAAACCTCTAACGCCCACGGTTTACAACCACACCAGAGCCACATAACCAGGATCTCTCCTCCTAACGGCAGGCCAGGCCTGTCCAGTTGGCTCACAGCGAACCTGCCATGATGCTAATCTCGAGGTCCTCCTACCGGCTGGGGATGTTGATGCTCTGACCATCAGAGTAAAGAGCAGGAGCATGCCCTCGTGTTCCCACTGGTGAGCAAGGAACTGCAATCCCAGGAACTGGTACACTAGTTATGTGTACAGCATTGTCCTTTTACCTGGTGTACGATATCCTTAGATAAACACAGCTCAGGTCTTCTTAAGGGAGCTCTGCCTGAGTAATGGGATTTAGCAGAGAGAGGCAAAAAATAATCCCACTGATGAGAGAAAAAAATACCACGAGCCCCACTGGGACTGGCTCAAATCCCTCCGCCTACCATGCCCAGACACCATCTCCTCCAACCCCAGCCTCCTTGCAAAATTGCTCCATGGAGAGTACTGTGGCTGGATAATCAGAACATAAATCTCAAAGATCAGGCAAATCCCCTAGAGGATTAAATTTGTCATCTCCTCAGGTTATTCATTATCTTTTCTCCAAAATCACCACCCAAGCGGATTTAACTGCATGTGAAAACCCCAGCTCAGATAACTATGGCGTAAGTTATCACTCTTAAAGCACGCAACTTCGAGTACAATCCCTCTTGTGCTGGGCACTACAAATAGAAAGACACTGGCAGCACACACTGCAAACTGCTCTGGAGAGGCCTGCAGAAAGCCCCCTGATGTCATGAGGCGTCCACAGGGGACTGCTCCCACAGACCTGCTTGCAGGATAGCTGCCCTTCGACAGCAGAAAGATTTAAAGAGTAGTTAGTTCTAAGAACTCCTTCAGTTCTCTGCTGTGCAGGGAACATTCGTGCAGAGCAGTCTCTTAGAAGTTTAATTAGGAGACTTTACTCTTTTCTGCATGGCCACACACCGTGCATCTCAGGAGGCTGCCCAAACTAGCTCATTGTCAGCTGCACTCCTTGCTATTAGCTCTTTTGATAAGGTTAACCAGCCACAAGAAGTTCCACACAGAACGGAGTTCTAGACTTCCTGCCTTTTTGCTGATTAGGGTCACAACCAGTGGGACTTTGCCACCTGTGAAAGGAGGCATGCTCCCAGATGGTAAGTCAGATTTTATCGAGGTCCCCTACTGAGCAGGGTGGTATGCCTGCTGCATCCTAACCAGCTAATCTACACGAGAGAGAGGAAATTGCAGCAGTCACCACTGCAGAACATTCACTCCAGCACAATATTCTAGCTGATCAGCTAATCTCATCTGCAGCTTCAGAGAAACCTGCCCCCTCCCCCAGCACTCAGAGTCAGGGCAGCAGGAGTAGTATACCTGGAAGCTGTTGCAATATTCTAGTAATGGGTTTATTCCAGTGTGATGTAATTCTCTCTCACACACACACCCTGACATGGATTGTGACTGGGATGGTTCTCTTAGAACAGCAGCACAACACAGCAGACAGGCTCTTCAGGTTGCACAAGGATTTCCACTGAATTAGGAATCTCAACGTGTAATTTCATGGGCACACTGGCCAGGGGGTTTACTCCCTCAGGCTGAAAGCCACAAGAATGTCCATGCTGGGTCAGACCAAAGATTCATCTAACCCAGTATCCTCTCTTCCGACAGTGGCCAATACCAAGTGCCCCAGAGAGAATGATCAGAACTGGTATTCATCAAGTGATCCATCCCGTTGCCTATTCCCAGCTTCTGACAAACAGCGGCTAGGGACACCATCCCTGCCCATCCTGGCTAATAGCCATTGATGGACCTATCCTTCATGAATTTATCCAGTTCTTTTTTGAACCCTGTTACGGTCTCGGCTTTCACAACTTCCTCTGGCAAGGAGTTCCACAGGTTGACTGTGTGCTGGGTGAAGAAATGCTTCCTTCTTGTTTTAAACCTGCTGACTATTAATGTCATTGGGTGACCCCTAGCTCATGTGTTGTGAGAAGTAGTAAACACTTCTTTATTTACTTTCATGCAGGCAAGTGCATTGATCAACTTTTGGTGGTTAAGGGTGCAAATCAGAAAAAGAACATTGCTACAAGGGGTCTGAAGTCTCTCTCTACCCCTCTTCATAGGGATCTACAGCTGGAAGGTGGCGTGCAAGTACAGTACGTAAATCCAGCTAAACATGCATTTTATATAGTCCCAGTTGATCAGTGCATTTTATGGAGTTAGTGAATCCTCATCATTCAAGAGCAGACACAGGTGGAGTTACTCAGTCCCATAGACTTACAGCCTGACAGTCTGTAGCAGAGCTTCAGAAAGAACCCAGGAGGAGTCCTGATTCCCAGGCCCTCTGCTCTAACCCACTGCATCTCATCCCTCTCCCTCAGCCAGGAATAGATCCCTGGTGTCCCAACCCCCATCTCTTTCACTGGAACCACAGCAGAACCTGTTCCCCAGTGCCTGGAAAGCAGAAGAGGTGAGCAGCAGGGCTGGCGCCTTACCTTGTGGGTCAGCTTTCTTGAAGGCATTGCCAGCATCCACAAAGTTGGTGGCCGCATCGTGCTTGCTCTGTAGCTGCAAGTGGAGCTGTGCTGCCTGGCAGAAGGCATTCCCCGCAGCTGGAAGAGAAACCGGGAGGGTGAGGGGCAGAACCCCAGCCCTTCTCGAGATGCCCGGGAGGATCACTTCAGACACAGCTGCTTTTTTTGAAGCGCGTCAGATAGCAAGCTAAGGAAGCCGACATGAAGGTGGCACTGTACAGTGGTCTTTGCCTGCACTGAGGGGCTGTGTTAGCCCCTTCCTACTCAAGCTCCAGGGAACCACAGCTTAGTAGCAGCAGAGGCCACCTCTTGCTGTACATTTTCTAGCCCAGACCCAGTTCTCAGGGAAAAGCAGAGGGGAGGCAATCAGCAAGTGCTGCTCAGAGAGCCCTGTCCCATGGAAGAGGCCACAGGGCTCATTCTCAGGTGAACACCCAGCAAGCCTTGGGCCTGATTTTCAGAGTTGCTGATCCCTTACAGAACCCACTGACTTCAGCAGGCGTTCTGAGTCCTCAGATCTCCCTGACATCAAGCCACTGGGTGCAGCACAGTCCCTCCCTCGGTGCCATACCCAAAGGATTGACTCTGTTGCTCATGCTGCTGCAGGCTAGTGGCACAAACTCAGAGCCAGAGTTACAGCTCTCTCCTGCTGGGGGACCCGACCCCTCCCCAAGCCTGCCCAGCATGGCATGGTTAAGAGAGACAGCAGCCTCGGAGCGGGCGTACATACCACTCCAGTTCTTGACCATTTTGAACATGTTTGCTGCTCGTGCATAGATATCGCATGCTTCTTCTATCCTGGAGGATCCCCTGCAAACAAACCAGGCACCACATAAACTCACCGCACTGGAAGGCCCAAGTCCTCATCACTGGAAACTCCACTCCAGAGAACATTTTCCCCTCTTGGAGCAGAAGGTCACTTCCCCTACAAACAGCAGCTTCTCCATGGATACTGGCTAGTGTTGGCCAAAGGAGCCCCTACCTCCCCAGGGTGCCAATTCAGGAGAGTTACCCCTCAAACCTTCCTGCCTCTGAACTCCACCAACTCATTCCTGCAGCCATGAATGCTGGACTCTCCCCAGGGACAGGAAGCCTTCTCAGGAACCAGTCACTAAAAGCCCAAAAAACTCCTGAACTCTCTCGCTAGAGGGTCAATGAGAAGCACAAGTCCTGGAGCCACTTCAGAGCCCACTTGAAAGCTTTGCCAAGTACCATGCACGTATGTGATATTCCATGTGTGTTCAATGGGCCACTTTGCCAATTCCCACTCATTTTCAGTCTGTTCTCCAAAGACCAGAAAAGCCGAGAGTCAGTGAGGGGGATTCCCATGGAAGCAGTGTCATTTACACCAAGTAAAATGGGGTCAGACTCAGAGGGCTCAACCAGCCGGGGAAGAAAAGGAAAAACGTGAGTCTCTAATGAAGCAGTCAGCTCCCACCAGCTAAACCCTCCTCCCATATCTGTTCTTTGCTGCTAATCGAGCAGAACAGATGTTAGTGTGGGACAGCCATAAAAGCCACTGATGAACCACCATAGATCTTAAACCAGCTGCGTAGATCCTAGAAATAGCACATTCCCAAGCGCCGAGGCAGCCACCATGCCAGCCAAGATCAAGAAGCGACTTTCAGTCTGCCTGTTAACCTCAGAGGGGAAGTTACGAAGCTGGGGCAGAGCTGGCCTAAGACAAATTGTTCTAAATTCAGGCATTGCGGCAAGCAGGCACAGTCCCCCCAGCTGCAATTAGTTTTGCTAACGAACACGTCCACCTATGGAAGTTATTGATTCTGACTGAACGCTCTGGACACGAGGAGACTGACAGTCCAAGCTGCATCATGTCCGTGGGTTTTTCTAAAAAAATAAAAATCGGAAGATCAACATTTATGCTGCATTTTCCCCACCCCCGTTTGTAGTTCTGCAAAATTAGAGGTAGCAAGAGGCTGCGATGTTGGTAGCACCTAGTAAACGAAGAAATAAAGGTATATTTCTATTATCCTGCTCAGAGAGCCTCAGGCACTCCAAACCCCTGAATGCTACACGTCACCCATTTCAAAGGTGGCAGAAACAGATGTAAAGTTTGGTCTAACATCCTAGTGAGACGGGCTGAGACAGTTACCCCATATCCTAGCTCCTCTACACCCAAATGTGGGGCTAAAACAAGTATTCTGAAGAAGTATTTCAATTTTATCTTACAGACAATTTATATCCTGGGATACAGATTGTCAGCTGGCTTCAACCAGGGTGCTTTTGTTTGCAATAAACCCTCTGCTTTTACATTACAAGCAAGCATTCCCATGTCTCCCACAAAGACCAGAGTTTCATTCCATTTGAAAATTGCTTGCATATGGCAGAGAGAGACCTTGCCAAACCACTGGTCAGAGTCAGTGAGCATTTCCAGTAGTTTGGATCAGCTTGAGAGACAAAATTATCCTTAAATCCAGAGTCCGTTTCCAGAAAGGGGCCAAAGCAAAAGGCTATATGGTTGCCACGGAATTCATTAACTGAACACAGACAGCCCAGTTCCCCATTGTCCTGTGTGGTCATTTACACCAAAGAAATGGTGAGTGTACTACACTGGTATTACACCAGAATGGGATTGTACTACACTCACTTAAAACTGGTGTTAAGTGCCTGGGCAGTGGAGAATCTGGCCCACGGTTCCTAGCAAAAGCAGGAAAGTGGCTAACTAGCTAGTTACCAACTTAGCTAAAGCTACTGACCTGGAAAGGAGGTTTTCCACAATATCTGAGGAGTTCACTATTTGGAAAACACCAAGGCAGTCCACT
Organism: Dermatemys mawii; assembly: GCA_007922305.1. Classification (NCBI taxonomy): domain Eukaryota; kingdom Metazoa; phylum Chordata; order Testudines; family Dermatemydidae; genus Dermatemys; species Dermatemys mawii. Next base: position 1,035,482 of record ML677398.1, on the reverse strand, counting down.
ACCACTGCGAAGGTATGCAGTGAGCCTAGCTCGTGTGTACTCCCCTGAAATCAAGTGTTTCAATCCCAGCAGTCTGTTGGGCTCTCTATCCTGCCTAGTTGGATAAAGAGAGTCTATGCAATCTGTCCAGTTCTTTAACCCTTAAGAACTCAGGCCACCTGGTACAGTGTGGATGGTGGCAATGGTGCAGTGTGTCTCCTGGTCTCCTTCGTCAAGTTATTCCCTAATGCTATGCACAGGTGTCTGCCCCACAGCAGTGCTGCATGTTGAGTTTGTAAGATGCTTTGGGATCCTTTGAGCTGAAAAGCAGCTATGGAAGTGCAAGGCTGGTGAAGGTTTCAGCCGTATCAGAGGTACCTCTATCACCAGGAATTCTAATGTTTTAGATCAGTGCAAGACACAGAATATTCCCATTATATATGTCAATGCACGTTTTACCCTCCATCCCCTCTTTAATGTTGGAGTCTCCAACTAGTACCAGAGGGTGAAGACCTTGATAGAGAAATGTGGTTTAGAAAGGAAAGGTGACCTTGTGCCTAAGGCACTGGACTTTAACTCTGGAGACCTGGGTTCCATTCCCAGCTGTGAAAGAGAATTATTAGGTGAACTTCTGGGCCTGTTTCAGCCTGTAAAAGAGAGAACAATCCTTCCCTAGTTCACAGAGTCCTTGTAAGCAGAAGTAATTAAAGAGGCGCACACACACTACTGACAGATAGAACGGACACTGAAGATAGCAAAGTCCAATATCCAATAAGGGAATTGGCATTGCTAGTTATGTCATTAAAGGAGACTGCTACAATGCTCTACAGAGAAAAGCAAAATTTAGATGGAGGTTCCAAATCAATAGAATGAGTGAGTCTGGATCAGCTTCCATGTTTTATTCACAGATGCAAGTTTTAAGCATGACTAATGGCAAACAGACAAGTTAAATGTGAGCAACATGTATTTTGTTATTAGAAAGATTTTTGGGAGGTATACTTTGTTCACAGACAAGCTACTGTAGCCACCGAATGCCAATTAGCATTTAGCACAACGGCATCTGATGTTATGTACCAATGACTTGTTTAACGTGATTTGAAAGCATCTAATTTATGATGCACACTAAAAACATCACTAGGGAATTTTAGTTGCTAAAAAATGTCCTAAAGGGTTTTCAGGGGGTAGATTTTTAAAAGTCACCTAAGATTCAGAAACACGAATCCCAATGACTTAACAGGGCTTGCCTGCTTAGATTCCTTGGGTTGTTTCTTTTTCGTTTGGTTGGGTTTTTTTAAGCCCCCCCTTCAACTGTGTCTCTTTAAAATAAAAGCTTTGTATACGTAAGTGTGCATATACACACACAGGCCTATCTCAGCGTCTCTGCCCTGTTCTGCTATTTCTCTAAACTGATTCTGAGTACACATTTTGTAAGAGAAGAGCTGCACACAGCTGTGTCCCATGCCAATATGAAATCCAGGTTCCTAGAATCAGGACATATTGTGTGTGAACATTAGATTTAGGTGGCACAGTGTGCTGCATTCTCACTTGTTACAGGCAAAGAATTTTAGGAGGCACAATTTAACAGCCTCTTTTGGAGGTTTCTGTTTCCTATTATTAAGAATTCTATTCTTGACATTGTCACCTCCTTTCCCTTCTGGATAGCCAGCCAGCCTGCCAGCTTCCCGCTCCAGTCCCTTGTATTTGTGCTGGTTAAAAAGTCGATATCTATTGCAGCTCCCTGCTCTGGAGACCTTGGGAATCTAGTGGCCCAGATGAGAGAAAACAATGTGCCTTGAGTCACAAGAACCTTGTCATTTGCTCTTGTATGCCCTCCCCCTCAGGCAGCTGCTGTTTCAGTTGGGAACCCAGCCTGCAGAACAATCAGATGCACAGCTAGGACAAGCTGCAGAGGCAAACTGAGCTCCCTCATAGGGCACAGGAGGATTAAAGCCACTAGCTGTGCTAGCTTCCAACTAGCCCCCATGTCCTCCAGATGGGGCTGCATTTTAAACCACACTCTGCACCAACACACATGATTTAGCCACATGCAGCATCTGGTTACTCCGCTGTCTCTCACACACTCAGCTCACAGCCATTCCTATCTGCCCAGGGAAAACAATGCAGGATTGTTCCCTATAGAACATCTCTAGCATCCAGTCCAGTGTCTAGAATCCCAAGCAGATCTTTCTGCAGTACCACATCTCATTGCCAGCAAGTTTTCCCTGCAATTTCTCCTTTATTTCCCCCTTCTTTTTTATCAGTCCTACCCATTGCTTGTGTATCACATTAAATTCCCCTCACTATTTAACGGGTACCCCTGCTCATTATTTAGACACAATACCTCTTAGTTTACAGCTGCTTTGCCAACCTACATGGACCTGATCTTGCCCTCCAAATCCAGTCCCTCCTGACCATTTGATTATTGCTATTCTCCTCAGGCCTCCCTTTCAGTCAGTCACCTCTGCCCCAGAATGGATCATAACAATAACATCCCAGTTACAGAGTCACATGGGGGGAACTCGCATACCATTCTCTAGCAACATGCTGGCTCTGCAGTACACAGCCTCAAAATTTGCATCGGCTTTTCTTTGGCAGCCCTAGCATATTTCAAGCTCATATCTAATTTGATGCTGTCACCCCTAAAGTCTGTCAGCCATTACCTCTTCCTCACATCATGGTAAGCCACTGAATACTTTCCTAACATACACTTCACTCCATTTACAGAGGATCTCAAGACCTGTCAGAGGGTACGTCTACACTACAAGTAGTGCAGTAGCAGAGCTGTAGCAACACTAGTGTAGACACTTTCTACAGTGACAGGAGAGGTTTTGCTGTTAGGGTAGAAGAATTCTTCTGTCTACCTAGTGGCATCTATACCAGAGCTTTGGCTGGCTTACTTACATCTCTCAACATGTGAATTTTTCCACATCCCTGATCAAGGCAGACAGGTCAACCTAAGTTTTAGGTGGACACCAGGCCTGAGTGGCAGACACACAGGGGAATGAACAAAGAAATTCCAGAGCTAAAAAAGAGAGAGTGAGCCGCGACAGCTTGAGCTACGCTAGAGCACCAAGCCTCTCCATCTGGAGCCGTAACAGACTCCTATCTTCCACAGACTAGACAGAGAGGGATCTATAAGGAGGCTAGGAAGGATCAGAGATGATGCACCTAATGAACAAAATATTTCCACCAATAACCGAAATCTGCAGATAAGGAAAGAAAGAAAAGCACTGCTTGAGAATATATTAGCGGTTTGATTTAAGGATATTTATTTTGTACAGTCTGACATGTGATGTTGACAATTTGTGGTTTAAGGTTTACAAAGCTTTAGTTTTTTTGAATATCAAGTTGTTCGATGATTAGTCTGACCCCACACACACTTACCTGCAACTGTAAAATTTAAATTGAAAAAAAATACTTAAACACTGATAGTCAACATTCTAAAATAATAAACATCAAGTTCTGCCAAGCCTACCCAGACCACACACACTCCACTGTGTTATATCTAGACAATGCATCTATTTAACAATCAATTAAAAGACAGTATTTGAAAACATCCATGCAGGGGTTATTAGTTTAGAACTAGTACTGCCAGTCTAAACAGATAACATTTACCAAGGCAAGCTAAACCATTGTAATCCAGGCATAAACCACTCGAGGAGCATCCACATACAAAATTGCATCGGTTCAACATCACATCACTTTATTTCAATAGAGCCTCAATCCTGGACTTCCTGGTGCTAGGTGCTGTACCAACACAGAACAAAAGGACTGTCCCTGCCCCAAACAGCTTCCAGTCCAAGTGGTTAAACTGGTGCAACTTTGTGTTTAGACCAGGCCTTGATGTCTTTTCTGCCCATGTCCTCAGCTTCCACAGCCACACAATCCATCCTACCCATAATATGCTACCGTACTAGCATTGCATATTGTCCAAGTTTAGCAACACTTGATTGTTCGGAGTCACGCCCCTGGTGGCTTGTCTACACCAGGGCAAACACCCAGCTACCGGGTACAGGTCACCACCAGAGGTAACCACAACAGAAGCTGCTATCTAGAGGGGGCTCATGCCTGCACCCTCCAATTCCTCCTACTCACCCCCACCCACCTTCATACCTTACTGGTCCCAGTTTCACTTCAATAGGCTCAAGGGGGGAATAGCACTGCAAGCTTGGGGGGGGGGGGACTTGGCTAAGGGGGGGCAGAAAAACTCCCCCTGCTCTCCCTTTACAGACCATCCCCATTCCCCCTCTCTCAACAGAGGCAGCCAGCCCTAGGAGAAAGGGAGCTGCCCCTGCAAGACTCGTGGGGGGCTCCTAGTTCTGGGGGTCACAGAGGGTGTGACCTTCCCAGCAGCCCAGTGTCCCCCCCCGCCCTTCACCAGCCTGCCCCAGAAAGCCCATGCACAGAACCCGCCCCCCCGCCAACCCCTCCCCAGCAGCACCAGCTGTAGGACCGCGCCCCTCCCACCTCGCGGCCCCCCCCCCGGGACCGCGCCCCCCC
>ML677398.1:914661-1030903 GCA_007922305.1 Dermatemys mawii | reverse complement strand
CCTCGCAGGGCCCCCCCCCCGGGACCGCGCCCCCCCCACCTCGCGGGGGCCCCCCCCCGGAGAACCCTCCCGGGACCGGCCCCCCCGGCCGGCGGACTCACCCGAAGAGCCCCGCGAAGAAGGACTGGGAGCCGCGGACCTTCCTGTCGGCCTCGGCCAGGAGCTGCAGCGCCTCCTTCTCCTTCCCGGCCGGGTCCATGGCGGGGGTGGGGGGGGGAGGGGGAAGCCGCCGCCTCAACCGCCGCGAGCGCCGCGCCCCGTCACGTGAGGGCGGAAAACCTGGCGACCGCCCTCTTGTCACGTGACGGAGGAAACCCCGCCCTCCGGCCCGCGCCACGTGACCAGGGAAGACTCCCGCTAGATCACGTGAGGCGGGCAGTTGGAGTCCCTATGGAAAGTCCTCTATAGAACTGAACTCCCCCCATTGGGCAGACATCCCCACGAGAGATCCTGTAGAGAGGTGCCTATGGCGGGAAGCTGCTATAGCAGCCCCTATACAGAATAGGGTAACTTTAGGCTTCTATGGAGAGAAGCCCCTATAGAGTCCCCTATACGGACTGAGGTAAGTTTAGGCTCTTAGGGAGAGAAGCCCGTGTAGAGTTCCCTATGTAGAATTAAGCAGCTTTAGGATCCTACGGAGAGAAGTCCCTATAGCAGGGGTAGGCAACCTATGGCACGAGTGTTGAAGGCAGCACGTGAGCTGATTTTCAGTGGCACTCACACTGCCCAGGTCCTGGCCACTGGTCTGGGGGACTCTGCCTTTTAATTTAATTTTAAATGAAGCTTCTTAAACATTTTAAAAATCGTATTTGCTTTATATACAACAATAGTTTAGTTCTACATTACAGACTTGTAGAAAGAGACCTTCTAAAAATGTTAAAATGTATTACCGGCACGCGAAACCTGAAATTGAATAAATAATTGAGTGAATAAATGAAAACTCGGCAAACCATTTCTGAAAGGTTGCCGACTCCTGCCCTATAGAATCCCCTATATAGACTGTGGTAAGTTTAGGCTCTTATAGAGAGAAGCCCTTGTAGAGTTCCCTATGTAGAATGAAGTAGCTGTAGGCTGCTATGGAGAAGAACCCATAAAGGTTCTTACACTGTGACAGAACCGTAGGCTGTTATGGGGAGAAGCTCCTATAACAGTCCCCATGGAGAGGGAAATAACCTTTGGCATCTATGCAGAGATAGTTCTGTAATAGTCCCTGTATAGAGCAAGACAGAACATAAGAATGGCCATACTGGGTCTGACCAAAGGTCCATCTAACTCAGCATCCTGTCTTCTGATAGTGGCCAATGGGTAATCATCAAGCGATCCATCCCATCTCCCATTGCCAGCTTCTGGCAAACAGAGGCCAAGGATCCCATCCCGGTTAATAGCCATTGATGGACCTATCCTCCATTAATTTATCTAATTCTTTTTTGAACCCTTGGCTTTCACAGCACCCTCTGGCAATGAGTTCTACAGGTTGACTACGCAGTGTGTGAAAAAACACATCCTTTGGTTTGTTTTAAACCTGCTGCCTATTAATTTTATTTGGTGGTCACTCATTCCTGTGTTATAAGGAGTAAATAACCCTTCCTTCTTTACTTTATCCACACTAGTCATGATTTTATAGACCCTATCATATCCCCCCTTAGTTGTCTCTTTTCCAAGATGAAAAGTCCCAGCTTTATTAATCTCTCCTCATACGGCAGCGGTTCCATACCCCTAATCATTTTTGTTGCCCTTTTCTGAACCTTTTCCCATTCCAATCTATCTTTTTTGGGATGGGCTGACCACATCTGCACACAGTATTCAAGATGTGGGCGTACCATGGATTTATGTAGGAGCAATATGATATTTTCTGTCATATTATCTTTCCCTTTCTTAATTATTCTCAGCATTCTGTTTGCTTCTTTTTGTTGCTGCTGCTGCATGCACATTGAGTGGATGTTTTCAGAGAACTATCCACAATGACGCCAAGCTCTTTCTTGAGTGGTAATAACTAATTTAGACCCCATCATTTTATACGTGTAGTTGGGATTCTGTTTTCCAATGTACATTTGCATTTATCAACACTGAATTTCATCTGCCATTTTGTTGCCCAGTCACCCAACTTTGAGAGATTCTTTTGAAGCTCTTTGCAGTCTGTCTGGGAGGGACTTAACTACGTTGAGTAGTTTTGTATCATCTGCCCATTTTGCCACTTCACTGTTTACCCCTTTTTCCAGATCACTTATGAATATGTTAAATAGATAACCTTAGGCTTTCATGGAGAGAAGCTCTTATAACTGTCCACATATAGCTTGACATATCCTTAGGTTTCTATGCAGAGAAACCCTTATAGAGGTCACTCTAAAGAACCTTAGATTCTCATGCAGAAGCCCTTAAAGAGAGAAAGACACCCTCCCACATATAGGCATACACACATCAAAATACCTTTATTCCCTCTTGCACCTAGATAGATACACATATGCAGGGGCATACATGGTTATGCAGATAACTTATATGCAACATATCTATATAGCGTATGCGTGAGGGAATGTAGATACTAAACTAAGTGCCAGAAGGTGCCAAAGAGAGGTGGGAGGGTTGGGACAAAAGGACTTGAGTGAATGGATCATGCAGCCTGATCACTTGTCATTTGTTGGATGTTTTCCCTCCCTTTTTAAATCTTCCTCTTATAATTTTTTTCAGGTTGATAACCATGTAAATCTGGGACCGGTGCTTTGCAAATGGATAGGATAGATTCTGTTCAGTTCCATGCTAGGGTTGCTCCATTCCAAATGCTTGGATAAATTAGACCTAATAATATTCTGGGGTTACTCCTTGGCAAATGGATATCTAGACTAAATATTTTTTGCTTGAATTTATTCCACTGCCACCACTTGTTACAAATATTTTAGGAGATTGAGAGAACTGTGCATCTCTATCTTCTGGTATGGCAAAGCTTTACTAGGACAGACGCTCCACACCCACAGAGTTGCAAGTCATGTGCTCGTGTAAACTGCACTCCCCTGGGTCTACAGCACTGGATAGATTTATTTGCTGACCAGAAGAGCTCAGGGTAGCTCCAAAGTTTGTCTCTTTCATCAACAGAGGATGATCCATTAAAAGATTATCTCACCTATATATCTCTCATATCCTGAGACCAATAGCACTGCAAACAACTGATTTATTTGCAAACATTAATGTTAATGTTTCCAGTGTGTCAGGTGTTGTTTTAGTTTTGGTTTTGCTTATTTTAATGTCCTCTGCCATTTTTCAGCTGCTACAGATTTCTCTGTGGCAGTGAAGATTTCTCTGAGTGCAGACATTCAGTCCCTGTTTAGCACTGTAGAGGTCAGAGAAACCTTGCCTTGGGAATACTGTAGTTAGGTAGGTCATCGTTTCTGACAAGGGAAAGAGTATAAAAGAAAAACAGTTATTAAAAAAATGTACTGACAGAAATCTACAATGAATATATGTTAATGTACAATGCCTGTGTGAATCTATTATGTAAAAATGAATGCCAGATTAATCATGTAAGAATACATAAGCACTGTACAGCTGCAGTAAACAGAAATTGAGGATTCCTTTAATTCTTCACTTTCAGTCCTCTGCTGCTGTACTAAATGTTGCTGCCCAGCGTTCCAGCGAGGTGAAGTGACTTGCCCAAGGCCACCCAGCAACCAGTGGCAGAGCAATGAACAGAATCCCACTCTCCTGAGTGAAGAGCCCATACTCTAACCATTACGCCAACACTAGTTCCCCCGTTACTATAATTAAGTCTTAGTCGGGCAAGTGAAATCTAGAGAAATTAAGTGCAAAGTCACAGAGCAAGTGTATAGCAGAACCAGCCACTGAATCTACATCTGAGTGCCTTTCTCACAAGACCATTCATCTTCTTTGGGCTACAGGTAGATTGTATGTTGCTAGGCTGAACTTGTAAAGTAATTCAAAATCCTTTGGCCACTGGATTTGTATGCAGAAAACGCATATTCTGATATTATGAGACCATATCTCCATCAACAACAAGGCTGACTTCTGCTTAAAAAACATAATTCTTTATATATATCATGAATATACAACGCACACTTTGCTCTGGTAATATGTAGCACCTGAAACCCTCCTGATGGGACTGTAGTCTTTTTTAATCCACAGCTGCAGGAAAGATTATCCCTAAATATCCTGCAGAGAGCTGGGCACCATTGATTCTCCCTGTCACTGGGAGTTGACTTCACATGGCAATTCGCACGACTGTGCCTCCTGAACACAGGTCACAGAAATTTATCCATTTACTCCTATATTGAGCCCCAAAATAAGTATTTGGCTAAAGCATCTCTTCCAGAAAGCCATCCAGTCTTGATGAGAAGACTTCATGAGATGGAGAATATGGAGGTTACTTATCTGGAACTGGAGATTCCTTGAGAGGTGTGATCTCTATCTGTATTCCACCTGAAGGACTGCATGCACTCCATGAGACAGATTTCTCCTAATTACTGTCCTGTGCCTGCACAGTTTTCTTCCTCATGCTCCAAACCGAAGGCATAAAGGGTAGTGCAGACTGACACCTCTCCAGTTCCTCTTCTTTCCATGACTTGAAAGATCCAAAGCAGAGGGGAAGGAGGACAGGCAGCGGAATACAGATATGGACCATACATCTTGAAGCATCTCCTGTTACAGGTACTGTAAGTAACTTCCATTTCTTATTCGAGTGCTAGTGCCTATATGCATTCTGCACATGGATGATTGGTGAGCAGTATTCAAACAGAATAGGGGTGCAAAGATGCAGTTGGAATAGATGTCTGTAATACTGATGTCCCAACAGCTGACTCTGCAGAGGAGGCCTGGACTAATGCAGAATGTTTCGTGACTGTATGGATGGAGCACCAGGTAGCTGCCCTACGAACATTTACTATGGGTACCTCTTGAAGGAATGCTCTTGAGGATGGTTGTGCTTTAGTGGAGTGGGCTCCCATTTGGGGAAGGAATATGTACCAACTGATAACAAAGAATGATGCAGCCAGAAATCCACTTAAAGAGTTACTGAGCAGATAATGGTTGTCCTTGCGCTTGCTTCACCATAGCAACAAATTGTCTTGGTGATTTTCTAATCCGTTTTTTTCTTCACAGGTAAAATGCTGAAACCCGTCTGATATCAAGAAAGTGAAGTCTCCTCTCCTCTTTGGAAGAATAAGGTTTTGGAAAGAATACTGGTAAGTGAATAAATTGATTCATATGAAACTCAGAAATTACCTTGGGGGTGAATTTCGGGTGCAGCTAAAAGGAAACCTTCTCCTTATGAAAAATGGTGTATGGCAGGTCAGCCATGAGGGCTCCTAGGTCACTCCCCCATCTGGCTGATGTGATGGCAACTAGGAAGGTGCTCTTCATGGAGAGGCAGGACACTGAATATAAAGCCAATGGTTAACGACTGATCTGTTAAGTATTAATAGTACTAAACTGAGGTCCCATTTTGATGTAGGTTTCAGCATCACTGGGAAGGTCCTAACAAGACTTTTCAGGAATCTAGTGGTTATTGGTTAGTAAAGATGGAGTATTCTACCAGATTTCTTCTAGATGGACCCACAGTGAATGAACAGAAAGCCCTGATGTCTTCAGGGACAAAAGATCATTTAAAATAGCAGAGATTCCTGTTAATGATTCCTTGAGCTTAGCAGCTCTGGCCTTGACTCCTGAGCTTATGCTCCAAGGGGCTCTGTTCACTGGCTGAGGCTGCTGTATGGGGAGTGGGGGCATCTCCCTGGCTCGTATCCAGCAGAGGTCTCATGGCCTTCTCCATAAGGTATTTCTTCAGTCGGAGCTCTTGCCCCTGGCAGGTTTTTTTTGGCGGGGGGGAAGGCGTAGGGGGAGTGTCAGATGCTGTACTTAGCAGAGATGTGACATCTCCAAGGCAACAGAGGCAGTCCTGGTGTCTGTCTCTCCTGGAGACGGAGAGGCAGGAGATACAGTTCTTATACTCCTGGCCTTGGGGCATAATCTTTGTCAGTGGGTAAAACGAAGCTATACGAACTATGCTATAATGCTCTAAAAACTCTAAGAATACAAAAATTATGTACAATTATATTTACAGGTTCTGAAGAAGACACAGAAGTAGTTACAGGCTCAGGATTCCGACTCAGACTCATGTAGCTGAGAGAAGGAACTGGAAGGCATTGATCCCCTATTGACCTCAGTTCAGGGCACAAGGAGGGCAACTGCACAGGTGTGGACCAATGAACACTACTTGCTAAAAATCTCCAGTTTCAGAGGCATGGGGTGCATGGACCCACTTGTCCAATATACACAGGGACCAGCATTTGAAGAAGAATCACCACTCTCTTCGGAGTTTTTTCCAATGGCTAATTATCCACACTTAAAAATTTGTGTCTTATTAACTGGCTATGCAAAGGCAGAATTTGTCCCTTGGTGATGAAATAATTAACGATTAATTGGATTCTTTTGCACAGTTCTTTGAAGATGCAGAGGTATTATTATAAATGTGAACCATCAGACACCCCCCATTCCAGAAGCATGCGTTTGGATGCAGCATCTGTGCTCTGACATGCCTGCAGCTTCGTTGGCGTCCAAGAATACATCCATTTCAGTTCAGATCACTTTTCATCCCAGCGTGAACTTTTGAGAGGAGCCCTAAATGAATTACTTCCAGATGAAAGGTTAGCTATCCCATTTCACTGCACAGAGCTCTGAGACTGCAAAGAACCCACCAGCCTGTATTATGCCAATGGTAACAAAGCAGTGAGTATACACTGTCATATGCCCGCTTGTTTCTTCATTTGTCTAAGCCTTGTTTCAGTCTATGCACGATGTATATTTTTCTGTGCTGGACGTAATATCTGTTTTAAAGCAGGGGAGGTAAAAGAAATTCTTAGAGCAAATTAACCTTGAAATTATTTTCCAGGCAGGGCTTCTGTGACTACAGCCTCTGCATATGACCAGCTGGAGATTTTTAAATGTGACGTCACCCCATGGGTTATTTCCACTGTCACCTTAACAATACAACGCAACTTTCGATGGCATGGTGCAGCATCTTTCATGCAAACGGCACATCCTCCCCTCCTCGGAAGGCTTTGCAGAGTTAAATGATGCCATTGCAGTAATAAATAGCAGCAGAGGGCAGGAAGAAATGAGGAGGCATTAGCAAATGAGATAAGCCTGGGTTGGATTTTAAAAAGACTTTTGTGATAAGCATGCTGAAACGGGTGCAAACCGTGCAGAGACTACAATTTTGGCTTGAAATATGTCTTGCTTTCTTTTCTTCTTGCTATCAAAGAGACCTAGCTTAGGTTTTTATATGGCATCTATCACCATGGTATCTAATGATGTCATGAGATCTCGTGATTGTAAAATAACAAATAGGTATTCCTAGCCACCCATAAAATGCTACATAATTTGACATGCAGCTTTCCTCTAAAATCTTCTAGAGGGAGCGCATATGACCAAGTGTTTTATAGGTGACACAAGAGATTCCTGATTGCAAAGCTAACTCCATCCAAATGATATTTACATTCATGATTAATGATGCCTTCAAGGCTTGTTGGTCTTTGCAGGTTATTGCCAGATGGCCCCTCCTCCTTGCATGGAGCACTGCAGTGCAGTTGTAGATATCAGCTGCTTAAAAGATCACCTGTTTAAATAAATGGCTGCTGTAAGCATGCCTTCTGATATTGACAGACAGAATGCTCTTTTTTAGCTGTTGCATATAACTGAAGGTGGGAGGTAACGGGGGATTTAGAAGTCAGTATTTCACAGCACATGACTCAGTGCTAGGAAATCAGAATAGATATCCTTTGACATTCAAGGAAACCCCACCCATCGGATTGCTTACAGAGGTTTTCCTTTAACTGATCTATGGCTAGCCCCGCTATGCACCTGTTTACACTACTGTTCTATTTGCTTGGGTTCTTATATGGCTTCCCATCATGGCAATATCTGAGCACCTAGACAGAACAGACTGAAATCTTCACAGGGAAGAGCAATTCCCTCCACTGCAGGAATTACTGGGTGAAATTCCACACTCCGTGTTATATAGTATCTCCAACTAGATGATTGCAATGACCTTAAAATCTACAAATACCCTGGCACAAATGTTTACGGTACAATGGGAGTAACAATATTGACTCATTGTGCAAAGTGCTGTGAAATTCATGGATGGCAGGCGTTATGTTATCGCTAGTCATTAGCTGGAGTCAACATCCATACCAGAGGAGAACCATGGCCAGATTCTGATCTTCCTTACACCACTGTAAATCTCTTGGAACCAAGAACAGAATCTGGCCCCCTATCCAGCTGCCCATTTTTTAACTGCCGAAGTCAGAAGTGCAAGGCCAGGCTCCTTGTCGTTGTGCTAATGATCATTGTGTTTCCATCTTTAAGAGTGAAATGGCTGATGTAAACTCCAAGAGGGCATCTCAGTTCTTGCAGAAATGTATTAAGCCAGAGGACAACGGAGGGGACACACAGCCCAAAGAGGAGATAATAGAAGAGCAGTCTCTCCCGGTTATCACTCAATCCTATCCTCAGACAGTGCAAGGTACATGCATTTCCCTGGCCTCTTTTTAATAATGCATTTTGCAATGATGCCATTATGTTCTTTTTATCTGCCTCATATATGGCTGTAAAGAGACAGGCCCATGTATGGAGCTTTATAAATGATGGTCACACTCCTCATGAAGAGGCCACTTATAAGTAGTTTACGAATAGATGTGTAGATGTTATAACAGTTGATTAACCATTTGTTAGGGTACGTCTGCAGTGCGAAATTATATCGAATTTATAGAAGTCGATTTTGCAGAAGAGATTTTATACAGTCGATCATGTGTGTCCTCACTAAGCGCGTTAAGTCGGCGGAGTGCGTCCACAGTACCGTGGCTAGCATCGACTCTCAGAGCAGTGCGCTGTGGGTAGCTATCCCACACGGTCTCTGCTGCCCACTGGCATTTTTTTGAACGGAGTTCTGCCTTCACAGATTCTTCACCCCATATGGTGATCAGATCCAGTACCTCCTGTTCGGTCCCTGCTGGAGCTCTTTTGCGATTCTGGAACTGCAGGAAATGAAATTCAAAAGTTCCTGGGACTTTTCCTGACTACCTGGCTAGTGCATCTGAGTTGAAAGTGTTGTCCAGAGCAGTCACAATGGAGCATTCTGGGATAGCTCCCGGAGGCCAATACCGTTGAATTGTGTCCACAGTACCTCAAATCCGGAACAGCAATGTCGATTTTAGCACTGCTCTCCTTGCCGAGGTGGAGTACAGAAACCGGTTTTAAGAGCCCTTTAAGTCGACAAAACCGGGTTGGTTGTGTGGACAGATTTAGTTTTAATTCGATATAACATGGCTAATTCCAATATAATTGCTTACTGTAGACTAATCCTTAGAGTCCTACAAGCCAACAGGTTGCTCATAACCATGTATAATGCCTTTTACTGATATGTTTATAATCATCTACAGTACGTGCCACTCATGTCTGTAGATGCTTATAACATCTATTCAACCTGTATAAACTATTTATAAATGTATCCTCTTTACATAAAGTGTGTCCTAAAGGATAATATTAGACCTTCACAACTAAAACTAAAAGTTTATACTTAATTTTTCATGCTGCTTTGTAGTGTGATGAGTGGACCTGAGAAACGGTCAGATTTCAGGAAGGACTTAGTTCAACCTGGCACCAAGGAGTTCAGGAATGCTGACTGAACTAGACAGCTTTCACACCAACTCTGGAACTTCCGCACATAATACTGGTCTCTCAGCATGTTCAATAAAGATCTCTTTCCTACAGCTCTACCATCCATATCTCTTATCTGTGTTCCTCTGCAGAGTGAGGCATAGTTTCCCTGGTGGGATCATCTGGGCATATCTCACCTAATCAATCCCTTGCCATTGGTGGCACCTTGGTCTCTCCTGTTCTCTGCCTGTGACACACAGTTTAGTCTCCTGAGGACTGAAATCCTTTGGACTAACTAAAGTAATTGGGTGAAATGTATAGCCTGTGATAGAAAGGAGATCAGACTAGATCAGGGTAGGCAATCTATGGCACAGGTACCAAAGGCGGCACACAAACTGATTTTCAGTGGCACTCGCACTGCCAGAGGTCCTGGCCATCGGTCTGGGGGGGCTCTGCATTTTAATTTAATTTTAAATGAAGCTTCTTAAACATTTTAAAATCCTTATTTACTTTACATACAACAATAGTTTATTTATATATTAAAGACTTCTAGAAAGAGACCTTCTAAAAACGTTAAAATGTATTACTGGCACGCGAAACCTTAAATTAGAGTGAATAAATGAAGGCTCGGCACACCACTTGTGAAAGGTTGCTGACCCCTGGACTAGATGATCTAATCGTGCCTGAATCTCTATGAAAATCTATGAAATAATTAAATTACTGTGCTTTGTGGGGGTTGGAGGGAACTAATGCAATTTTGGGGGTGATATTAATAGTGACTTTGGCATTTCTCCTCCTCACAGAGGAAATATCGATGGTGTTTAACACCTACAACATGGCAGCCAACCTCGGCCCAGCCTCCAGGAGGAAGAGGGAGAAAGGTGCAAATCAGGACGGCACAAGCACCTCCCTCTATGTTGACCGCCGCAAGTCCAAGGTGTGGAACTATTACACCAAGCTGGGAGATGCCTATGTCGAGTGCAACGTGTGCAAGAAGCAGCTCTCCTTTCACAACAGCACCACCACCATGCGGGAGCACCTGGTGAGGAAGCACAGCATTCGCGACACTTTGCTCTCGCAGCTGAAGGATGACCAGGCTTCCGAGTCGGACTGCATGGCTCAGGAGAACATGATCAAGAGGTCCCGGCAAATGACACCGGAAAACTACCTGTACCATGCCGCGTCCTGCTCGGAACCAAGGACTGATGTGATTCTGGAACTGGTGCTTGAGATGATATTTCGTGACCTCCATCCTCTTTCTGTGGTGAAAGACAAGGGTTTTGGCCTCCTCATCGGGTATCTAGAGCCTAATTTTACCCTCCCATCTCCTATTCAGCTCTCCAGCATGCTGTGGCATAGATACAATGTGGTGAAGCAGCACCTGGAGCGCTATTTGCAAACAGCTCAGTCCATAGTCCTCTGCGTGGAGTTCTGGGTGTCCCAGCCCAACCAGACATACCTGACAATCACGGCCAACTTCATCGATGGGGAGTGGCGCCGGGCCAGATGTATCCTGGAAACCCAGCCAGTGCATGAGACTAAAGGGGAGGGGGATTTAGGAGAGAAGCTCTACAGCATCCTGACCGAGTTTGGGTTGTCGAACAAGTCCATTTTCTGTGTGATGCATGACAGCCTGCAGAACACAGTGATGAATTCACAGCCGCTCAAGAGGGCTTATGGTTGGACCAGCCTGTGCTGTGCTGCCCACATGCTGCACCTGTGCATCAAGGCGGGGCTGGAGGTTGAGCAGGTGCAAGAGTCTCTGACTGCCGCCCGAGGCATTGTGCGCTACTTCCAACAGGACGCGAAAGCCACCTGCTCGCTCAACAGCAAGCTGGAAGCGATCAACAAGACCAAGCTGAAGCTGGTCATGGACGTGGGATCTCGCTGGATAACTACCATCGAGATGTGCGAGAGCCTCCTGGACCTCAAGTGGGCTATCATGTCCCTGCTGGAGGAACATCCCAAAGGGACGTTGGCTGTGCAGAACTTAGCTGACCACCAGTGGAAGCTCTTACAGGACCTGGTGCCGGTCATGAGGACAATTAAGATCGCCACATCGTTCTTGCGTGAGGATCAGAACATCTCCATCTCTTCTCTGATGCCTTGCATCCACGGTATCGTCGCTGCCATTGGGCAGCAGTTGGAAGAGTCCAGTGATGTCATCAAGATGGTGGTAGGCAATATAAGGTCAGAGCTGATGCAGCACTGGAATATATCGGAGGATGAGAAGGTGCTGGAAAGCCCCGCGATTATTGCCTCATTTCTAGACCCTCGTTTCAAGGAGATGAGGTTCCTGAGTCCCAACCTGAGGAGTGAGCTGCATAAGAGAGTCAAAAATATGCTATCGCAGGTCTTTAACCACCAGTCCCCACCTTCTACCCAGTTCTGGGTGCCGAACTCAGATTACAAAGCGGAGGTAGGAGAAGCAGCGGGACAGCTGTCTGCTCATAAAGACAGAGGCCCAAGTGGCCAGTCCCAGAGCATGTATGACATCCTTTTGGGGAAAGATCCAACGGAGAGCATGCCTGAAATCCATCAACAACTGGAGAACTACATCGTGGAACCTCTCTGCAAACGCAGCACCAACCCACTGGATTGGTGGAAAACCAATGAGCACCGCTTCCCTGCTGTGGCGAGATTAGGCAGGCAGTACCTTGCCATACCAGCCACTGTTGTGCTGCCAGACCAGGCCTTTGCTGCCAACAAGAGCACCCTGGAGCATCGAAGAGCAGTCCTCACCCCTGAAAATCTGGACCAAATTCTGTTCTTGCACCAAAATTTTGATTTTTTAGAATCAATGAGAAACAGTAATGAGATGCGGGGCAGAAATCTGCATGCCCAGTACTAAAATACAGTGGGGGTGGGGCTGAGTACAGAGGTGATGTGTAACAGTGTTTAACGCTTCCCTGCCTTGCGGGTGGGATTTTGGAAAGGTGTCTGCCTAATTTCATTCCCACTGAAATTGTCTTTTGATATCAATCAGAGCAGAGTTAAGCCAATGCTGAGTGTTTTCCAAAATCCTTCCTACATGTACAACACTGTTTTTGTAACCACTTTGTGATAGTTTCAGCTAGATCAAATACAATAGAATTCCAAAGACAATAGAATTCCAATTTCCAAAGCGGAAAGAAAATGTAAGTTCTATCCATTTGGACTTCTTAGCATCACCTCTGAATTTGGCCCTAGGGCATGCTAGTAAAATCCTAAAGGATATACAAATTCTCACTGTAGCAACCTTTTTACAAAACAAAGGTCAAATATATTAATATATGTAAATGTTAAGACTGTTCACCACTGCTGCATGGATCCTACTACTACATAGTCAAAAGCTGTGAGTTTTTATGAAACAGGCCACTATCCACTATTTTGACATGTTATTTAAGTTGCACGGATGTAAAAAGTTTCAGTCCTCAGAGCTACTCTCCTCTTCACCAACAGGTTGCTCCTGGTAACAGGGAGAAGCAGTCCTTAACACATCATCCAATGGGACACTAGACTGGAAGGCAGATCCTGTCTGTTGCCAGTTTCCAAAGAGTATACATGGTTTGGTTGGGAGGAGAGAGAGCAGAAAACCTCCCAGAAGTTCCACCTAAAGGGCCAGAGCCTCAGCTGGTACAATACGTCAGCGGAGCTATGCTGATTTACATCAGCCGATGACTTGGCCCATAAACTTGATTCTTCACTCACACACCAGTTTTAAAGCCATATAACTCTATCTTTAATGGGGATACTCCTGACTCACACTGGTCTCTGCGGCTGAAGAACTGGATCATAGTAATTTTGCATCAGTTTAATTAAAGGAGGATTGTAAACTGCTTCAAGCCCCTGCTTGAACTCTTAATTCAGTTTAAATGGGTTTCTATCAATTTAATTTGTGTTGGTAAATTTACAGGCACAAGCTAAATCAATACGACCAGTTTTAAACCAGTACAAGGGTATCCACAGGGTTTGCACCTGTTTAAACCATTTTTTAACCTTTTTTTAGTTAAACCAGTGAAACTTCCGTGGGTAGACAAGGCTTGAGTGAGTGACAGGCTTCAAAGTGAAGAGCACACTGAGATGAATGGAGGCAAGTCATGCCAATGCACTGTTTCAGGCCTTCTGTTTCCACTCTCAGAAGACAGCTACTCGTACTTTAAGGGTGTCCTTTGCAGTTGTAAGGCTAGAACGCTTTCTTTCCTCTTTAACCTTTTTTAAAAAAATAACATCTTAAATTCTGCAGCAGGCAGAATAGGCAAACTTCCAGGGGAATTGTCCTACTTGCCATGGATGAGTGTGTTTGTCAAGCCCTTGACCTGAACATTGCTGCTTTAGTAATGGGCTCTACAAGAGCATTTGGACTAGTGTGAGGAAGGATTTCATCATCCAGCCTCACAAAACAGCCATCAACCCAGCACCAAAATCTGTTTTCCAGCTGTCACACAATGATGGTGGGGGGAAAACCCTAGTTATATTTTACTTGCTGTCCAAGCAAAAGAAATTCAGTAACAATTCAACTTTGCAGTTTTGCAAGATTATATTACTTCTGCAAACAAAGGGATAGACAAAACCAGTGCAATAATTTACGACTGGCTAGAGTACTTTAAAATATTCTGGGATATGAACAGTGGGACTGATAGACAGCTGATAAGATTTATGACAGATCAAACAGATCTTTAGTTCTGTTGCTGGATCTTTTGCCGCTCTCATCACTCTAGTATCTGAGTGTCTTCCAGTGATAAAATAAACTAGGGACTGACATGTCATGTGTGGCTCTCATTCCATTACTCTCCCCTGGGGGAAAACTGCATGTGACTAAAAATAAATGGAAGAAAGGCTGATGTGCTATATGTTATTATTTGTGATGGCCGGGTTGAAGAAGTGAGGTTTGCATTTGAATCAGAAAGTGGTGAGGTCTGAAGTAACTGAGTTCCTGCGGAGGCAAATTCCTCAGCCTTGGATGAACCCTGAGAACGTTCTATCTCCTGCACAAATGAGCTTCATTGTTCCAATACACAATTCCAGGGTTTCAAAGGAGCAGAGTGGTCAGCTGTATTGACTTTTCTTCAGTTTTAATAGTGTAACCTGTTAAAAAAATTCCTTGGTATCACAGCCAATATGAAGATAACTGTAGTAAAAAACAAAATTCTGCTACGATTGGATCTGTTGTGCAATTGAGAAAAACCCTGCTCCATAACCTGCAGTTTCCAATTAACTAGTATGTTCAATTTACCATGGGAATGTAAGAGCCGCAAATTCGTTATTCCCACAGAGGCTATTGGCTGCATGAAGACCTTTTGTTTTAACTTAGCGTTCGCTCTGCCTGAGAGAAGCCAGGCTATTTATTAAACTCCAAACCATGTTCATTTGTCCTTTACCCAGCCTCAGCTCACCGGGCCTGTGACAAGTCCATAAGGCACTTTAAGATCCAAGCAGCCATAGTAAAGATAATGACTTCCCTGTATATTCCACCCACCAATGACTGTATGAAGCTGGCACAGCATATATTTAGATACACAGATTCACAGAATCCAAGGCCAGAAGGGACTATTGTGATCATCTGGTCTGATCTCCTGCATAACACAGGCCACAGAACTTCCCCAAAATAATTCCTAGAGCAGATCTTTTAGAAAAATCTTGATTTAAAAATCATCACTGATAGAGAATCCACCATGACCTTGGGTAAGTTGTTCCACTGGTTAATTACTCTGACTTAAAACTTTACACCTTATTTCCAGTCTGAGTTGTCTAGCTTTAACTCGCAGCCTCTGGCTCATGTAACACCTTTCTCTGCTAAACTGGAAAGCCCATTATTAATTATTTGTTCCCCACCTAGGTACCCATTGTTTGTAATCAAGTCATCACTTAACATTCTCTTTGTTACGTTAAATAAGACTGATTCTTTCAAGTCTAACGTCCGTCCATGTAACATGCCCTGTTCTGCTTCACCAACATGGTATAACTAGCTTTGAAATAACCATTAAAAGCAATATAACGACTTACAATTCGAGCTCAAGAATCCAATTTAATAAGCTATGCAGAGAGCACATACAATATAACAATACACAGATCATCGCAGGGCTACATATTAAATCTGAAATGCAGGGCATGACGCTCACGTTTCGGCAAAAAGGATATAAATACAATGGCAATTTCTCATTGATTTTCCTATTTTGACCTTTTCTAGTAACAGCAATTGAACCCAGAAACTGATGGTAAGAAACAGGGATTATCCACATCCAACTTTAATTTTTAAATGGAGGCAAGAGGGCTTTTTTTATTAAACTAAAGCAGAAGTACAGAGCCTCTCATATTTGTACAACAGCTATTTTACACTCATTAACAACGATATATTTTTTCAACCATGCATAATTGTAATTTAATGCCAGGCATGCATACTTAATTGAACACATACATCCGTGCTGTGTTAATGTAAGTAAAGAACATTTAATGCCTTAATGTTTCTTTATAGTTAAACTTGACATCAGCAATGTTATATTGGTGCTAAATGCTAAAAACATCCAAATAGGCTTTAGCATCCTACCGTATACAAACAGTTACAACTCTCCTTCAGTACCTTCAAGTGGAGGTTTCTTCCCAGCCTCATCAGGTGCTAGTGACTATTTTTCTGCAGTGACAACAATGGTATAAGCTGAAGTGTGGGCTGGGCACACTGTCATGTCAGCTAATCCTGAACAGATTAGCAACTGATCAGATGCTAAAAAACATTTACATATTTTCCAAGCTTAGACAAGATTACCACCACTGATACCCTGCACGGTTTCCCAGTTACCATTGGAGAAGGTCAACGTCTGAGTTTCTTTCTTTCATCTTTGGCTCATTTTTTAATGTTTTATGGGCCACTTAATATTTATCAGTGGCTCCATCTGCTCCTGCACACGGTGGCATTTCATATGAGCATTCCGACTTTTTATCTTGTCGAACACCCTACAAATTGACAGAAAAGAAGGGCCCGTTGTTAGTTTTCTTAACGAGGCTAAATAAAATAGGACTCACACACACAAGTTTTCCCCAGATAATGAGCAGAACAGATTCCCTTTATTTTTCCCCTTCATTTTTAGGTGTGCAGTGCACATGGAAGTGAGGGACCACTATATGGTGAGGCAAGGTTAGTACTATGAAAGCTTCCCCAGGCAGGTCTGAAATTGCACCTCAAATCTGACCTAAACCACTGCTTGATATTCTCCTCCCACAACCAGTTCTGCCAATATACTTCAGTCCCTAGCTGTAACACCTTCTCTTCCTTTTCAGTCCAGTTCTCACATCTCCTGAACAGGACCTACAAGTAATGTTGCATTGTGGTAAAAGATGCATTTGTTTTGTAGTTAGAACAGATAGGGAATTAGACCTACAAAGAAAGGGATATGATCATGGATGTGTTGGCAACAGCCAAAGGACCTATTTCCTTTTAGTCATGATTTTCCCACAATATCAATGGTAGCCATGGAGCTCAACTCCTATATCTCTTTAAAAACACAGGGGTCAGCCTACAGATGAAACCAAGTATGAATCTACAGCTTCAGGGTTTATTAATTTAAAGGGACATATGCAACTTTTGTAAAAAAAATCATATTTTTATCTGAAATCATTTTGCCTTTTACAGTTAGAAATAATACCTAACATTACAACATGAAAGAGATTAGAAAAAGGAAACATTTTCCTTTATTTTTTCTCATTTTTGTACTTTGTGCAGTCAGGTTTGTTGTTTCATCTTTGCCAATTTCCCATTTGTGCGGGTCTTTCATGCTGAAATGGGGGAGAAAAAACTATTTTTAAAAAAAATTATATGTGGTTGTAAATCACACAAATTGGTAGGCGGCTCAGGGAGAAATGTACCATGCATTTAACTCATTTTAAAAAAATGATTAGATTTTGAAGTAAATGGTGCTCCTTTAATTAAGAATGCTTTATTAGTAAACAAACTGAATTAAGCAGACATGTAGGTGTAAGCATGCGGCAACTCGCCCTGCTGGCGCCTCCTGCTCGTCGTCCGGGGAATCAGCTCACCAGCCTCCAGAGTGCCCTCTGCAGCCTGTAGTGCCACTTGCCCTCGGCACCGTGTCCCTCCCAGACCCCGGTGCCCTCTCACCTGGGGTGCTGCACCCCTGCAGTACCCTCACAGATCTCTGGGTCTCCCCTCCTCAGGGGAACCCCCACCCCGTATCCCCACCTTGACTCAGTCTAGGCAACTGCCAGTCACCACCTACCCCCATTCACTGGGGCAGACTGCAGTATCATCGCCAGTCATCACTGGCAAGGGCGGTTGGAACTGCTGCCTCTGCCTACCTTTGGGGCTGCCCTCTGCACCCCCAGTACCTAGTTGGCCGTAGACTAGGCCCCGCAGCCTGGGGGGTTTCCAGGCCAGAGCTCCACAGCTCCGCTATCCTTCCCCCAGCCCTGCCCTATTCCCGGTACCCTGCTTAGCCCCAGCAGCCAGGTCCTCCCTCTCCAAAGGCTAGAGAAACACTTCTTGCTTCCAACCCTCTGCCCTCTTATATGGGCCAGCTGAGCCCTAATTACTTTGGGTAGCTGACCACAGCTGTGGCCAGTCAGCTACCCCCAGCTGTCTTTAATCTCTTCCCTGGTTCAGGCTTCTCACAGGGCTGTTTTATGCCCTTCTGCAGAAGAGCGGGTGGTCACCCTGCTACAGTAGGAATCACTGAACAATGCAAGATTAATAATAAAGCTATACCTTTCACACTCTTTACACGGAAATGCACCCTGATCGTCTGTGCTCCCAGACTGGTCTGGAGTTCCCCTCTGACTGCAGGCTGGACTGTATGTCTTGTGTGATGCTTTTTTGTAATTCTTTGACTTTATCTTCATGTCTTGTCTAGGCAGATAACCATGCATTTTCTTTGGGCTGCATGCAATCTGCAAATTATGAAACATTTCTTATAATAGCATTCTTTCCCCCTCAGAAAGGTTTGTATTGTTGTGGTTGGATAGTTAAAAGGAATTGAAGTCAAAGAAAATTAACTCAAAACTTTTTAAAAGCTGCATGTGTGTGTTTATACACATGCACACACACAAGGCCATCCTTAGGATTTATGCAGTATTAATGCAGTATGCCCGACAGCCATCTGTGCTCACAGCCTAGGAGTGGGGGAGGCAGCAAAGGATACCGAGAGGCCTGCCCACCTCATGGTGATGGAGAGTCACAGTTCCCCGCAGAGACCCCTATAGCCTCTCCCTCACGCAGAATGCGCAGCGCCAGTGCATTTGGCTTTGTTAATATGGCCCCCCGCCTAAGGAGACTGCAGCACCTGCTGGGTGTGCGGGAGCTTTTACTTGCTGTCATGGGCAGTGGGTGAAGCTGCCACTTTGGGAGGCTGGCTAGCTCAGCCCAGCTTTTCCGCCTGTGGCCCCACCCATATTCCACTTCAGCTCCATCCCAAGCTCCGCCCCACATTGCCCAGCCTCCGCCCTCTCCCCACTGTCTCCCTCCTCCACTCTGCTCACCCCCTTCCAGCCAAATCCCTGAACCCAAACAAAGCAAATGACATATAAAAAAAACCACTCTTATACACTTTTTCTAAAGAAAATAGAGAATGTTTTCCACTGCCTGCCAGATGGTGAAGAGTGGACATGCAGAAGGTACCTAATTAAATGCACTAAAATTGTGAAAGGTACAATACTAGGTCTGATTAGAGTAAGCTTCCAACTTCAAATGAAAAACTCAATCTCTTTGGAGAAAGTGGACTGCATGAGGCTTACACTAATGGAGAGGAAGAATAATGACGACTGCAAAAGAGTGATTCCATCTAGGTAGTGCTATAAGGAACAGAATGAGGTTCAAAGGTTGAGCAATATCACCTTGCAGCATTGGAATAAGGTTGATGCCCTAAGGAAGCATTTAATGCTGGTATTTGTACATAACTTCCTCTTCTTCAACATGCTGAGAACATTATACTACAGAGATTTGGCCTTTTGCTTGGGCAAGCTTATGCATCTACAAGAAAGCTCTCCTGGGGCAGGGCTACCCAAGGCTCTGTTTCACTGGTTTAACATGGTAGTTAAACTGTGGACTCTCCAACAGTCAGTAGACTAAGTTCAATTTGTTGATTTCTCTTTTGGAGTGAGCACACTCCAAGAGCACAATAATCACTTCATCCAGCTATTTATTTTATACCATGCCTAGAGGGATCAACCCACGCCTGCGGCCAGGTCATTTCCGTATTGATCTGCCCTGTAGCACTCCGTGAAGGTGACCAGAGGAAACAGTGCTGATTTCATTATTAATTTATTTCCCCCTGAGAATTTGTCCCCAGAATCCTGCTTCAGAGGAGGAAGCAAAATTGGGCTCAGAGATTGCTTTGAAAATATTTCCAGTGACTAGCAATTTCTATGTCCTCAAAGAGGCCGAGTCTATTTGTCTCTCCTTCCTTACGTGGTTTCTCAGGAAGGCACTGGCCAGCAGCCTCTCTCTGTTGAATGGGATCCTCATGGGCTAGATAGGTCTGTGTTTCTCCTGCAGGCCTCAGCCTGGGATATGAGATTGGATCCTCCGGGGGCAGGAGGGAAGGAGCATTAAAGAGATGGGCAGCAGGGGGAGGGAGCTGGGCCCAAAGGTTCCTTATAGAACTCTCTGGTGTTAGCAGGTTCTGTGCTGTGTCTGGCGCCCTCCATCTGTGACCCATGGGGAAGTGAGGGGGTGCAGCTGAGCTCTCCAGTCAGAGGCTTGGCTTCTTGTCTGTGCTATAGGAATTCAGAGGTGATCTTCACTTGGCACGCTGCCCTTTTAGCTTGGCTTCTGTCCTAGAGATGGGGGGAGGCTGCCTGTCAGGGACCCAATTCTTTTCCAATCCTGCCTTAATTCTCACTGAAGTCCACAGGAGGTGAAGGGGGTTCAGCATGGTGTAAGACTCGACCCTAGCACTAACAATTCCCATCATTCAGTATCTCGGTGAAACCCTGTTTATCCAACGTGTCTCAGAGATATCAAAAACACTTATAAAAAGGGGAGTGTGCAAGAGGAACGTAACCATGATTTGGATAAGGGAATTTTTCAGTAGGTTGGTATGACTCACGCACGCGCACACACACACACACACACCATCTGAGCCAAAAGGCACTGATATCGAAGTGAATCTTTCCATTAAGTTCAAATGGCTCTAGATTAGGCCCACCATCCTGACCAACTATCTTGGTCATAGGCTAAAGTTAGTGGGCACAATTCTCTGATGGTGCAAACTGGCAGAACTCCATTGAGTTCAAAGGAACTGTGCTAGTTTACACTGACAAAGAATATGACGCAAAGTCTTCTGTTGCCTTCTTCAACAGAAGAAAGGAACCATTTCTGTATTTAATATTTAGAGTTTTAGGATTCCATAGGCTATATATGACCCTTCAGATTATCAGTTGTTGGAGTGAAGATACTATAGTTTAATCAGTCCCACAGACTCTCATTTTCTGCTGCTGTCTTGCTTCTAGAGCTGGTATTCAAAAAGCATTGATACCAGTGCTGAAAGCATAAATTCCATCTTACTTCCTTACTAAACACACGGAAACCAATTTAAAAGGAGCTCTTGTTAAACAAATAGTCCTGTTAAAGACTACATTTTCCATGCATCAAGCAAACATACACAATCACAATGATGTGGATATATTCATAGCAAACATGAAATTTGCCCAGTGAACTCTTTTGAACAGTGAATACTATAAAAAGTAACTCCTGTAAATGAACTGGGGTGGGGGGAGCACCGATCTAGTAAATGATTACAAGTTATGTGTGCTATCATATTAGATGAAACTGCAAAGTCCTCAAATAAAAAGCCTGTCAAATGGCCATAGAGCTATAAAACTAAAAAACAGTTGGGATCAGATTTTTGAGGATATTTAGGTACTTATTTGAATTCTCAAAAGCATCTAGGGACCTACTACCCATTGAAATGAATGGGTCCAGGTGCTTCTGAAAATTCAAGTAGGTACTTAAATACCTTTAAAAATCTGGCCTTTGGTGCACTGAAGCCATGTGCTCATCAAGTTTCACCTACAAAAATCTTTCTGGTAAATCTTATTCCCCACTTGCTGCCGTGAAACAGTTCAGCAGAGCCGGTGCTCTGTGTCATGTACTTGGCAGGGTTTTTTTGCAGAATACTGGCATGTCAAAGATGGCACTGCCACATCAGCAATGACAAGTTTAATGCTGACAGCATTACTAACAAGGAGCTAGGGATTATTTTAGATGGCTAATTAGGAGCTAAGAGTTATCTTAATTTTCTGGTTTTAATTAGCATTGGTGTCACAATGTCAAGAGCAAATATTGTTACATAACTTCCCTGTGAGAGTAATGGGAAATGTTGGGCATGGTATAACATGCTAACTATTGAACAGGGTTTGTTTGAGATTTTTGAGGTCTCTGCAAGTTAAACAAGGGGAGCAACAGAATACTAAATAGAAAGGTGTTTCCTGGAGGGAGCTTGCAGCACACCTGAACACCACAGCTCCTAAGGCAATGGAAGATCTTTAAATTAAAGAGCTGAATCTCAGACAGATTCCCCAAGCAGTCTTTTTCTACCTTTTCTTCTGTCTTTTCTACCTCATCCTTCTCCCTTCCTTGAACATTTTTTCTATCACTTACTTTTGGTCGACTGAAGTCAAATTTTATTATTTTTTTCCAGCTATAGTAATATTCAACACACTGGGACACATTCTTAGTCTGAATCTATTGGGAAAAAGCAGAAGTAATCCACAATTAATATAGCAGAAGTAATATAGTTATTTCTGCAAAACACAATACAAAAACTGTGTCTGTCAGGGAACTGTTTTCATTCCCACTGTAATGGGTGTTCAGGAATCGCAATATTAGGGTGTATATCACATACATTTGTGATACAGGCTCATCCCAAGACTGGGAGCCAATCTGAGCAGTTTAATTAGTGTATGTTTGTAAAGTTTTTTGAGAGCCTTTAATACAACACCATACTGCTCCAGCTGCGACAAGCAGCGGCACCTGAGCTGGATTCCTCTTGTTATAAAAGAGAGGAGGCTGCTGACAAGGCATTCCCCTGGAAGGGCTCTGCGACTAGTTTCCCACCTGGGTTGATATAGTCCCAATTTGGTGACAACCTCTCCAGGTAATTTGTTCCAGTGCTTAACTACCCTAACAGTAGGATTATTTTCCTAGTGTCTAATCTAAATCTCCTTTGCTGCAATTTAAGCCCATTACATCTTGTCATGGCCTCAGTGGATAAGGAGAACAATTGATCACCTGCCTCTTTACTACTTTAAGATAGTTATCGTGTCTTGCACAGTCTTCTCTTCTGCAGACTAAACAAACCCAGTTTTTTCCATCTTTCCTTGTAGGTCACGTTTTCTAGACTTTTAATCATTTTTTGTAGCTCCCCTCTGGACTTTCTCTAATTTGTCCACATCATTCCTGATATGTGCTGCTCAGAACTGAACAGAGTACTCCAGTTGAGGCCGTATCAGCATCAAGTAGAGCAGAAGAATTGCCTCTCAAGTCTTGCTTACAACACTCTTGCTAATACATTCCAGAATGCTGTTTGCTTTTTTTTTTTTGCAACAGTATTACACTGTTGACTCTATTTAGTTTGTGATCCACTATAACCTGCAGATACTTTTCTGCAGTACTCCTTCCTAGTCACTTCCTATTTGCATTGTGCAATTGATTAATCCTTCCTATCTGTAGTCCTTTGCATTTGTCTTTATTGAATTTCATCCTATTTATTTGAGACCATTTCTCCAGTTTGTCAAGATCATTTTGAAGTGAAATGGTAATGAAAAATGTTTTTAATTATGAAACAGTGCATTAAAAACATTCTATTACCTAACTACAAAGAACCCTTTCTTTTAAATAGCAGCAAAATAAAACAGCACAGCACAACAGTACAGGACAAGAAACAACAGAAGCAGCGGAGGGGCTTGAAGTGCCCCTTCTTCTTGTTCCTAAGTCTTCTGGTGTTGAGTGGCAAGGCTTGAAGTTACCAGGGGGGATAGAGAACTCAAAAGAGCTGGTGTCCCAGCTGGCACTGTTCTCAGTTCCCTGAGCTTGCATCTGTGAAGAGAGTGGCCTATAGGAGCCCTGCTGTGGGGTTACAGCAGGGAGGAATTAATCTGGTTCCCAGCAGCCTGTATTGTCCAGAGGCTGCAAAACATGGCTGAGTGTTGGTTTACAGTACTGTATTGCCAGCTGCCCTAAGAGTGACATGCGCTGCAGCGGAGCATATTGGCATTGCGTTGCCTCCAGGAGTTGCTTCTCCATCTCCCTATCTTTTTCCATACTGGTTTTTGTCCATGCCAATGAGATCCCTGGCAACTGCCATGCTGCCTTTGGCCACTTCAACAATCTCCCTGTAGAGCAGCTTGTCTGATTCACTCTCCATCCTCAAATGCTGCCTCCACCTTTCCGCTATCTGAAATCATGTGTACGAATATTTCATTGTGAGCTTTCCATTTTCTCTCCCACAGGTTAGCCAACTGTTCAGCCATTGGTATAAGCCCTTCTCCTTGAGGGAGAAGGCCAGTGCACATGCCATGGTTGTGGGAATTAAAAAATTCACAGGCAATTACTGTTCATACTCTAGTGAGGTTGTGATAGCATTTTTCTTATATGCATATCTGGCTTTCCCTTTCTGAGATTCTTCCCAGTCTCAGGAGAACCCTGGCCATGGTAAGTGGTGTGTGTAATGGCATTTTTGTCTGTGCAGTATAGGATATGCTGTTTGACTGTGCTTTGGAGGCTGGCCAGGAAGAGAGAGGGAGCAGAGGTTAGGAATGACGTTCCTAGTCTGGCTTTGGAGTTCTGCTGTGCCTTGGTGTTGCTTATATGGTGTTGTAAGGGACAGTGGGTCAAACATGGGGAAGAAAGAGACAGTAATACCTTCTACCTCCCTTTTAGGCTGTCCTGACTCTGGATGACCCGAGGCAGGTGACTAGGAGGCAGAGAATGGACTTAATCAAAAAGGCAAAGGGCACACCAGTGAAATGCGCAAGTTATTCACCAAGATGGTCCCCCCAGAAGTACTGCAGGAGCGAAAGGGAATTGCAAAAGATACCAGGAATAACTGTGCAACTTTCCCTCATAATCTACAAACAACAACTGAGCAATTTCTCAGACTTACATTTTGCTTTATCTCCCCTGTATGGGGAGACATAGCGAAAGTGCAGAGGAAAAACTGATAGGGTTCTGCAATGATTGCCTGAAGCATTTGCTTTTACCAGTCTAGCTCTATGTAAGCCTGTGAAAAGCCGTTAAGAGTTTTGCTATCCTCACAGCAAAGCTTTTTTACTGTAAGAATGTGTGTTACAAGGCATTTATACCTCAGCAGGGAATTGTACTCTTTGTAGCTTTATGGGCATGCAATGTGCATGTCTTCCTCATACAAAGCGAGAATGCTAACCAAACTGCTTTTCCTGTAATCACTGTCTGAGTAAACTTTTGCAATTTAGACAAAAGAATGTTTTCATTATTTGAATCTGCTATGGGAAGTGGGCGGCATGGAGGCTGAAGCTGCACCATGCTGTCAACCCACCGTTTTGACCTGGAGAATGGGGGTAGGGGTGCTGGTATGGATAGCAAAAGGATGGGCATGTGCCTTCCTCGGCGTGAGCCTGAAAATGGTTGGTAGTCGGGGTGTCAGCATGAGATAAGAGATCAACTACCCAGCCAGAGTCACCCCCATTTTGTTAAGGCATATGGGGGAGGGGAGAACAGATTGTCTCCCTCCTTCAGCCCATGCTGGGATCTTGGACTCACATCCGCCTACAATGGCTGCAGCCATGGGACACCCAGAACAGAATCTGGCACAACAGTATAGCTTAACAGTAATACATTAAAACTTAAATATTTAATTATTACTATTTTTTAAAAACCATACATGCAAGGTTCCCTCCATAGGATCAGCCTCCTCAGTCCTGGTCTGGGCTGCTGTCTGAGAAGCATGGTTAGTTGAAGCAAGGCATGATTCTGTCTTGCCTTCTATCTGGCTGGCATCAGATTGTGAATCTTGAAGGGACCCCAGCTTTCCAGAGAGATCTTTTCACTGGCCTCCTCATGCTCATCTTCCAGTGACTCTTCTTGATCTTGCCAGTCATCCTCGAAGAGGGGTGGGAGGGAGAAAGCAGGCAGCAGGATCCTCAGACTGCATGGATTGGGTGGTCCTGTAGTTATGTAAAATCCCGTCCAGCTCCTCAAAAATTAGACAAGTTACATGTCCCCTGCCAGACTTTTTCCTTTATTGGATCAACTTTTGTTGGTGAGAGAGACCAGCTTTCGAGCTGACACAGAGCTCTTCTAAGCTTGTCTCTCTCACCAACCGAAGTTGTTCAATAAAAGATATTACCTCACTCACCTTGTCTTTCTAATATCCTGGGATTAACGTGGCTACAACACTGCATACAACAGATATCTTCCTGTCAACTCTCATTTTAGCATAGGTCCTCTTGACCTGTTTGCTCTTTATCTGGTACTTTTTTTGTCCTCACGGTAATGGCCCCTCGAGGACATCTGCCTAGTAATGTCCATAAGATCTTTATTCTGGTGGCTTTCTGCATTGATGTTTCTCCCCAGATGGCGATGAAGTGGGGTCTCAGCTCAGCTCCAAGCAACTGCTCGAGGCACATTGTAAGGATTCTGGAGTATTATTGCAGCTACTGAGATATACTCAAATCCAAGTGCAAAAGGACAAAATCTGGCACCTTCCCAGTTTATAAACGAGAGGGAGGGAACATCTGACCGAACTAATCCCAGGGCTGGGGAGAGCACACAGGTAAACAGATAGGTCAATAACGTCTGCTTGTGTGGGATATCCGTTGGAAGACTGCCAAAGTAGTCAATATATCAGACAAACTTGAATTGCAGCAAAATTATTTCACTTTGAAAAAGGACTTCCGAGTTCTTGATAAATGCATCAGCATGCTACGTTGTGCAGACACAAGGATTTTCAAATCAGATTAATTTGATGTAATCCAGTTTAAATTATCTATGTAGACAAACCCTTAGCCTAGTCTCTTTGAACTCCTCAGACAAACAAATTCCATCTTTTTTTTTCATTTGCTTCTGATTCTTTTCGGGAAACATCAAAAATATTTTAGCCTTGAGAAAGAGTCTACAAATTACTCCTTTAATTAATTCTCGAAGGAGCTTTAGCAATCCGAAAAAAACCTTAGCCTAGAGGTCTTACCTTCTTCTGTATCAGGTAAAAATCCTTCTTATGTAGGCAAAAAGCCTTTTTAAACAACTGCTTCTCAACAGGTGTCCAAACATCTGAACCTAATGGTAATAAGATGCAAATTATTACATCACATAGCATGCTTAATAGACCATCACACTTACAAAATTAAAACATTTGATTATTCATGTACACATTTTTCTTTCTCAGGGAAACTTAGTTCCAATCTATCAAAAACAGTAATCAGTAATATGTTAGAAAAGTCTGAAAAACTCAGATTACTACTTGGACAGGAAATAACACATGCTATATAAAACATATGCACCCATTGAAAAGAATACCACACAATAGCAAGCATCTGTCATTGCCATGTTTCAGCATACTGCTCCCATTGGGTGTCACTGCAGGGCAGTGCATGCTAAAGAGTCATGCTGTCACAAGGGAACCAGGGAGCTGAACATAAGAAAACAGTGTAAACAATATTAAAATTGATAAGGTGATCGCATTTTCTAGCACCGCAGGGCAAGAATCTTTTGTTTATATTTTTTAAAGTGCCTGTATTTTTTAAAGCAGAAAATTAAAGGCAAATCACAGTGTTATCCAATTACTGCATGTCTATTAGCATCCCAGTTCACTGGTCCTGAACGACAGGTTTTGTTTTTAATTTACCTGCATAACAGTAGTCAGCAAGAGGGTGGGATGGAACTTTCTGAGGTTCTCTAAACAGCAGCATCTCTAGGGCCTCCTGCAACAAATTAATCCAGAAAGTAATCAGAGCCCTCAAAAGAGAAGCAGGGAGTTAAATTCTGCTCTCAGCTATGCTGATGTAAAGCCACTGACTTTAGTGATTCATCACTGAAAGAAGAATTTGCTCATGTTGGCACTTCTAAATGTAATATAAAGCTCTCTAGGGGTCTGATCCAAAGCCCAGTGAAGTCCATGGGAGTCTTTCCACCAATTTCAATGCCTTTAGATCACGCCTCAAGTGTTTTAAGAAAATAAACATCTTGTGCAGAAAAGCAGCAGTGTCCTACCATGTTAGGGGGGTTATTTGTCCTGTGCTTCAGTCATTTTGGCTATCTATGCCAGCACATAACAGTTACACTGCAACCCTAAGACCATCCCCAGCCAGGGATACTCCAGGTTTATGAACCTTATCTTCTTGGCACTCAGACAGACTTCTCCCCCGCAGGAATCCCTGGCAAAGAAGAAATATCAAGGGGCAACTGGAGTACACTGCAGGAAGGAGGGTGTGGCCAGTGTGTTCCATAAGAACCCTGTACCTGGGCCACAAATTAGTGCAACCCCCAAGGCTGCTCTAACCTGTGCATTAGGTGAACCAGTAAGCCCCTGGGAGATGCACTGCCTCCCTTCTCAGTCCTTGCACTAGGATCAGCACTGGCTTAGAGATGACTCAGCCCTAAGCCAGTAGACCTTTGAGAGGTTTGCCATTGACTTCAACGGCAACAAGACCAGATCTTATGTGTGTTGGTTACCACAAGAGAGGGGACATGATAAGTTCTCTTAAAATATGTAAAAGGCTGTTATAAAGAAGACAGAGATCAAACATTCTCCATGTCCACTAAGGGCAGGACAAGAAGTAATTGGCTTAGTTTACAGCTAAACAGATTTAGGTTAGATATTAGTAAAAACTTTTAACTATAAGGATAGTTATAACGTCAGAACAGGTTACCAAGGGAGGCTGTTAAATCCCTGTCCTTGTGAGATTTTAAGAACAGGTTAGATAAAACCTGCCAGGGATGGTCTAGGTATACTTAATCCTGCTTCAGCACAGATAAATGGCCTAGATAGATGACCTCTTGAGGTCTCTTCCAGCCCTACATTTCTATAATTTTACGTAATCATAAACAAACACGAGAAAATTTATTGCTGCATATCAAATAATCCAGCGTTCTTCATATGGCTTCCCTCACAGCTGGGCATTGAAGCACTTACCCAAAAAAAGGCTTTGATGGTTTAACTTACAACACTGTCATACAAAAAGAGATTGGAAAGACTGGGACTGTTTACCTTGGAAATGAGATGAATAAGAGGGGACATGATAAAAGTCTATAAAATAACAAATGGCATACAGAGGTAGATCAGGAAATTCTGTTCTCTCTGTTTCACAACACAAGAACAAGGAGACAGTCAATTAAATTAAACAGTGGGAAATTCAAAACTGGTAAAAAGAAATACTTTTTCAAACATGAAATTAAACTGTGGCACTCACTGCCAGAGGAAGTTGTTGAGACTAAGAATTTAACAAGATTCAGAATGGAACTTGATATTTATATGGATAACAGGAATGTCTGGAGTTGTAAAAAAATTAGAAACATTTTGGAAGGGCTACTAAATCTTGTTCTTCCGGTCTTAAACTAATCTCTGACTCTTAGAGAGTAGGCTAAGATCTATGCGGCAGGCAAATTATCTCACATCTTCTGACTGCAGGATTCTTTCATCTTCCTCTAAAGCATCTGGTGCCAGCCACTGGCAGAGACAGCACACTGAACTATCTACCTTGGGTTCCATCCAGCCTGGTGATTCTTAATTTTCAGAATGGGAATTGCATAACCTTCTTATTAAAATACATTTACAATACTTTTAAAGTAGCAAAATAATGAATCACTGAAAAAAATACCAAAAAAATATAATCTTAGGAACCAGTGCCAGACAGGCTTAAGTGTATTGATAACAAATATATTGTTCAGTATCAGAGGGGTAGCTGTGTTAGTCTGGAAAGCTTATGCTCCAAAACATCTATTAGTCTATAAGGTGCTACAAGACTCTTTGTTGCTTTTGCAACTATATTGTTAATCACTGTAGGGGATACAACTGAGTGTAATTTTAGGTTAATTTGAAAATGGCATGGCAGAGGCTCCTGGCTACTAAAACTTGTATTCTCTACGCCCTTGAACTCTAAAAATGCAAGGCTTGGCTTGCAGATATTCTTGAAAATGAGGAAAACAGTAATGCTCTTTATATTTCAGTTTTACACTTGAGCAGCGCAACCTCTCAACCACTGTGACACAGAAGATCATATTGACAACTTTCTAAGCATCTGAGTTTGGCATCTAGTGTGCATAGAAATGTACATACAGTGTAAAAACTAAAATGGCTTTTCTCCAAATTATAATATCTACACTTGTCTCATCTTAGTCTCTAAGAGTCTGCAGAGCACTTAAGCTCATATATAAATTCATCCCTGTCCAGGAAAGCACTGGAATCCCATTGACTTCAATAGAGCTTAAGTACAACCTTAAAGTTAAACACATTCACGTGTTTTCTTTGAATAGGTATACGTTCCTGAATCAGAAAGGAACAGAAATGACTTGTTAGTTGAACTGCAGTGAAAACCCAAAACAATATTCACTAAGCTACTAAAGTGGAATAGCAAATCTGGGGAGCTGATTCTGCTTCCACTGAAGGCATTGGGAGGTTATTACTATCTCCAGTGGAAACAGTGATAAATCTTTCTTGATGGCCTGTTAGATATGGAGACACCACCAGTGGTGTTTAATAATTCTAAGATACAGAAATTCAGACAGTAACAACAGGATTTGGTAGGCTATATTTAAGTTTAGAGACTCTGGGCTAAATTCTACTCTTAGTAACAAGGGATGTAAGCCTGGACAAAATGGAATTACTTCAAATTCACACCAGTTGTAACTAAGAACAGAACTTGCCCAGTTATTACCTATGACTAAATAACTAGCTCTTACCAGAATACTGCCTTGGGCTTCATGCAGACAATGCAGGGCTAATT
Source organism: Dermatemys mawii (assembly GCA_007922305.1). Lineage (NCBI taxonomy): Eukaryota > Metazoa > Chordata > Testudines > Dermatemydidae > Dermatemys > Dermatemys mawii. The sequence goes on along the minus strand of ML677398.1, from coordinate 1,000,342 downwards.
CCAGATTGGTCCCTCCCCCTGGCATCGCACTGGAGCAGGCCACATTTAGTAGTCCTGTTACTGCAACCACAATCGGAAAGCAGAGTCAAGTTCCATGACAGAGGCAGGAAAAGGACATGAGAAGATTACTTTAAGGAAAAAAGAATAATAGTGATACTCAAATGGGCCGCCAGTAAAACACAGAAAGAATGGTGAAATGTCTCGTCTCTATTTTAAATATGGCTGTCTCGCTGATAAACCAGTGTACTTACTCAAAATATCTCCTCTTTCAAAGTCACTGAAGATGAATGGAGACTAATGGAGATGTTCATGACTATTTGTGATGAGGAGACGCTACTGGGAGCATAATGGCTGCCTAGTTTGTCTATTGCTTCAGCTCTCCCAAAACTAAGCAAATCACTTCCCAGTAATGCAAATGTGTTGAGAAGGAGGTCAAGAAAATTAACATTTGCCACAGCACAATGCAGTTAACAAGGGAGAGAATTAAAAAAGAACACAAGGTTGCAATGACAGCAAAACAATTTCTAATCATAAAATCTTGGGATAATCTTGGGATAAACATTTTTAAGACACCTCTGTCCTGAGTTTCTTGGTTGGTTGCGATGTCTCCCCAGGGTTTCCACACTAACGATGCCGCATGTTCATCATTTTCTAAAAATGCTCTATCCTGGAGGTTTGGTATCTCTGCCTGAAACCGGTTTCCAATGTTAATGTGTCTAAAATAAAAAGTGGGGGATGAGGGAAAATGAATTGGGAACAATTATAACTTATAAGTAAGCAGATACACACACAAACACACATAGAGGAACACAGCATTTCAGAGCATACAGATGAACAAGATGCAGTGTGATAACTATGTCTTTTAAGCTGCACACAAATGCCACTGCAAACCATAGCTAGCACACCTTATCAGTCCCCAAGTAAACAGCAAGAGACAATGGGTATGTCTACAACGCCAGCGGGAGTGAGCTTCCCAGCCCAGGTTGACAGACTTGGGCTAGCAGCATTTGTGCTAGCAGTCTAAAAATTGCTGTGTAGACTGCGCTTTAAATTTACAGCTCGAGCTGGAGGGGGTTGGCTTTAAAGTCCCCTGTTCCAGCCCATTCTACTACTTCAAAGTGTTGTCTACATACCTATTTTTTGACCGTTAGCATGAGTCCTGCTAGCTTGACACTATTGACCTGGACCAGGAAGCTTGCTTCTGCGGGTTGTCACTACCCAATAAAAGCCTGATGTACTGCTGCATTACTCCAGTTTCATGTCAATGTAACATCATCTAAAGTAATGGCGTTACACTGGAGTAACAAAGCAGTGCATCAGGCCCTGAACAATTACAAAATTAAAGTAGGTCACTAACCCTGAATTTCTGCGGTTCAGTGGCTTGTATGAAATATAACTGATTATAACTGGGAAGGTACCCACATCACAAAAACTACTATCAGAACAGGGGTCCTTGCTGGAAAACACAGCATCGAAGCCAAGGAGTGAATCATCCAAGGAGACTGAACACCTGATACCTACTGGGAGTACCTCTGTAGGCAAAGGTAATTTGAAGCATATTGGCAGGACAGGGAAAGAAAGCCTGAACTAAGGTGCCAGCACTATCAGTTGTCTGGGAAAGCCACAACTTCAGTTCTCCTGCTGCCAGTCTTGAAATTATGTGCTGGTATTTTATATATATATAGCTGTAGATCATTCTCAGTGAGAGACATAGCGATGTGCTTAACATCTTACCCTTGGCCGGCTCAAAGAAGGCTTAAAACAGATGTGTAGTCTCAACTGATGGCCCCATAATGAGCATTCAATGTAACGTGTATAGTTCAAATATTCTGTGTGCCTAAACTACGTATAAAACTCTTAGACATATTGATCTTTTTCACCAGTATTACTTTTATCCTCCTTAATTCATAGTCAGATTTGCTGACTTGTGGTTTTCACAGTTTCCCCTTATGCACTGCTCAAGGGTTTGCCTTTACAGTTCTTGCTCTTGTAAATGGCATGAAACTCTTCAATGGGTTTTCTTATTGCAGGATAATCCTGTTATAGATTATCTTGTTACTACGTATATTTAACCCACATGGTGCAATCTTGTTAACAATGCCCCCTTCCGGATATATTATCCAGATCTTAGCTTCTCATTAGATGCCAAGCTACACAACACTGTTATATTCACTGCAAACAGAATTAGTTGTCTTTAATAAATCTTACTTCATTATTCCACAACTACTGGAGCACTGTCACTCTGTCCACATTACGCATCCAATGACAATCAGAGGAGACTCTATCCTTCCTTAGTTAATCAGAGCCCAAACAAAAGGAATGTAATACCTATATAGTTCCTGTTTACCTTTTCTATTTAACAAGAACCACAATATCACTCACTATTAAACTCACTCCATACTAGTAACATATTGAAAATTGCTAGCCAAGTATTTTAAATATCACCATCTGTCAACGCTGTTGACAAAAATACAATTCACAGAATTATAGCTGATAAGGCTGGACATTTATATGGGTAATAAGAATACTCAGAGTTATAATAGTAAGGATTTTTTAAAAAAGACAAGTGTTTCAAAAGTACTGTAAGCTCTCCTGCTTCAGGACATAAGCTAACTAATGGGGGTCAGGAAGAATCTTTCCCTGGTGTCAGGCTATGCCGTAACTGCTCTCTGCATGGTTCTTACACCTTCCTCTGAAGCAGCTGGTATTGGCCACTGTCAAAGACAGACTAACAGACTTGGGATACCGCTGATCTGATCCAGTGGGACAATTCCTATATTCCTAGATCTTAAGATGGAAAAGACCTAATAGGTAACTTGTTCTACTTCCCCTACTATATGCGGGATTAAAATCTGATTGCCTCTAGTCCACTAGATTTCTTGTAAATTTGGCATGGCAAAAATATTTAGATTCCACTATACAACCATCATTTTACAAACTGAATTAAAGCCATGAATTAATCCACAAAATCCAATCTTTTTCTCCTGAGGTAGGTATTAGCACCATTTTATATATATCAAAAAACAAAGGGAGAGTGTTTAAGTGGGTTGTCCAAAGCCTCAGAGGGAATCGTTGTCAGAAATATTATTAGAATTCAGAAGTTCCTGGCTGGCTCCTAGTCCTCTGCTCAGATCACACCTCTCCACCTGCCTCACATTCATTCACATGAATATACTACAAAGAACTGAGGCTTGCATCTCTTGATTAATCTTAGCACATTAACCTCTTTGCTCTTAGACAATCATGGAGTTATCACAGGAATTAATGTATCCCCACACAAATAATAAACCAGGCTCTCCCTCTAAAGTTTCTGATATGTAAAGTGAGAGGCAGAGGGTGAAATTAACAATGGATAACAAGAAAGGTGGCTTTGACAGATGACAGAGCAGGATATCTAAACAGCCTAAGAAAAAATGAAAAGACAGAGCAATCTTTATTTATTATGCTAGCCTCATGCATAACCCAGTCAAGTTTAATGGGGATAGCGCTGGATATTTTGTTGCAACTTCATTTTGGCCAGTGTCTGACATTATCTCGCCAAAAATGCTATTAATCCAGCCAATGATGCAAGACAGTGAGAGAGCCAGCCAAATGATGGATTTGTGGGTGGTGAAGAAGGAGGGAGGTGGATAATGTTATTTTAAAAGGCCTTTAAAACTCTGTAGTTGCAATAGCCAAGATTCTCAGCCTCCTAAAATTGTATTTTTCCCCACTATTAACATTTTCCAAGTTCCCTTTTTAATGGGGAGTGTAGAAAAAAAGGGATGCATCAGACAGAATGACTTGACCAAACATCAGGAATAACACCGTCAAACTGTTTAAATTGATGTAGTAACACTCTGTATTTATACAGTTCCTTTGCTCCAAATACTGAGTGCTTTACAACCAATTAAGGATCACAACACAAATGTGAAGAAAGTACGTGTTACTATTCCTATTCAAGGATCAATAAACTGAAGCACAGAAGGAGGAAGTGATATTTAAACATGGGTAAGAACTGCCTAGTATAGAGTTTAAAGCGCAAGAGCATATTTCCAAATGAGAATATACTCTGGATTCTCTTTATTACAATACTAACAACAACATAACTCATATGGCTGTTTGTAAAGCACTTCTAGATTCTCCGATGGAATGGTCTAGTGAAGTGCAAAGTAGTGCCCAATTCACACGGTACTTTAAGAATGTGCATAACACTAAGCACATGAGTAGTGCTATTGAAATTAATGGGTCTGCTCATGTGCTTAAAGTTAGACATGCGCTGAATTGGTGCCTGAACTTGACAGCAAATTAGTGTCCGAGTCAAGAACTGAACCCAGCAAACTACTCCTAGACCCTTCTTTAACTCCTGAACAGCACTCCATGCACTTAAAGCACTGCTTTCCATTCCATATGTTCATGAATTCCATTCTCTCTTGTCCCTGGGATTGTGCTGCCCGCTGACACTTCGGAGTCAAAAGAACAACTTTGTGTCTATGGAATTACAGAAAACTCACATCCCCATATGTAAATATTTTGCCTATGACTATCTTGTACGGTGGGATTTGTCTTGCATTCAAACTTTCTCACTCCTTGCCTCAGATCGGCTAATCCAGTTATCTCATCTTCTGTAGTAGCCAATGAAGGATACTGTAGAGCAGGCCTGCACAACATGCGGCCCGCACAGGCTCACTGTGCGGCCCATGAGGGGTGAGTAGGGGTGGGGCAAGCCAAGCGGTGGGGTTGGGGGAAGCGGATGGGGGCGGGGCGAGGGCAGGGCTTTTTGGCCCGCAGCTGGGTTTTTTGCAGTAATATGGCCCTCGCTGCTTTCTGAGTTGTGCAGGCCTGCTGTAGAGGGAAGGAAATAGCTCTATTCTCATAATGATGTGTCCAGTCACTTGTTTAATGCTACAATATTGACTAATGAGAAGCATGAAATGTTGTATTAATTATTATGTCCCAACTTACGGCTTTATGCTGATTTTGGTGTTATCTTTCACAAGAGAGAATCCAAAGTCTCCATCCATTCTGCCTAAAAGAGTATAAATACATTGAAGATAAATGTACTTACAAGACCCTTCCCTTTGGCCTTACTTGTCATGCTCATCTAAAATCTCTCAGCAACTACTTTTGCAGCTATTTCATTCTTGGAATTTCCACTGACTTCAGTGGAACTACTCATATGACTATGTCTTTCAAGAACAGACCCTCAATATGGAACATCCTCACACAATTTTTCAGATTTTTTTTTTGACCACTCATCATAAGCTGTCATCCCATAGGCATAACAGGTCTTTATTTTGGAATCATAAACAAAATCTAAATACCATACAATATTAAATATAACATCTAGATCCATATTCTGGCAGGTGTATTCCTCCTTTCAGAAACCAACAGCCAGTACAGGAAGCACAAACTGGAAGATGTCTTCTCCTATTCTCCCTGACTGTCTATAACAAGAGCTGCAAACTCCTGGGCAGCGCTATGTACACTCCTAACTCAGCAATGGCCCCTAAATATAACCCAACCACAGATTATACACGCTTTTAGCAGGAATAATCAGACCTTGGAAGAGGGAAAGCTGCGCATTGGGCTGCAGAGCTGGAAAATACAGGTTGCACTAATGCATATTTTACACTCTTTGGGAGTGAAGCTGTGTATACCACTGTTTTAGGATTGGCATCAGGCATGGGAACACATATAATGACTGAATTTTGACGCCTCTGTACTAATATTTGTACATTTTGCTGTAACTGTCAAATACTTTTAATGCTCAGACCAACACAACAGAGAAGTATAGCAAGAAAATAAGCTGAGCAGTTTTCATTCTTAATTTACATTGTTGGACATATAGGTCCAGATTTTCCATTTATCTTTACATTGTGTCATTGATACCAGTGCAAAAGCATGGGCCTTTCTAATTTAGTACCAATTATGCACATTTTGCATTGCAGTAAATGTCTGCACAAAGGTCAGGGCAACGGACAATCTGGGCCCATACAGCTAATGATAGCAAACAGGATTTCTTTCTATTATTATTATTATTATTAGCTGACTGTGAACACTGTGGTTTTTATTACCTAGAATGGTACTGTACAGCTTGTTGGGACCAGCATTAGTAGAGGAAGAACAAAGCGTGTTGAAATAAAGCCCTGATCCCTCCCGTATTGGGCTGAGCATAGGAGGCGGAGTATATGGAGAGTTTTGGAATAAGTCTCTCAGGAGGTGGTCAACCATGTAGACCGGTGATCGAAGATTACTCTCATGGCATCCTCCCATCATAGATTGCTGCATCTCGGCACACAAGGGAGGTGGAGGTGGGATAAAGAGCGATTTGGGACGAGTATGCCTCTTCCTCTTTTTTGGGGGCAAACTTTTCCTGACATCTTTCTCATCCTGGCTTTCCTTTTCATTAACCTGAGGAGACATTTTATTTGGAATTTTAATTAACCACAGGAACAAGTGTAACAAATTTGAGTGTCTGGCATTTAAGATATGTGCCATATGACCGACAAGAGGCACTTAAAATCATTTAACAGAGAAGAAAGCTTGAAATTACATGTCGTTTACATGTTTGGGTTTTTCTAGAATCTCGCTTTTGTGATTTATCATTTCTGGGACTAATGATTACCAGCAAACATCAAGATTTATGAGCAGAGTTAAAGAAAGGACCCTCTTCTGCAGCCCTTACTCATGCAAGTAGTCCCATTTAAGTCAATGGGAGTATTCACATGAGCAAGGAATGTAAACTAGAGCCCTATGTAAGTTTCCTTGTAATCATGTAGAGTTGAGAGAGTTATCATTGGGAATCCCTCCTAAAGAGTTCAGATATACTCTAATTTGCTTTAAACCAAATGATTATTCTACACCAGTGTTTTCCAAACTGTTCCATGGAACACCAGTGTTCCATGCGATGTGAATAGGTGTTCTGTGAAAGAATCGTAATTTTAAAAAAGTGTCTTTAAATTTTTTTTAATTTTTAATCTGGCATATTTGAAGCATATTTTACAACTCTTTTTGAATGACTATAATTTAACATAAAACTCTTTTTCCGGTTATTGATAGATCTTGTATTGAATATCATGGCATAAAGAGAATATTGACTCTTGCACTTGATTTTTGTACTACTTTATAGGTGCATTCCAGTTAGAAATAGTTAGTTCAAGTTATTTTAAATTTGTATTTTTGTTTTGTTTTATCAAATATATTTGAGGATACATAACAGTTTTTTATTTGAAAAACAAACACCTAAAAAATAATATTATAAGTGTTCCGTAAATATATACCAGGCTAAAAAGTGTTCTGTGGCCAAAAAAGTTTGGGAAACACTGTTCTATACAATAATCACACTCAACAACCAGTGCTGATAGCAAAGTAAGTCGGTGAAATGCCTTCCTAATAATTTTTCTAGGAAAGCTTTTTTGCTAACTTCTTAGTTAAAATATTCACTTGCTAATGGTGACAAAGAATTACCAGAGAAGGCAATTATAGCAAGATACATAGAACAAATTACTTTCTTTCAAATCTAACAAATTAAATAAACTCAGTTCAATGTTGCCTTCACTGTGTAATTCCAAGTACTTACTTTTTTCACAAAACCAAAAGCCAAATACAAGGCCAAATACAAGGCTTACATCATAATCAGACACTTCTCACACTCTTCAAATGTTATGCAACTCAAAGTGGTTTACTGGATTAACATATTTATATATTTCCAATTGATAAATCTCACAGGTCCAGATGAACCCGTTACACTGAAGTTAAATCCACTGTTGTATAGAAAAGGGGTCTCCAAAATACGGCCCGGGGACCGGATCCAGCCCACGGCGTTAATTTGTCCGGCCCTCTAACCCCAGCTGAGCAGGCACGTGGAGAAGCTGCTGTGCTCCCACCACACTGCCCCCGGCTCGAGCTGCTGCCGGCGGCCCCACGTGCAAAGTGGCCGTGGTGCGACTGGAGGAGCAAAGGGAGGGGGTCATGGCAGTGGCTGGAGGAGCAAAAGGGGGAAGGAGGGGCATGGAAGCGGCCCGTGAAGCCCTTTCAAAAATCTAATATGGCCTTCGTCTCAAAAAGTTTGGAGACCCCTGGTACAGAAAGCCATCTCTGAAGTGCCACTTAAGTTCTATTTTAAGGGTTTAAGTAGGACCTAAGTGGTGCACACGCTTTTTGCTAACCCTCTGAGCACGGATGGATTTCACATACTGGTGAACAATTGCTCACAGAAGTTGTCCCATTAAAGTCAATGTATGCCATTTGGAAGAACACAAATCACAACCCACTTTGTTACTGGTGTGTTGGTTCATAGCTGTCACAGGTACAGAGACTGGGATCACAAGAGGCGCCACTGTTACATCTTCTAAAGATTTCTTGATTTCTGATAGAGTGTTTCCATCTCCTATTGGCTTGAGTGACAATTTCTGAGGGTTTAAGTTTTCTGCATTGTACACCTTAACACAAAAAATTCTAATAAATAATAATAATAACAAGCATATCTCATAGCATCTTTCATCAGAGGATCTCAAAGTGCTTCGCAAACAATTAATTCTCATAATATCCTTCTGCATTAGATCACTATTATTATCACTATTTTATATACGGAAAAAACTAAGAGCAAATTATTTAAATGGCTTTCTCCTAAGTAACATAAGTTAGTGATTGATAGAGAGAGGAACAGAACCCATAAGTAGCAGTCCCTTATTCTAACCATTATGCCACACTCCACTCCAAACTTGGCTCTCAGACCCTAAGACTGTGCTGCCACAGTAGACACACTTTAAAAATTCTATCTTATAAAAAGAAAGTGATCATTTTCAGTGATATTCCCTGTCTATATAGGAGAAAATTTTGTGGGAAACAGCATTCCTTTGAAACATTACAATTGTTAAAGGATGCCTACTGAACAATAACCACTTGAAGTGTGTCTGATAGTTTTGGGATTCTAGATTCCATCCTATAATTCTTAATTTTCAATACAAAGGTTAAGTTGCTTCAAGACATTTTTATCCCCTAGGCCAGGAACAGGTTTTAAAGAATCCTTGTGACTTTAATTCAAACTCCCATTAACTAACAAGCACTGAGGGATTCGATTTCCCTTTACCTGCTGTTCCATTTTCCCTGGTGGTGAATGCCATTGTTCACTTTGGAAACACATATGGCTGTTCAAACCTTTCTCAGTGTAGAACAGCTGACCGCAGGTCTTGCAAACGAAACCACTTGCATATCTGTTCCCATCTGCAGGGACACCACTGGTGTTATTACTAAGCGTGGAAAGCAAGGTAAAAGGATGGAAAATTAACATTATGAAACTGAACTACTGTTTGCAGTTATGTCTCTATCAATATTAGGTGCATGCTTGCATTCCCTTCTTTAGATCTCATTTTATGTCTAGCTGGAAAAGAAGTCTCTACAGTTCATTTATCAGCAAACTATGTTAACCAGAGAAAAATCCCCACTGGGACATAAATCATCCATGTTAGAAAGATAGTTTTAAATAGGAGATGTAATAAATGCCCTCTTGAGCATTTACATTTACTTCTGCTACCAACTATGTAAAAATGCCTTTTCCAAAAAGAGGCACACAAGGTGGGTGAGGTAATATCTTTTACTGGACCAACTTCTGTTGCTGACAGAGACAAGGTTTCAAGCTTACACAGAGCTCCACACCACTTCCTCTAAATGATGGCCTCCATTCAAAATCCTGCAGAGCATTTTCTTAAGCCATGCATTAAACATGCCATATGGAATTTCTGTAATTTTGATCAGTATCAGAGAGGTAACCGTGTTTGTCTGGATCTGCAAAAGCGACAAAGAATCTTCTAGCACCTTATAGACTAACAGATGTTTTGGAGCATAAGCTTTTGTGGGCAAAGACCCACTTCATCAGATGAATGTGGATCTTTGCCCAAAAAAGCTTATGCTCCAAAACATCTGTTAGTGTATAAGGTGCTATAAGATTCTTTGTCGCTTTTGTAATTTTGATGTTGCCGTTGGGAAACGTGTTACATGTGGGTTGTTTTTCCTTTTATTTTTTTTATCCCCTAGTGAATTTTGTGCTGATGAATGGTGGCAGGATGACAGCTCTGGAGACTCAAGCCCTCTAGCCACAATACAAACAAAACAAAAGGCAGTTCAAGCTTTCCAACAGCAAACCACCTATTACTGTAATGTGGAGGGACTACCTTAGGAGTGAGAATGAGAGATGAGTTCAGACCCTATGGTCCATTCGGTCCTTGGTTCCTCTCCTGGGGCTAGATATGGAGGATGAGGGGAGAGAGAAGATCATCCAGATGTGTGGGTGATTTTTTTTTTTTTTTTACGTGGACACTTGCTCACTATGAACTGTGCCTTTCAGGAATGGATTCTTCAGATTCTTAATAAATGTCAATCAATTTCTTAACGATGGAAAATTATTGGCGTATCTATCATGGTTAGTGGCACTGTAGGAAAGGCAGCTGTTTGTGCAGTTTAAATGAAGAATCATATTAAATTAATCTATGCAATGTCCACAGAAGAATTAAATCAGTAGGCCAGATTCTACTCTCAAGATGCATCTGTGCAACTTCATTGAATTCAACTGAATTTCACTAGATTGAACTATAAAGTTGTGACCCAGGAACCTCCTGGTGCCAACTGGCAGAGAACCCCCAGGCTACATAAGGATGTATAGGAATCCCCTGGGTCTGATAGTATGTGATACCAAAGAGTGGTATGTGAAGTCTCTGTCAGCAACCACTGATTATTATTCACTCTGTAATGTATGTATGAGTAATATTTACGAAGCTATGTATCTATACTAGAAATTATGTTCTTAAAGCCTTGAAGTTAAAAGGAGATCACCAGGAGGTAACCAGCCTTGGATAGATTCTGTTTGGTCAGGAGGACAGGAAATGCTTCTCTCTCTTTGTTTGGTCAAACGTATATTGTGCACTGTGTATCTCACAAGGTAAGCCTATGTGCATGTGGTGCCAAATGCTAATTAAAAGATTGCAAGGTCAACTAGAGAGGGAGGCCACATGGAAGAACAATAAGCAGGAGGGTGTCCTGTTTATGAATAAAGATCAAAGGGATTGCAAAGAGACACAGGGGATCTCTCCACTAACGAAGCAAGAGGACAACATGACTTGTCTCATGAACAGAAGATTACAGCCAAGACTGGAAGGATTTTGAATGAGCTTTTCCTCCAGATGACATGATAATGTCTTGTTAGTCAAGCATGTTATGATTTTATTTTATATGCAGCCATTTGTTTCTATTAGTTCTATTTCCTTCTTCCCAATCTCTGTTCTTTGTTAAATAAACTACTTCTACTTTTTACGATAAACATATCTAAGTGCTGTGTTTTGATCAGAGTGGCGATCCTGAGCTGTAACTGGTACACTGGGGTGTCCTCTTCCTTGGGGAGTAGCGGATCTATGAATTCTGAGAGTGTTCAGTGGAACCGGTGCTGGATACTCCAGGAGGATGCTTAGAGAGTTCAGGGTTGAAGTGTGCCTGTCATTAACCTGCAAAGAGAAGATGGGGCCTGCGAAAGCCTGAAGGCAGTGCTTGTGTCGCCTGAGTCCTGTGGTGTCAGGGAGCTGAGCCCTGGCGGGCACAGACAAGGCTTCCTCACGCTAAGGGCTAGTGGTAGCAAGGTGCCTCACTTCGCTGGGTACCACAAGAAGTGTCACAAAGGCTCAGACTTAAGCATGGGGCAGCACATAGCTGCCTCATGCAAGGAGGAACTCCAGGAATGAACTGTGACCCAAAGTCACCATTCCTCCCCTCTATTCCCCAGCAAGAAGTAGACTCTGACACCTCCTTTCAGGGAACAGCTTACTTCCTCATTTAATAACTGATCAGCTCCACTGGCTGGCATATGGGAAGATACACCATGGCTTACTTGCGGAGTCCCTACTTTCTACACCAGCACCCAAGCTGTCATGTTCTAAGCAGCTGAACAGAAGGATGGGGAAGGGTGTTTATTTTCTCCCCTATGCAGTCACTGAGGACCAGGGCACAAAGTTACCTTAAATAAATTACTGGTCATAAAATTATCCATCCACTTTTAAAAATCCAGCTTCAGCATTTGACTCTCTGTCCCTACAATACATTTCAAAGGCTGACTACTCATTGTGGATGAAACTCAGCACAAGCCCTGTGCTCAACTTAAGACTCAGTGAAGCCCTTCTTGCCCAGAGGTGACTCTCATTTAATTTTATTCTACATTTGCCTTCCATTCCTTTCATTGTGAACCCACATTCATCATGGTAATGTGTGAAAAGGAAAGGACTGGTCAGTTTTTATTAACATCTTAATAACCTTAAATACCGCACTCAAATATCCCTCTGTCATACTTTAGTTAAGTTGCTATACGGCTTTCATGCTTGTGGGTTAGAAAGTAGTTTTATGAAAGCCTTGTGGCTCTCATTCAAACACCTATTAATTAGCATAATCTCAGAGCTAGCCAAAAAAAAGGGATATGTGAAAATCCAATCGTAAGGGAACAAACAAATACATCATTTGGACTCCTACTGCTATCATACACACTTGAAGCCAAACCTAAAAGTACAAATAAAAATCTGTGTCACATTATTTTATTTGAAGCACTGTCAAGACTACAGTGTACCCTGCTTACCATCCAGCTGACAAGTTTTCTTCCCTCACTGTGTTAGTAAGGCTGTAGATATTTCCACCCTGAATTTAAAAAAAAATATCAAAAACAGCTGTTATGCTGTCCATGATTGAAACTTACAATATAGTTATTTCATCCTGAAACAAGACATGGAACTTCTGAGTTGTTTCAGTTGTAAAAATAACACTTTGCTGTTAATATGGTTTAGAAATTTTCTTTACAGGATCCCACAGCCCCTTATAAACATTAATGAATTTATCCTCATAACCTTTGTGTGCATATACAAATAACACGAGTTCCAATCAACACCACTCTTACATCATAAGTTGCATACTTCCCATTACTGGACCCTCTAAAAGAGAAAGCAATCATCAGCACAGAGAAAGTAACTTCCTGCAGAAGAATGACAAAGAGGGAGGATACTATCCTCCTACTTTCCAATCTCTTAGGCTTCTAAGGCTCAATGGCCACATGCAGAGATCTGAGGAAGGAAGCAAAATGCCCCATATAGAATTCAAGGAGTTAAGAGAGTTCCTATAGCTTCGGAGCCCTGCGCAGGTTTCCTTGTGCTGGCATTCCTCTGGCCCAGCCAGCATCTCACCCCTCTCGCAGCAATGGCAGGCCCCGGAACGGTACCACAAAGGTGGTTCACCACTTGCCTCCACAGTATGGGATAGCAGGGATTCCTTGTACAAAGGGTCATCTCAGTGCACAAATGACAGGCGACCTTCTGGCCTGCAAAAACAGCAGCAGCTCATGCAGAGCCTGGACAAAAGCATGCACATGAACTCTCCATCAGAGTACTGCATGGGGGCAAGATGTCATCAGACTGCATGGAGCAGGAAATGCAACTAGTAATCAGCACAACAAAAATGACTCTCCACAAAACCTTGGAGACTCAAAACTCCTATTTATCCATAGAACACGTACAGCAGGGGCAGCACTATTGCAAGCAGCTTCCCTACCCCCCTCCATCAATGTGCCTCATTTCTGACCTGAAAGGACTATCTCTAAGAGTGAGAAGTTCATTACGTATAACTATTTAGCCCCTTATCTCTCAGCTGATGCAAGCAGTTACGCACTAATTACTCCAATTGAGAAAGTAATTTGTGCTATATGGACATCTGTCTATTATTGTACTGACTCATTTCACACAGCTCCCTGACCAGTCTGAAGATAGCATGTTTTATTACTGACCAGAGCCCAAGCTGAACCAAGAACCTAGGTGAAAGGCTTTCCTAAGCATCCTTTCAGATTTCATCTTATTAAATCATTTTTAAACCTCTGACACTGGATTAATTAATGTTTATAATGCGCTTTGAAATATGTAAAGTGCCATGTAAATGCTAAAGATTATTTTTGGTGAGTCTAAAGCTGTCAACACTAATAAAAAGCACTTAAAAGAACACAGAGAAACAATAGAATCCAATAACTAAGGTTCAGTGCCTAGAGTTAGGAACCCTAGGTTCTATTCCAGACTGGAAACCAACTAAATATACTAACTATAGCATCTCTGTCCCCCAGTTTTCCAAACTATAAAACAGAGGTAATATTAAATCCTTTCATGAACTGTTATAAAATATTTTCAGATCTCAGGTTAAATGCACAGCTAATTCCCTCATATTTTTATTCAAAATAAAAGAAAAAACTTAATTGATATGCTGTTTAAAAGAATGTTGGGCCCACTTTACCACGTCCTTCAAGATGAAGTTTAATACAGCAACACTGACAAATAAAGTATAAGAAATAAGGATCCTGACAGACTACCAAGTGTGAAGGATGTCAGACTAAGCTTTACTGTTTTTGATTTATGAAAAGCAAAGAAATATTTCAGTGCAACCCATGGGAGCACTGAAAGATATCTTCACTGATTAGTGACTAAGCCTAATACATAATTCACTAGAAGAACTGAATGAATTATGAACATTTCTTCCATATGTTAAAATAATGTAGTAATATGATCCTGACAAAGACATCAAGATCAACAGTAACTGTGAACCTATTTATTTATTCTGTGGAATACTAAGTATTTTCAATGCTGTGGATTTTTTTTTGTCTGAAAAGGAGTTTTATTCTGCAACCACATTAATACTTGCTTTCGGATGAGCTGATTAGAAACCCATCACAATTCAGAACCCGATTTCAACTTGATTCCTCCTCGCAACAAATTATTAGCATAGTCTACTACCACAGCCCCGTTAAAATGTGCATTTCCACTATAAATTGCAGTTTTATGTACAAATTTGGTACAGTGGGTCTTCATTTTAAAATAATTTCCCCTATATATTTACACCCTAATATTCATAAAGACTAGCTTACATGGTGGTTTTGTTTTGTCTTGAACCACAAGGGTTACAATAGCGGTTTCACTTCTCAGCTAAAAAAAGGCACCTTGTGTGACTGCTCCAATAATCTGTCAGAACTTCTCAAAGGTTGGTAAATATCAGTATCCTTGTTTTAAAGATGGAGAATCTGAGACACAGAGGGCCAAATTTACAAAGTTATTTAGATACTTAAAGATGCAAAAGCACCCAAATGAGTTAGACACATAGCTCTCAGTGACTTTCAATAGGAAAAGGCAGGATTTCTGACTCCTAATTCCCTGCTCTAACTATTAAGATGCCATCTCTGTTTTCTATTTATTTATTTAAAATTTCAAAGTTTTTATTTTATTTGTTAAAAAATAAAAGAAGATTTGAACATACCTGAATCCTATTAAAAATGGTTAATTTGTGTTTCTTTTCAGTCACATGACTGGGTGAAGTACCAGGTAATGAAAAGGAAGCCATGGCCACTTGACTTGGAGAAGCTGTGCAAGACAGGTCAAACTTTAGCTTCTCTTTTCGGACACTGGGCAAACGGCGAGGTCTCCTGCTGCTCGAATGTAGTTTGCCATCTGTTCCTTTGCAATATCCTTCATTCTTCTCTTTGTTGCTATATACACAAGCGTTATTTTCCCACTGACGTGATTTCCCATAAGTAGAGTTTCCCAGGCCTTTATCACATACTGCAGTTTGGGGTTGGCTTGGGTTGTCAATATCTTTGAATCCCACACACCCTTTCAAGGGTCTAGTCTGCTTGGCAGAGTAAACAGGGTCTGAATTTACGAAAGGGTCAGACAGGGACGGAGAAGACTGCAAAGTAACTGCTGCCTGATGCCTTCCTATTTGGCCTTGTTCCTCACTAACAGATGACACATCCTTCTGATACTGGGTCAAAGTCTTTTGCATATACATGGGAGACCCTTCACGTTCTCTGTGCTCTAGAAGAGAGTGAATCACGTCAGCCTGCTGCTGCTGTTGCAATACATTTTGGAATGGCTTTTCTACAGTTTGTTTCACCTCAGAAGTTGCTTTCGGTGATGGAGCCACAACCTGGGTGTGGGACAAAATGTGTTGAGATTTGGTGAACATTTGGAGCAAATGCTGCTGCACCTGCATATGCTCCTGGTTCACTGAGGATTCCACGAAAAGCTGCCTGAAGTGTGGGTTAGCGTCATTCTGTAATACACTATGCTTCTGAATGTTCTGCCAGTGACAAGAATCAATGTCACATTCTTGTCTTTTTGTTGGCCTAAAGGTTTCCTCAAAACTGCTGAGCTTTGTTTCACCTGATATTTCTCCTTGGGTCTTCAAAAGTGCAAATGACACAGCATCTGGACACTCATACATCTGTGCAAATGAGTCGAATGCGTGAGAAGGTCCAGGAAACCCACCTGAAATATTCTGAGCTGCAACAGATGGATTATGATTAATATAAACACTATTCCCTTTGCTTTTAGTACAAACGGGCATGTTTCTGATCCACTGAAAATTACTGCTTGACTGATGGGAGGAGTTTGCAGAAATCTTCTGACCTCTGAATAATGGAAAACAAGGTAAAGTGCTGTTTGGCCAATACTCCAGCCCTGTAGTCTCAAAAGGAAACTGTGATTCTGAAAGTAGGGATGTATCAGTCAAACTGGTAACTATGTTTTCTCCTGGTGTGACCACAGATAAATTACCAGGATTTATTATGGCATACACATTGGAAGAGGTGGCATTCTTTTGGCAAGGATAATGCTCCTTCACCAGGTTGTCACCTGTAGCTTCAAATAATGCAGTCATGCTAGATGGGATGCAAGAAACCTGATCAGCTGCAGAGGAGCAAGACTGCAGTGAACCTTTCAAGTGCCCTGCAGACGATGCTGGAGTTGATGGAAGCTTCTGATTTACAATGCCGCTAACAATACAATTCAGCAGGTCTTTGCTGGGCAGTACAGGATTTGGAGATTTGGATTCAGAGTGAACAGCCAGCCTCTCCATTCTCAAGCTACTTTGTCCTCTTTGGACAAATGCATCATGAGAAGGTGATGAGACCTTACAGGCATCTTCATCACAGGTGGTCTCCTTCAAGATAGACAAGCCATGTTGCATTTCATAATGTCGAAGCAACGACCGATGGTCACAGTAACTCTTATTGCAACCCTGTTCTATACACATAAATGGTTTTGTTTTCTGATGTGTTAGCATATGTCCGCTCCTGCGGTAAAAAGACAAAAGACAGAAGAGAAGACTCATATTAAAAAGACTAGCAGATATTAAATCGTTTCTTTTCTGAACAATTTCAGTTCTCACTTCTATGGTTTGATTAGATCCTGAAGATCAAATTCTGCACTGACATATCCGGTGCAACTCCTACAGAGTGTAAAACAAGGCACAATTAGGGCTCTCTAAAGAAGGAGGGAGTCCACTCAGCTGCAGCCCAATTGCTTTTTTTTTTCACTCTAGGAAGAAAGATTACATCACTCCCACCCTACATCACCTGCACTGGCTGCCTATCAGGGAATCCAATTCAAAATTGACCTTCTAGTTCTCAAAACTCTCAAGAAAGATTTTTTTAACTGCCAACACTGAGAAATTCATTTTGTCCCCTAAGAGTCAAACTAGGTTCTTTTGCATTCTCACAAGCTACAGAGGTACAGCAGACAAAATAATGTCCTTAAATAACATCATTGCAACCCCATTCTCTTCCAATTATGCCCTGAATTACACCTGTGCAAAGCCACCAAAGGATAATGGGGTTGCACTGCTTCCATTGAAGGCATAACCTAAAGACAATGAAGACAGACCAAAATGAGGACCTAATTTGGCCAGCAGAGCTTCTTTTAATGCATGAAATGGAAAAAATCCTGGTTGTCTGTTGATCTCACTTAGCCGGCAATCAGAAAAAGCAAGGCAAATTTGATATAGAAACCAGTGGGAAATAATAAATATAGAACACCACAATGCCCTTTCTACAGAGACACTTTTAGGACAGAGCAACACTTTCAAAGGACACAGATCAACCCAAAGTATATATGTATAGTAATATTCAGCTGTTCCCTGGAACTGGCATTTGCATTGGTCCAATGTCTTGGACTTGATACAATTAGTCTGGATCAGCACAGCTACATCAAGAAATAAGAATAGACCACTGAAGGTCCAATACTTCAAGAACCCTACAGGTCAGAACAAATGCTATACAGCATTTGAAACTTTGAATCCCAGTTATTAAATGAGTGAAAATTTAATCTTTAACTGCAGTTCACAACACATTGGCTGCTAAAATCACACTAGAATTGACTGTCCAGTACAAGTACTTCCAACACCAGTAAGCTTTTCCCTGGACCACTGAGCAGAAAGAAAAATAAAAGCTTCTCAGTTGCTATTGCACAATACAAGCTTACCAAGTCTTCTGTAGCTGAACTATGTCTTATATGGCCAGTTCAGGCCCTTTCTGTACCAATATGCTCTGGAAATTCTATAACTAACTTGCTTCTGCTACTGATATAGTTTTGCAATGCAATTTGATGGGGTATGGTGGCCCGACAAATGCCCACACCAAAGTTGCAAGTAGTGTAACTGCGCATCTAAACCAATCTGAAACAGAAAATTGAAGTACTACTAAAGTGGATACTATCTACATGGTTTTAAATATAAACTGAACATAGTTTTATGCCTTTATATTAGTAAACGCCTACATACAGGTGATCCTGTCGTTTAAAAGCCTTGCTGCAGATTTTACAGATGTATTTCCGTTCCTGGCTGTGAGTCAGGTTATGTTTGCTAAGAGAGCTGGCACTGCTGAACACTTTCCCGCAGAGACTGCAATCCAGAACAGGGTTTTGAGGAGAACTGTGAGGATGTTTTCCTTTCCTGGCACTGCCAGAATTGGACTTGCCTTCTTGTTCAACTTCTTTAGGTGCTGCTGGGTCAGGAAGCCCCAATTCTAAATAAAGGGTGAAAGTTATATTCTTTAGGTAACACAGTATCTTATTAAATTACCCCAATAATATAAGGTTTCATAGATTTCTCTTTTTAATTCCCCTACATTTTTTGTTGGGAGCCTGGTTAGAGGGTAGGATAAGTAGTAAAAGCATGATGCACCACAGTTTTGTGTTTAACAATGAAGCCTGTGATCTGCAACACCACTGCTATGCCAGGCCTGTGTCCTCACACAGCTCTGACAATGCACCTCAGTTGTGGCTTGCTATTTCAGTCCTGAATCTCTTGAGCAGTGTCAACTGAGATGAATTCTGCCACAATGTTTTCCCGTTTTTGCACAAAAATGGACACAGGAGACTCCGTTGAATTATTTTGCACTTGTGAACTAATAAATATTTAAACCAAGGTCATCAGAGATGACTGACTAGTTAATGAAAACATTGAACCACTAAGCTTACATTGTTTTCATAAATCTAAGATTAATTACCTATGAATCAGAAGAGAACGGAGAGACATAGATATACTGCAACTTTTATCAGTTCAATAAAAGATGCACCAAATTTTATCAGAAAATTTCAATCATTCTCTTATTTGAGCACCCCCAGTTGTGTTTTTTTAATTTTTCTGTCTTCAAATTTCCTTGAACTTATGCCTGATCACGGATCTGAATTAGCAATGATGCTACCCTGTGCTTTCAAGAACAGTATTTTACTAAGGACATTCTCCTTTTAATTTCTAATTGCAAATTTTGGAGAAAGCCCATTCGGCTAAATCCATATCCCAGAGAACCTGAAATGAAAGAATTAAACAGAATATATCTTCTATGCTTCAGGGAAAGTTAGCAATGTAGAAGTTAGCAGCATATTTGGCAAATCTGTTATTTTAATTTTTTTAATTTTCCTTTTGCGGTTTGAGATCAAGTTGCAAAGAATTTGAACAGCGAGTATATTCTTAGCCCCGGTTTAATTTCAAGGAAACAGAGTCATAGAGGAAATATTCCTATCTATTTAATATAAACACACATGATAATTTATAAGACAAATAAAGGCGATTGGAAAAATTTTCAAAGCAGCTAAGTGACTTAGAAGCCTAAGTCTCATTTTCAAAAGGCACTTGAAATTGGGATTTAGGTTTCTAGTCACTTAGGGGCTTTTGAAAATTTTACCCAATGTCCCTGCCCCAAGAGATTGTCACTAGGTCTACTTTAGCTTCTAAACTAACGACTGAAGAATTCTGGCTACACTGAACTACAAAATTATAACCAAAGGAGATTCCAATGTACTCACCACACAAAGAAGGCTGTGAGCCAAAGTCAGACTCATCAAGGAGTTTAACAAAATCACAGTCCTTCACAGAATATAAAGATAGTGCATCTAAATTGTCCTCCAAAGTGTCATTAGCCATATCTGCAGCTGAAAGGCTAGGATCCACATCTAGGCTGCTTAGGCCAGTATACATTATGTCTCTTGTATCTGGACACAGCTTAAGGTTGAGAGTGTCACTACAGTTCAGCCCTTGACTCTCTGAAAATCCAGGGATATGCATCTCTGATTGGATGAAGTTTCCATCACTGAGGTGGTACTGGTCCATGTTTACCCACCTTTAATGTTTGGTCAGGGAATATGCTTTGGTTTCTGATAAACTAGGGCAAGACTCAGAGCTTGAAAACTGCATTAGTGTATAGCAAGCTTCCTAAACAAAAGGTAACAGGAAAAAGTTAGATAACAGAGATGAACAGATATACATTTTAAAATTAAAGCAATACCAGTATTTATACATTAGCCAGTATATAAACCAACCCTTATTATACAGGACTCAAGATAAATACTTCTGGTTTGTATTTTAGATGGAAATATGTGTTCAAATTAAAAGTGCTTTCAAACGACTGGAACTTTGTATGTGTGGTTAAATCCATTTTGCTGTTTAAGCTACATTGATCATCCTGAACAGATTTCGCAGAATTCACGCTTTAAATATAATTTTGAGGGATAATATTGTTTCTTTTTATGCATTTTAAAAATGCTTATCAATTTAAATTTTCAAAATTGCACAAAATTACGGGTTTTAAGCATTGTCTTCTACTTTTATGTATTTAATTTTTCATACTTGCAGGAAAATATGGGGGGTTAAGACAATAACTATTTAATGACAGTATATATGATTCAAAAAGTTACAGTTTTACACCCCTTAAAACATAAACTGTCAATATCACATATCAAAACATACAAAATAAATATCCTTAAATCAAACTCTAATATGCTCTCAAGTAGCAATTTTATTACTTTTTCTATGCATAAATTTCAATTATTATCAATGGCAATATTTTTAATAGGTTTGTGTATGTATAGTGAAATTGACATTTGCCAATAAAAATCTAATCCTTCCAAGCCTAGTCATGAACAACTCAATTAATTTAAGCCTAGTTTGCCTTAAACTTGACTGATGAGAAATTTGATCTTGATGATATTATTTTAGGAAATGCAACCTGCAGAGAAGATATTCAAACCAAGTCTGCACACTGTATATGAAAAAAACCATACACAATTGCACACAGCTAAATGCCAATCAGTGTATGTACCAGAACAAGTCCATAATTAAAATATGCCTGAATTATGTATGAAACTTGAAGTTCCTTACAACCTACAACCATCCAGTGCTGCTGCAAACATGAAAAATGTTCCCATTTATTTACTACATCATTCCAAAAAAATCACTGAATCTCATGTATTTCAATGGGGTCAAAAGATGTCCCACAAAAAAAAAAATGTTTATAAGTTTGTAACTTATGGTGCTATATGCCTGTAAAAAAGTAGGTCCAGGTTACAGGACCTGCAGAGAGCTGAATTTCATCCAGTCTACATCATATATCTCTTGAACAGGACATATGCATCTCAGAGGCACAACCACCACAAAAATAATACTTTATTGATGCATATCTGAGGGAAAAAAATCCTCATACTACTCCTACAAAGGGCAATATTATATTCAAGGAACAGGTTAAAATTTTACAGATGGAATAGTAAAAATGACACCTAATTTTCTGGTTATAAATTCTTTTTGGCTGTATGTACAGCATTGTATATGTTGGGTATCCTTCCTTTGTTCCACACTCTCATACCTTGAACAACAGGAAAGTATTTTCCTTTTAAATGCTTTACATTTCTTTTTCTTAAAAATAAGTTATTCACTCTCTACATAGAAGCTTTCAAGTGCTTTTCTTTCTTTGTTTTAAGAGAGGAAGGCTGGAAAACTGATTTTAATTTTTTTGTAATAATTTAATAAAGCTACTGAAATTACATCTAACACTTCCATAACGAGTCTGCTGCTCAAGCAAAGCTCTCATCTCAATCATTGGGAATTTTTGCCTAAGTAAGGATGGCAAGGACAGGGCCAAAGAGTTAAGAAAAAAATAAAGACAATTCTTAATTTTGTTAAACGAGGGGCACCCAGTTTTGCAGAACTGGGGGTAAAATTAACTTCTATTTCTATCGGTAGAGTGCCCCTCATCATAGCATTTAATTCCCAGTCCTGCAAAATTTATGCTTAACTTTATGCATATTGGTTCTATTGATTTCAATGAGACATGCATAAAGTTAAGCATATGCATAAGCCTTTACAAGAGCAGAGGCTAAATTTGCCAGGAGCAAAAGCACTATAGCTAATTTAAAAATAAAGGGCCCAGATATGAACACACTTATATCGGCAAAGCTACTTGTGTGAATTTGGGCTCAATCACATCCGTTTTTTAAACTACCAATAAACACACATAGCTCTAATAATCTGCTGACACTTCAATCTATTTTGTTACATTAAAAGCCTGTTGCTTCCATTAACCAGCAATCAAAACCTGAAGCTGATTGATTGTGTCAATTGATAGAAGGTAGCTGTGGACCCTCTTTGGTCCACAGATTGCATTTTTAGGATTGTGAGCTGCTGGGTCAAAGGAATTGAGAGAATTTCAATTATACACAGTATTTTTAAAATTCATCCTTTAAAAAAGGGGCGGGGGTAAGGAAAAAAAACACCTTAAAATCCAGAATGTCATTTATAATGGGTGGCAGGAGGATAAATACTTTTTAGAATGTTGTCTCTGAGGGCTGAAGACTAATAAAAACATTATAATTGCAGAGCTGTTTGGAATTTTTATTGTGGGGATCTGAACTACGTATTAGTAAGGAGGCAGAGCACATTATAACCAAGGGGACTGTAAGTAGGCAATTGAAGCAGCATGATAATGGGAGAACAGGGTATTAGGGACAGAGAAACTAGACAGAGAAGCTAAGGTCAATATGTTTATGCTGTCAAGAAGGAAGATCCTGAGTTTAAACTAAGACATGTCCTCCTCATTCTTATATGAAGAATAAGAAGGATGGTGGCAGCTGCCCTAGTCTGAACTGAGGTGAGGGAAGCTAAGTATTAACTAGCCATTGAACGGAACTAGTTGAATAAACTGAACTGAAAAAAACCATTCTCTCTGCACCTGAAAAGGCTGCTGCTGTCAAAGGCTGGTTCAGCATGTCAGCAAATTCTGGTTCTGGGTGCTTAGTCAGTAACTTCCCCCAGTTC
The DNA here is from genome assembly GCA_007922305.1 of Dermatemys mawii. NCBI lineage: Eukaryota > Metazoa > Chordata > Testudines > Dermatemydidae > Dermatemys > Dermatemys mawii. Next base: position 976,942 of record ML677398.1, on the reverse strand, counting down.
AGTGGTTTGACTTTAAACTTCAACAGCAAACATGTATTTTTACGTAGTTTAAATTATTATTATTTCAATAGATTATAGTAAATTTATGCCTTAATATAGGCTGACAATTTCAAATTTAATTTTCAATATGTTTATTTTAAAAAGAAAAATGCATTTAATTTAAATAAATAAATCTGATGTAAATTTCAAAAGAATCAACAAAATTTAAATAATTTTTTATCCACTCTGACCCCTGGACCTATGCCAAAAAGAAGGTAGAACTCTAGCACTGTAGGGGATTAAGTGTAGAGAGGGGGTTCCCACCCTCTGGCAGGGATGGGGGTTGCTTTCTACCTCTGGCCCAAGGTAGGGGTGCAGGCGGTGGAATGCTCCTGCCCCTGGTGAGGATGGGGAAGACTGCTGTCCATGGTAGCAGAGGGGGGGAAGTTCCTGCTTGGGTAGGGATGAGGAGCTGCTCCTACCTTGGTGGAGACTGATACTACCCCTGGGGAGACTGCTCCTAGCTCTGGTGGTAGGGCTCTAGAGATTCCTTCCCCTGGTGGGGATAAGGCTGATGCTCAAATTGGGAATGGTGTGGGGGGACTCCTCGATCTGATGGGGATGCTGCTCCTGCCCCTCGTGGGCTGGGTACCTGACCATGACAGAGGGGTATCCCTGTGCCTGGAGGGCATGGGTACCCTCCATGACAGGAGGGTCCTTATTCCTAGGGAGAATGAGTAGGACACCCCTGGACCCTACTTGTGATGTGAGTGATGGTCTCTACCTGTGGTGGGGATGAGGGGGCAGGGTCACTGCCTCTGGTGGGGAGGGCCAGGGTGCTCCCTGTTTGTGATAGGAGTGGGGTGTCCTTGCCCCGGGGCCGGGATCCGGGGGGGGCCCTGTCCATGATGGGGGATCCCGGCCCCTGGGGGGATGGGCGGGGGTCACTGTCCGTGATAGGGGATCCCTGCCCCCGGGGGGAAAGCAGGGGTCCCTGCCCGTGATGGGGGCCCAGCCCCTGTGGGGTCCCCGTCCATGATGAGGGATCCCTGCTCTCAGGGTTGGCCGGGGGGGGGTCCCTGCCCCTGGGGGGATGGGCGGGGGTCGCTGTCCCTGGGTCCAGCCGTGTCTCCGAATCAGGCCCCGCCGCCTGAGGGGGGAGAAGACACCGCCCCACAGGAGGCAGCAACTTTACCCGTCGCCTCGCGCCCCTTCCCGCCTGCCCTGCCTCGGTCCCGGCACGCGGCGGAGCCTCGCGCCGGCAGCGCGCCCCCGCGGCCCGAGAGGAGGGGCGGTCAGGAGGGAGAGGCGCCGCCGCGGTCACGTGGTGCTGGACCAGCCTGGGCGGGAAAAGAGGTCGAAGGGCGGCGCCATTTTGCGAGAGGGGGAAAGGAGGGGAGGTGTGAGGGGACAGGGAGGAAGTATATGGGGAAGGGGAGGGTCGAGAAGAGGGGGAAGAGTGGAGTGCGGGGATAGTGTATATGAGAATAGGAGGGAGGGGAAGGAAGATAGGAAGGGGTATATGGAGGAGGGGTTGGGGAGGGTGCAGTCGGAAAAAGGGGGGAGAGGAGTTGTGAGGCGGTAGGGGAGGGAGGGAGGGAAGTCAGGAGGGAGTGTGTGAGGGGATAGGGAGAAGTGAAGTGGGAGATATGGCAGGGGAGGGGATAGGGAGGAGTGAGGAGGAGGATGGGAAGAGGGAGGTAGGGGGAGAGGATAGGGAGAAGTAGAGTGGGGATAATGGAGAGGATGGGGAAAGGGATGGGAGGAGTGGGGGGAGGGACAGGAGGGCTGGCGGATATATGGAAAGGTGGAAGGAGATGACAGGATGGGCATACAGGGAGCGGATGTGTGAGTGGGAAGGGAGGCGTGAGGAAATGGAGAGGTGGAGATGCAAAGGGGAACTGTGAGGGGAATATGGAGAGAGGAAGAGATTAAAGGAGAGGTGTGTGATGAATATAGGGGGGAGGAGTTGTGAAGGGGAGACATGAGGGAAGGTGGAGGTGGATAAGTGAGAGGAAGTGTTTTGGGGAGTGAGAAGTGTGAGGGAGGAGTATGGAGAAGGACTTGTTGGGGGAAGGAGTTTACTATGTAATGGGACCATGGGAAGAGAAGTGTGAAGAGGGAATGGACTGATTAGAGGAGGGGATGAAAGTATGAGAGGGCTGTGGAGAGAAGTGTAAGGAGAGAGAAGAGCTTTAGGAGGAGGAGGGATGGAGAAAGTGTAACAGTGCAGTTGGGAAAAGGAGGGAGAGAGATGTGGGAAAAAAGATGATGAGATAGTGCTGTGACTGTTTCCCCCACTCCATCCCTCCCTCCCCCTCAGAAAAGGGTGGCTACATTTAGTTATCTCCTGAGCATCTTGCTAAGGCAAGAGCACATCGCAAACCAGAAAAAAAGAAAACTGTGGTGAACTTACCCCTACTTGAAATCGGGGTAAAGTGCACTAATTCTAATATTGGTTTATGGAGATTTACTCTGTCTATGGTCAGGGTTTGCTCCGATGCAACTGCACTGATAGCTGTAAAGGAGGCAAATTACTAGTGTAGACAAGGCTTTAGAGGAGAAGACTCCTCTTTTGTCAGCATTGATTCCAATATCCCATTGTGGTGTTACGGAGTGATATGTTGCAAGAGGCAACAAGAGAGAATTGTACCGTGCCCCACATGATTGCCAACAATTGTGGTTAACTGACACAGTAATGAAACCGGGCTCCTTGTGTAGTTATGAACAGCAGTGCAATGTATAAGTAAAATGCCATAAGATCAAAAAGGTAGTGTTTTACTCACCCTTTCAATAGCTGTACATAGCTAAACAGGATGCCAGGGAGTTAGGAACCAAGCCAAAAGTCTTTATTCATTATCATGTTTATTAACTGTGGTGTGCTAACTAAATTCAAATTTGGGTGTTACAATTCTGTCTGATAAAATCCTTTTTGGCAGTTTCATTTGAAGAAACAGCTGGTGTGTTCCATCCCAAAGGGTCTGCATTTCAGTGGTGAGTGAGGTGAAATCTCTGTGAATACTGATCAGTGAGCTAAAAGTGATATTAAGTTGTTACTATAGTATTACATGTTTGACAAGTGGTCAAAACTTTGGTTTTATATTTCAACAGCTAGCCCTTCACACTGTAAATTTCTCTAATGGACTTTGGTTTTCAGCTTAAAATAACAACATCACCAAGAGAGATGTGGACTTCCACCATTTATCATAATACAGTGTTGTGTTTAATTTATTTCAGTTCAAATTTAAATGCTAATTGTGACCAGTCAAATAAAGAACAAAGTTAACTGTTTCAGCACTTGAACAGGCACATCAAGTTAATGCACTTAATGTAACAGGACCTATTGTATTCAACTATTTCCATGGATATGAAAACACATTCCGTGTCAATAAAGCTGCAAGATTAGAATATGGAAAGAATCAAATATTATTTTGATTATATAATTGTGAAATTTTATACTGTCCATCACAATTAAATCAAGGAAGATTTCAAAGTACTATCATCTTAATAGTTTTGGGTCTGCCATGATGAAGTTGGCAGGATTATGTGGCATTTTTATATAAAGCTCATTTTGCACTGATGTAAACGACTACACAGGATGCAGAGTTGTCCTGAATTAGACTCGGTTTCATTTCTGTGTCAGTTAAACACAATTGTTGGCAATCATATTCAGACATATACAGTTCTGTCAAGTAGGTTTGGTTGAGAGTGACTCTCTGAACTTGAGGATGCATGGTGAGTCCCCAGGCTTCCTATCTCTACCTCAAGTAATCAAGCTCAAAACCTTAAGAAGTTGCTAAACACATTTGAGAAGAAAACAGACGGCAGCTTAGAAGCTGGACATGGAGTTTTGGAAATATAAGACGTGCCCTGTGTATGTTTTAGTGTTTTTAATTGTTTGATTTGGAGTTTAAAGCCTATTCATCTGAACAAAGGTAATGTGTAAAGAGATTTTGTTAGCCTGCTTTATTACTGGTTGCATCAGAAAACCTGCAAATAAACCTGCAACCCCCCAAAAAACATATTTCTTTAGAGCCGTGAGGAACCTGTCTCTGACACACAAAACCCAATACATTAATCTCAATAGTTAAATTTTATATGTTCAGGATAGAAAATATCTAAATTTTTAAAAATTACCATTTAAATGTATTTACTGTCAAGTTAGAAATCATAGGCCAAATTTATTCCTAGTGCAACTCCAAATCAGTTTTGAATTTGGACCTATATCTATTTTAAATGTTCCTTTATTTTTAAATCACCATTCATATGATTATAACTGAAGAGATTTTAAATGGCTTGTTTACTTGTCATCATTATGTTGTTGGTTTTCTTTCCACACTTCATTTGGAATGGAACAAAGTAAACTAAATCAGTTACATTCTAGTAGCCAGTTCTCATTATTTAGCAAAATGCTGTCATTTTTGATTTGCATACTTTACAGACAAATGTTTGAATCCAAAAGAAAGACATTTTAATGTATATTTTTATGTATGTGTGTGTGTATATATATTTCTATCTAATAAGCAGAAATGTCTTCATATTTATGCACATGTATATTTGAAAACATTTCTATTAATTAGGTTTTGTAAAACTTTTAAAAGCAAAATTTAAACTTTGGGTTTAAACTATTAGGAGGAAGAGTGAGTACTGGCTATATAAACAAAATGAGTCAGGATCTTGGTTTCCCCCCCCCCCCAAACTCTGCCACTGATTCACTGCTTGGCCTTGGATGAGTTACTTAATTATTCATTGCCTCAGTTTGTCCTTTCGTAAAATGCCTATTCTACTCATTTGCCTCATCGGGGAGCTGTGAGGCTTAATGAACTAATGTTTGTATAATTATTAGAAATCCTCAGATCTAGTAAAGGGAAATTATTATTATTTATAAGTATTCTTTAATTAATACCATTCAATTTCTTCCTAAATTTACTTATTTTTACTATTAGTCTAAAGAACTGATGCAATTTTAATTGTGATGGAATAGCCTTCTCTCCCAGTATGTGTTCTAAGGCCATTACTGCTCCCTCACTATCCATTATAAAGCTCTATTACTAATATTATAGTCCAGGTCATGCTGAAAGAAGAGTCATCTGGAGTCACCTGGAATCTTAGTAAAATAACTCAGAAGAGAAAAAAAGGGAAAAAGATTACAGAATTAAAAGTATGTAGCCTACAATGCTTTTAAAACAGCGGTGACCCAGTACCCACTTACTGTTACTGGAGTCTATTGCTTAAAGCAGGAACAAGTTATGAATAGATCATTTATATTTATAATTAATTTTCAGTTTTAAATGTGAGATCCTCTTCTATGTGAATAGCCCTATTAAAATAGGACTGAAGATGTATTAGAGGTGTCCAGCAGTGTCAATCATAATTTTAAACATTATTTTTAAAAAGCACAAACAAAAATGCTCTTCTGGGACATTAAATCACTTGTTGTATGACAAGTCTCACTTTGGAGTAAATTTTCATGTCCTTCTTATAAATTATAAATCTCTGAAGATGCAAGGTTTATAAAACTCCTGGCTGATTTTGTATTGTTTTATTAGCAATACAAATGATGGTAATATATATATATCAATTTTAACCCATTTTACAGAGAGTTAAACTGAAATACAGATGACCTGTTTCATCATTGCGCTGCACCGTGTATAGTCATTTACACCAATGGAAAGTGGTATACAATGCTTCTGTAGCATTTTTGATTCACTTTGCATTGGTGTAAATGACTTCCCAAGGTACATAGCAATGGCAAGTTGGGCCCAGAAAGATTTAGATTTGTGTGATCTACAGTGGGATAGTGACATTTTAATTGATTGTTTAAAAAGGCCAGCTGTGAAATTGGTGCAACTCCATTAATAACAATGGGGCTGTGACCATTTCCTTTATTTGAGGATCTGGCTTGAGGTTTAAAAAGCTGTTTGATATTTTTATTTGACGGGAGGTGGTATAGCCTAGTGATTAGAGCACTGGATTGTGACTCGGGAGACCTAGGTTCTGTTTCTGGCTCTGCCATGGGTCTAGTTTGTGAACATGTGCATGTGACTTCACCTCCCTGGGCCACGGTTTTCTCCATGTGTAAAAAATGGGCATTATGATGCTGAGCTGAAAAAGAGCTCCATATAGGGTTGCCAACTTTCTGATTGCAGAAAACCAAATACCCTGTCGTGCCCCTTCCTCAAGGCCCAGTCCCTTCTCCGAGGCCGTGACCCCACTCACTCCATCCCCCTTCCTTCCCTCACTTGTTCTCCCCCACACTCACTCATTTCACTGCAGGGTGTTGGAGTGTGGGAGAGGGTGCGGGCTCTGGGATGGGGCTGGAGATGAGGGGTTTGGAGTGTGGGAGGGGGCTCCAGGCTGGGGTAGGGGGGAGGGAATAGGGGCTCTTGGCTGCAGCTGCGGGCTCTGGGGTGGGGCAAGAAATTAGGGGTTCGTGGTGCAGGAGGGGGCTCCGGGTTGGGTCAGGGGATTGGGGCATGGGAAGGGGTACAGGCTGTGGGGTTGGGGATGAGGGGTTTGCGGTGCAGGAGGGGGCTCTGGGCAGAGGGGGTGGGGCTGTGGGTTTTAGAGTGTGGTAGAGCTCTGGGCTGGGGCAGGCGGTTGGGGTATGGGAGGGAGTATGGACTCTGGGGTGGGAGTGCAGGCTCTGGGATGGGGCCAAAAATGAGGCATTTTTGGTCCGGGAGGGAGCTGGGACAGGAGGTTGGGGCACGGGAGAGGGTTGGGGTGCGGGCTTCAGGCAGTGCTTACCTCAAGTGGTTCCCAGGAAGCAGCCAGCATATCCCTCTGGCTCCTAAGCGCAGGGATTGCCAGGTGCCTCCATGTGCTGACCCCAGTCCAGCCAGTGGGAGCTGCGTTTGGGGCGGTGCCAAGGGCATGAACAGTGTGGGAAGCCCTCCCTTACTGCCCTGGTGCCTAGGAGCCACAGGGATATACAGGCTGATTCCAGCGTGAGGTTGGTCTCTGCGGCAAACCGGACTTTTAGGCGGGAGCTGCCAAGATCCCTTTTTGACCGGACATTCCAGTTGAAAACCAGATGCCTGGCAACCCTAGCTCCATGTGGCTTGAAAGCCTGTCTCTCTTACCAACATAAGTTGATCCAATAAAAGATATTACCTTACCCACCTTTTCTCATTTTTAAGGCACTTTGAGATCTAATGATGAAAAGTATTAGGTATTATTTTCACTGAAAGGTGCTGCAGCATTACAAAATATTATTTTAACTTGTCCCCTTCTCTAAGTTTGAACAGTGGATTTGTTGGCCAAGTTCTCAGCTGGCGTAAGTGCATAACGCTGCCCTGAAGTCAGTGGAGCGGCTCTAGTTATTCAGAATGGCAGGACCTAGCTGTGGGGCAGCCTCCTGTCACTCTAATCAGTTTTTTTTTTTTTGTTGTTTTTTTTTGCTTTATGGGTTTTGTGTTTATTTGTTTGTTAAGTGTATTGAAAAGAGATGGGGAAATGACTGTAAAGTTAGGGAAATGTAATACAATTTAAAATCTGTCTTTCTTTAAGCAAATCAATATCACCTCCTTCACATTTAGAAATGTACCCTGTGCCTGAAGAGCTTGGTTGATGGTAACATCCTTTCAAGAAGGAAGTTGGGTTGAGCCATCTTGCCCCAGGCTTAAGCCTAATTAGCAATTATTGTGTCTTCTTGCCATGATTTCTGGACAAGATAGACTTCATTATCTCTATTAAACTTTTCAGATTGGGATGGAAAAGCTCAAAGAAAAAATATTGTTCATGTGTGAATAAGGATTAATTTCATTACTTAAAAATTACTCTAGAAGCAGTTCTGATTATGCATAATGGAATGTAGGTATGAAGGGGGAAGAAGAACATCTTTTATCTTCATTCCTTTCACACACATTTTATTCAAACTATTTTATATTCAAAATTCCTGTACAGATGTGACAATAGAAGACATAGCATAGCCCTGTATGCTTCATTAAAAGTTGCATTCCTGATTAGGTTAGCTTTCAGCAGTTTGGCAGGCTGATCGCAAGGCTATTTACATCCAGGAAATAGTGATGATGGTGAAGCGTCAGGCGGCTACTACGTGCAAACCCCCTTCTCTCTCCTCCCTCTGTTAAACTGTCACTGCACTCAGTTTGCACTGCACTTTTATAGTGTAATGCACCAAAACAAACCCTTCCATAGTCCCACCCAGCTATAAACAGAATGTATATCTAATTCAAATTCAGCCAATCAAAGGGTATAAACAAAGCAGAAAGCCCTGCCTCTTGATTATTAATTATTCACACTGGTCAATCACATTTAACCTGTCTAATCAGGATGCAGGCTGATGCATATAGCCCTTCCCATTCCTCTCTGAGTTGCATATAGCCCTTCCCATTCCTCTCTGAGCTGCTCCACTTTTGACCAATCAGAAAAGACCTTTCTCTCTCTGGCAGAACCAGTTTTTAATTGGTATGCTGAGGACCCTTGCTTGAGCTGTACTTTGTGCTGCCTGAACACAGAGTCAGTTTGAGATTGTGCTTGAATGTACAATACTGAATGCCACCAGCACTATATAAACTGTATATCAAAGTCTGTGGATTGCTTAAATGTGTGTGCTCTCAGTGTATGTAGTTATGCTTAATATCCAAAACAATCATAAGATTTTGCTGGCTACTTTGGCTTTCATGGCCAGTTGTAAAAAAATAATATTGTGAACATGTAATATAATGAAATTAAAGGCATTTTATTTTTTGTCTCAGCACTAATTAAGGACCTGATCCTGCAAACATTTACTACCTAGCCCAGTGGTTACTCTTAGTGGGAAATCTTTGCAGAGTTTGGCCCTAAAACTGTAAGTAATTTAGCCAGTTTTTTTGTTAAATATAACTTTGTTTTATATCAAAATCAGTATGTTCACTTGATGTTAAAATGTTAAAGAGGACATACATTTAAAAAAAAATCCTTCCTTTCCCTAGTGAAATTTTGCTTGTAATTCCTTTTCATAATCATTGATTCCCCTTAGGAAGACTGGTAATATTAGGATGCTTCCTCAGTTTAACCTTTTAGCCCCTGATATAATTACTAGAAGGGGATGAGGAAGGATTATTTTTAGTACCTAATTTTCTCATCAGCCTGCTGAATGTAACTGGTCCTTGCTGAATATGTGAGAACCTAAGAGTATGTGGTTGGTTTACCCATAATCTATCAAAATAATAAAAATAATGTTTTCAATAATTTTGATTATGTACAGTTATAACAAAAATTGTAATTTAAAACAACAGACTATTATGGCAACTACAAATAGCTATGAGAAGTAGTTTTCTGTTTCCTACCTATAAGTTTTTGGGTTTTTTTTAAATCAACTGCTATAAACTGCTGGGCAATATAAGAATCACAGTAGCTACTCCCGCTTGCCTCCAAGGAAACCTTTCTCTATAGTTAGAAAGAAGTACATCCTTTTGTAACTACCTATGAAGTAACAAAGGCTGCAATCTCACAAATACTTATGTACATGCTTAACTTTAAACATGTGAGTTAAGGAAATTAATGTTTCTCAGGGCTGGAGCTGATGTGATATACCAGGAAGGCACAGTATGAATATAATTAGTACATACCATGGGTAAAATCCCCATTGAAACTTCTGCTGACTTCAGTGGGGGGCCATGATTTCACTCCAGATCTCTTCTAAATCAAGATTTTTATGGTGGGAATTAACTGATGAAATTTATCTTATAAAAGTATGATTAATAATTACCCAAGTCTAGAAAACATATTTGAGGGGAGGAAAGCAGAAGTAATTAAATATTAAAGGTGTAAATAAATTAAATTTGTATTTACTTGCATAATATTTTTCTTTGTTTTCACAGAGCAGTGGTGTGTTTCTGTTGTAAACAGGTTAGTTTTAATAAGTTTCTTGTTATGATTATTACTTTGCACTTGTTCATGTACATTGTGCATCCATTAAAATTATTAAATACATTTTATTGGTTTATTTATTGGAGTCACTTTATTGCTGCTACATAAAGCTTGAAGTGATTATAATCCACAGACTGAATTACATCAAAAGTTTCTATAGCTACTAACCGTTCCAGTTTTTATTAAAGTCCTGTTTTCCTCTTGAGTGAGATATATCCAACTGCATTGATATAGTGGTCTGAAAACACTGGTGCTTAATAAATAACTGTAACAGCAACATTTTAAACTCAGTAATATAATTGATTTTAGGGTCCCTTACAAACTATGGAAACTACCGATACATGTTTTAAAAATTAAAATAATAATGTTTAGCATGTATATTTTTATAAAGCACCATATAAACATTAATAAGCTTGTTCTTACAACTGTTAGGCCTTGCTCCTGTAAACACTTATATAAATGTTAATATTTCAGCATGTGAGTGGTCCTGTGACTTCAATGGGACTACTTAGATACTCAAAGTTAAGAACATGTACAATTTTTTTTCCAGGATCAGGGCCTTAAACCCTGATTCTGCAGTGAGCTCTACATGGATGCATTCCAGGATTGGGGACTAAGGGCTAATTAAACAATAAAGTCAAGACAATAATAACTATCAAGTTGAAAACCCTCAAACAGGGATTGAACAGCTACTATTGAAGTCAGTGGAAAAATGCCTATCGATGTTAATGGGATCAGGATCAAGCCATTAAAATACATCTACCTTTCCACACATTTCCATTCAAATGATGAATGACCCCATAACCTAGAGAGAGTAAACTTGCTAAATTTTATTTATCTGAGGCCCAAATTTGAGAGGTGCTGGTCACTCTCCTATCGCAGTGTAGATCGAACCCTTCAGGCCTTGTCTATTTCAAGGAAGATCTTGAAACCTGGTGGGAGCCCCAGTGTAGTTATCCTGTCATCTGTGACATAATTTTCAGAACCATGTTGAATAGACTTGCTTCCAGAAAAGTTGGATGACAGTGGGTCCCAATCCTGCAACAAGTTGTGCCCTGGATTGGGGCCTATATCATTTGACCCACTGGGAAGCAAGTTTGTTCCACACTGTTGAAATTGTGGAAGTAACCAGTAGGCTGTCTCTACCTTGGGTTGCTAACATGGGTGTTTGCAATGATTTTAAAAAAATCTTTACTACAGGTGGGGCCTGAGAGAGAGACTTTAATTTTGAGCTCCTTTCAAAGATAGTTTTAAAATTAATGTTTGATGAAAGGATTTTGAAGTGTGTTTCATTGAGCTCTTTGGTGGGGCAGCACTTTTTAATATAGGTACCACTGAAAATATCTTTGCGTAAAAAAAATATATTTTAATCTGTAGTTAGAGTGCCTCAAGCTGCAACAATTTGGAGCAGTGAGCTTGGCTTTTTAAAAATAGGTTTTTAAGTGTTCTTGAAATAATCACTCATATGTGTGCAAAATGTTTCTTCATATGAGGAAGATGCAGTATAAACCGCCTTAAAATTACATTTGAAAAATGAACGCTATTTGGCACGTCTGCCTCTTTAAATGTTACTCATTCCAGCTTGACAGCCCTATGGTGTTTCTCTGCCGTTCTCACTTGTGTGTGTGGCTATTTTGAAAGGGGGGGGTGGGGCATCACAAATGTAAATCCTGTGAAAGGGGTGGGGGCAAGTTATACCTGATTTTCTTTTTCCTTTTTTAGTAGAAGTGAGTGAAGTTTAAAAAAAATGAAATATAATGCCAGTCGTTATTCTCCCTCCCTTCCTCTCTCCCGTGCTTTGCGTTTTAGGAAGCTCTGTTGAAATGTAAGCAGGCAGTGAGCTGAACCTCTATGTGTCTGTGCCTGCCGGGGTCCTGCCTCCGGAGCCCGTGCGGGGATGTCTCGGAGACCCCGCGCTGACTGCTGCTCAAACATCACGGTGAGTTTGTTACAATGTAGCAATTTCTCTTTAAATCTCTTAACTCTCTCTACCTGCAACTCAGGGCTGTGACAGGGCGAAAAAAACTGTGGAGGAGGGGGGGAAAGGGAGCCTTGCACCCCTCCTAGGGTAGCATCCCTGTTCCCTTTCCGTTGCTCCCCCAATCCAGTTCCCCCTCAAACAGCCTCCTGTTACTGCGTCTGCAGGTCACGTCTACAGAATACAATGTAGCTTTATAAAACGATACATAACGTTCTATCGTTCCCTGCACAGACAGAGCGGTGGAAAGAGGGGTGCTGGGTGCCCCTTTCTCAGATCCCCTCAACCTTTTGGGATCACCCTTCTCCCCCTCCCCCAGTAAAGGGGTGGGGGCTTTGGGGAAGAAAAATGAGCTGTTAGTTTGCAGTGTTGGATGGTTATGACTTGGTTTTGATTTCTCGGTTGAGATTGTGAAGCCATCGTTTGTCTCTGTTACCCCCCCCCCTCCTCCCAAGTAAAAATCAAGAAGGATGCCCACAGAGTGGTCTTATCTTATGCTCGATTTTAAAATAAATGTTTTAATGGAGAGGTGAAGCAAAACAGATTTGCAATGTCAAAATAAAGAAGCCTGATCTTCATGGTTGCTGCTCTGCAAGGTATTCCAAACGGTACATTGGGATTTGACGTGTTATGCTAAAATCAAGCCTGGAGCTCCACTGAGGAGAGACGACCTGCCAGTTAAGGGTTATCCGTCAGTTGCTCCTCCCTTATGAAATTTCAGACTTGTGTTTTTGGCATTGTTTTGCAAACCAGCGTGTGTCTGCTCAGCACTGATTTATTTAAAAAAAATGCAGTGCAACATGATTATGGTGTCTGGTAAAGAAAACTAAATGAACGTTATTAACCTTTTTTGCAAATGGGCGTCTCACTACTTTTTTGTGGTCCTGAAGTTTGGCTGCATACATTTTAAAAATATATTTGGTAAATAAACCTGCAATTGATTATATTCATTCTCTCCACACTTTCCGTTTGTGTGCCTATTATGGCTTGACTTAAATTTTAGATTACAAAATATTTTTCAGAGAGTGTTGCCCCTATTTTGGGAGGTAGAGGAACATTTTAATATAACACACAATATGATCTGCTAATTTTTTTCCCTGTGGTTTTGCATATCCTCCTTATTGTCAAATCTGGTAGATTTCTAGTTTATCCAAATATCTGTATACTTAAGGTATTATTGGTAAACAACACACATACTTCACCAAAAAGTAATTGAACTTTGGTGAGGTATATAAACTTATTTTAACTCAAAGTATAACTGAGCTTTTCCAAACAAGTTCAGATTGACTGGGACTGAGTGTGTTGTATTGATTGATTCTCTGTGATTGACTTAAAGGGTTCTGGTCAAACTCATGTTGTCTGTATTTCTCTGCAGTGGTATTTCTGTGAGTACAGGTGCTACTTATCAAAACTGTCTATCACCAAGTACAAAAGGAAAGGTGTTTGGAAACATCTTTATATGGAGCTGAAATGCACTGATTCTGTTGTGCTCAGGTTAAGTTTTTAAAAGGCATTTTAAAAATAAGATCACAGCATTGTACTTTATCATCCACTGAAGTGTGTCTAGGGTTTTATTGCTTTTCAACACTAACTAAAAATATTTTGAATTTTGCAATCAGTATTTTATGATTAAAGTAATTACACTGAACATCCATGATTCTTCTAGAACAAGAAGTCAAAGTGATATGGGTGACTTTATTTCATTTGTTATTTAGCCCCATTGAGCTTCAGAATAATAGACATGTGGATGTTTCCTTTTTAAGTGCTTGAGCAGTCAAGTATTTAGCTGTAATGAATCTACTTGTGAATTTTTACAGATTACATCATTTATTGTCAAAATCCTACAGTAGTCTCTGCGTTCTGTTCTTTGTTTTGTGTTCTTGCTAAGCAGAACATTCAATTATAACTGTAAAAACTAATGCAACTTTTAAAATTGATCAAATGCAGCAGCTTCGAATTTTTATTTCTTCTTTAAAGAGTTCGGATTTCAAAAATGAAGAGTGTAATTGATTGTTCAGGGCTGCTGTTTTCATGGCTGTAGTTTAGGCACATGTGGCATTTGCATGAATGCTCCTTAGCAGTGCCAAAGTTCCTCTCTTTTGCCAAATAATATTTGGTTCTTTGCCATTTGGTGCAGATCCACAGTACTGTGCCAAAGTGGGAGCTGAAAGTTCTTTTTTTTTTTTTTAGTTCTGTTACAGGAGTAAATGTATTTCTCGTAGTACAACTAAGAATGCTGTGGGATAATCAAAGTTAGTGTATGTTGTTGTTCTATTTTATTTGGAACAGAATTGCCATATCATCCCTTTTCTTAAAACCACACACTGCTTTCTGTTTCAGAGCCTTAATATGTGAAATATAAAACAATACACTTTTTTAGGTTCTTCCTACCCCATTCCCCAGTTGTAGTTACACCCTGAGTATGAAGGCTAAAAGCAAAAAAAGCCTTTACAGATATTATTTACAAAACAGAAAGGAAATATTCAGTGTCTATAGAAGATAGCCTTGGTACATCCCTTAAAGTTCACAACCCACCTCTGTTTTATGAATGTGCCAAGGTTTAGGAGCTATGGATAGACCAAGTAATTTCAAAGTGAACACTGTCTGCTCTTCTTTTAACAACCTGCTTACTTCTTACCCAGAATTTTAATTACATGATTCTTGTAAAAAGTCAGGGGGAGGTCATCCAAGGTCTCCATTGTGTGCAGGAAAATCATTTATACAGGATCCAAAGTGCATCCTAGGTGTTTTACAAACAAATACAATAAATACAACTCCTTGCACTAAAGATCTGACTATCTAAACCTCCCAGTCCTGTGGTGTGATGTAGCTGGAAAGACCCTGTGCTCTTATAGAGACTCAGCAGGTATACTAGGATTCTGGATGGGTGTGAGAATCTATTTTCACTGTTCGCTTCCCATCAAGTTCCAGCATTGGGGCCTAAGGCATTGATCCTGGAAACATTTAGGCATGACTTCACTCATGTTTATCGCCATTAATTCAGTGTGACTACTCACTGAGTAAAGTTATACACGTGCTTAAGTGTTTGCAGGATCAAGTCCTAGTTACAGACATAACTCCACAAGTGGAAGCGATAAGCTATATAAGGGAAATATGATGAAGGAAGGACAAGGGTGGTTGTTTGAACTTCTTGGTCACATACATTTTATATACTCAGACATAAATATACCTTTTTATATTGTGATAAAGACTGGTATTTTTAAACTGTAGTATTAATTTTAATGTAATCATGGAGAGTAAGTTAATGGTTATATAAAAAGTCAGTTGCCCTTTTTAAGACTGAGGGAAATGATAGATAATCTAGCATGCTGTTTAGATTTCACCCCTTACAATTTATTTTAAAATATATGAACATGTTACACCCCAAGTCTTTAAAGGGTTGGTGCTAAGTTAAGAATAGCTCTTCAAGTCCAACTGAAAAAATATGTAGATGGTGGTAGATTTGGAGCTGTTAGAAAAGATGAAGATGCCATATTTAGTGTTAGTTTTCCCAACTCTGGCTTTTTCCTTTGTCATTCATTTTCCCTTACAGTGTATGTCCACGGACATAGTTTGTTTTTCAGACAGCTATCTTCCTCCTTTATTTTCCCTGAATAAAACTACTGCTTCTCCTTAGAGCTATTTATAATTAGTCACTTGCCCTCAGTTGATATGTTTGCATGTATGGTAACTCCAATTAATGTTAAGCTGCATCCATTGGCTAAGGTTGCCAGTTTTCTAATTGTGCAAAACTGAACGTCTCTGCCTTGCCCTGTCCTGAGCCCTTGCCCCGCTGCTTCTCTGAGGCCCTGTCCCCACTCACTCCATCCCCTCTCCTTCTGTTGCTTGCTCTCCTCTATCGTCGCTCACTTTCACTGGGGCAGGAAGTTGAGGGGTGCAGGCGAGGGATGAGAGGTTTGGGGTATAGGAAAGGGCTGCTGGGGCAGCGGGTGGGCTGCAGGGCGGAACTGGACTCTGATCTGGGAGTGCAGGCCCTGGGTGGGGCAGAAATGAGGGGTTCAGGATGCAGGAGAAGGCTCTGGGGTAGGGGATTGGGGTGCAAGGGGTGCAGACTCTGGAGTGGGGTTGAAGATGACAGGTTTGGGGTGCAGGAAGGGGCTGTGGACTAAGGCCAATGGGTTCGGAGTGTGGGAGGGGGTGTGGACTCTGGCATGGGGCTTGGGATTAAGGGTTTGGGGGCAGGAGAGGGCTCAAGGCTGGAGCGGAATGTGTGTGTGGGGGTGGACTCTGGGAGAGAGTTTGGATGTGGGAGGGGACTCTGGGCTGGGACAGGGTGTTGGGGTGTGGAAAGAGGTGCGGGGTCCCAGGAGCGGTTACTGTGGCTCCCAGGAAGCAGCTGCCAGGTCCCTGCAACCCCTAGGTCAGGGGTGGGCAAAGTTTTTGGCCCAAGAGCCACATTGGGGTTGTGCAACTGTATGGAGGGCCGGGTAGGGAAGGCTGTGCCTCCCCAAACAGCCTGGCCCCACCCACATCCATCCTCTCCCACTTCCCATCCCCTGACTGCCCCCCCCCCCCCTCAGAACCACCGACCTATTCAACTGCCCCTGCTTCTTGTCCTCTGACTGTCCCTTTCTGGGACCTCACCCCCTATCCAAACCCCCCTGCTCTTTGTCCCCTAACTGCCTCGACCCCTATACACATTCCCGCCCCCAGCAGGCCTCACAGGATTCCTACGCCTATCCAACCCCACTGCTCCCCGACCCCTGACTGTCCCCCCTCCCCAAACCTTTGCCCCATCCAACCGCTCCCTATCCCCTGACTGCCCCCCAGGACTCTCTGCCCCTTATCCAACCTCCCTTCCCCCTTACCGTGCTACTCAGAGCAACAAGAACTCGCAGCCCTGCCGCCCGGCTGGAGCCAGCCCCACCAGCTCCCTGCCCGACAGGAGTGACAGGCCAGAGCATGGCCAGCACAGTGAGCTGAGGCTGCGGGGAGGGGAACAGTGGGGGAGGGGCCAGGGGTGGGAGCCTCCCTGGCCGGCAGCTCAAGGGCCAGGCAGGACAGTCCTGCAGGCCGGATGTGGCCTGCGGGCTTTAGTTTGCCCACCTCTGCCCTAGGTGCAGGGCAGCCAGGGAGACTCTGTGTGCTGCCCACAGGCATCACCCCCGCAGCTCCCATTGATTGTGGCTCCCAGCCAATGGGATCTGTGGAGTTGGCACTAGGGGCGGGGGCAGCACCTGGAGCCTCCCTGGCAGCCCATGTTCCTAGGGGCTACAAGGACCTGGCAGCTGCTTCTGGGAACCTCACGGAGCTAGGACAGGCAGGGAGCCTGCATTAGCCCTGGGCCCCTGCTGCGCCGCTGTCCGACTTTTAATGGCCAGCTGGCAGAGTCCCTTTTCGATCAGGCATTCTGGTTGAAAACTGGACACCTGGCAGCCCTACCACTGGCAGGAGACTGGACCCTTTAAACTAGGCTCAGCTTTCACTTGGGTTCTCTCAACCCTGCAAAAGGTTAACACCAAATAGAGAAGTCCTCCAGGAAAGAAAAATATGCAGAATATATGTGTACAAATGTCACACAAATACCGTAGAATCTCTTATAGTGAATTTGAATCTAGTTACATTCTGTTGGGCATAGAGTGAAAATCCTGAATTAATTCATATGTTCAAACTGCAGTGCCAGTTATAAACTACTTCACTGTTGTTCTGTGAATTTTCGCTAGTATTTCATTGTGCAGTTAATATTTTTCTGTGTACTGGTCAGACCATATGTATATATTCTCCCATTCACAATACTTTGTTTAAAAGAAACATCACAACCAATTCCCAATGGGTAATGCCTCATCTGCACTTGACAATTATACTGTGTGCTGTTAAAATGTTAATATTGGCCTGTGTGTGACTGGCACATTTCAGAGCCTGAACTGTATGTCCTATTTCAGTTGTATTTATCCCCTTGTTCACACACCTTTACAGTATAGTAAAACAGTGCAAGCACGTTACCTCCTGGAAACCTATCCCATTGTTCCTGGCACAGCCATAATGCGTAGTAGCTTGTGGGAATACAGAAAACAGTTCAAAAGTTTCCAGATGGGTGACCAGTGTACTATGGGACTGTGGAGCACTAATTTGGAGTGTGCTAGCAAGTTTACCAGCACTTCTTGCCTTTGTTAGCACTGTAACATCACAGGTTAGAACTGGCTACGAACAGACATTATTTAGACTTGTAGAAGGGCTGACGTAAACAGTATAAATAAAATACGCCTTTAGAAAGTTTGTATGTATGTTTGGCGTACATGGGCTAATATTATGTAATATGCCAAAATTCTCCAGTGTAGACAAGGCCTTAATCTTCATGTTATGAGTACCATCTCCATGCACTGGCAACCATATTAGTAGTCTCAGTAGAGAACCTGAATTTTGATGCGGAGACTGAGCTATTTTCTTATCTCCTGAGGTGCTCTTTCCAGGTGAGAGTCAAGTCTGTTGGTGAGACAGTGAAGAGGAAGTCTCTGAGGAAGGTTGAGGTAGGCTAGATAGGTTGAGGACTTCAGTCTTCAGTGTTGTCAAGCTACAATCCTTTTCAGTTCCAAATGCAGTTACACACCACTCACAAAAAGCACCATTACCGATATCTTTTTGCTCACCCACACCATTACTCTGTTACGTTATATACTCATAATTTCTGTATTATTTTTTTGTATTGAGGGATACATAAAGATTTACTGGCAGGCATTAGAATAATCAGGTAAGTAAACATACTGTTTTACACAATGTAGATGGGTAACTTCACAAATCATTTACATTAGGGACTGTCTCTTTCCATGTTGAGTCTCAAGGGAAGGAGGAAATTGTGCCTTCATCTGTGTGCATGACTCCCATTAAAATAAATAGAAACCTATGCATTTGAAGGTACCATTTGTCCCTCAAAGAACCACTGTTTCAGAGGCAGTTCTGGTGCTGAGGCCAACATACCAGCAGTGGTACAATACTAGCTGTCATTCATTAGTAATTTTCAGTTATCAATAATCTCTGCAGGATTGTTTTGTCTTTCCTTCCTTTCTTTGAGTAACAACTGATTTCACTTGCATTAGCTGTTAACCATCAGGGGTATCAGTTCAGCCCCAGAACAGTGTTGCCTCCTCATTATTTGTGGTTGAAACCCGTCCACTGTTGCATTTTTGCTTTCTCAAAGCTGGGGACTCACACATCTATTCAGTGTTCTCTTTGTGAAACATCCAGACAGGTTGATGGCACACCATAAACTCCTTTGCACATGACAACTCAGAATACACCTTCAATGATTCCCCTCTGCCCCCAAGGGCTTTGGAACCTCAGCTATAATTGTCATCCTTTCCATATCTGTCTCATAGCAAAGAAGTTTGCACAGGACTAACCTTTTAATGCAGTAAACAGATATGCAATTATCCTCACACTCCCCCCAACTAGAATAAGGACAGCCTATTTTTGTAAATCATCCTGGTCACCACTAAGATGCATAATCATATAATTTTCATCAAAAGTACAAATCACAGTTTTGTGATATTTAGTGTCCACTTTTCTCCCTTTTAAACTGAAACTCAGTAAAATGACTCATTCCACCTCTATCATCAATGGATTTTATATGTTGTATAGAGATGTTGGAAGATGTTTGAGGTTTTGTCAACACTGGAGATTTGTCCTGATCTGATCCACTGGTGACCAACCACTGAGTAACTACATTGGTATAAACCCCTAGCAGGAAAACCCACTGTTACACAGGGTAAGTGTACCCCTCTTTGCTAGTAGGGTAAGCTTCACTGATGCAAATAGCAGACTTCCCTGTCTACTAGGGGTTTGCATCATTGTAGCTATGTTGGTTGCTGTCCACCAATGGCTGAAATCTTCAGTGGACTTCAAGGACTTTAACAGGGCTTAAAAATTTTACCTGACACCTGCTTACTTTAGGACTAAGCTTATTAGTCAAGATGAAAGATACAGGTGCTATCTCCTGTCCTCCCCAAAGCCACATTCCTCCTGCAGTATAAAGGACTAAAAAAGTTGTGTACTGTATTTAATTGTAACATATTGTTAATCAACCTTCTGTTTAACAAATCTTTGCAGTAGCAAGTTATATTTGAAACTGATTGAATAGCAGAAAAAATGGAATATATTTGCTGATTTACACCAGTATTAATGTAGTATTATATTTGCCAAATAGGATTTTTCCAGCTATAGAGATGGCCTCCGTATCACAAAAACTCTAGTTTTGCCAATATTCATTTTAACCCAAACTAAAACAATCAAATAATATATTTACCATGTCTAATTCGAACACTCCTATTTACTACATCTCTCTTGCTATTGTTTGGTTTCTTTTCTTTCTCCACTTTCTCTTTTCTATAATCATAGTATATTTTTTCCCTGAGTTGTCTTTGGACAACTTTCGTCCACTTTTTCTTTCTCTCTTTCATTAAATTTCCAATCACTGTGTTGTCCATTTCCTCTGATATATTTTCTTCTCCCTCCAACTCTTTCTTTACTTCTCTTTTTTCAACATATTCCGTCAACCTCTTCCTCTTTCCCAGCCCCTGCATGAAGAGGGCTTGAAAATTTTACCAGACCACTAACAGCTAGATGATTGCTGCTACAGATGGCTATGAAAGAATGAGTGTGGGGTGGGAGTTGGCGGGGGTGGGGAGGAAGGGTGCCTCCACTGTTCAGGGCAACTTTGCCCCTCCACGAACTTTTTGGGTGCTGCAGGGAGCTGTTTTTGTTACTTCGTTTCCCCAGCCTTCTGGTTTTAGTCCTGGACTCCACTGTCTGTCTCTGCTTTTACTTTTTGCTTTGTCAAGCATCAGCAGAATGAAATTGACCTGATTCTTGTCATTTTCATTGCTGCCCAGAGAGAACTGAAAACCAGCCATGAAAACTAACAAGATTTTGCTCAGTTTTCACTCTGGTGCAGTTAACAGAAGCTCTAAGCAGCAGCAGAGGCAGGAAGACAAAAGTCATTGGTTTACATGCAGGTTAAAGTTTGAATGTTTCAGCTGAAATACCTGAAAGGTGATGCATGCACCAGACAAAGTTCCCCAGTCATCCAGAACAAAAGGATTTCTCAAGCCTTGGTTAGAAAAATAACTTGAAAATGGTGAAGAGCTTAAAAAAAACAGTTGAAATCAGTTTTAAGTCAGTGGTGATAAAAAGTAATTGCTATCTGGTCACCCTTCAACCATCTTCTGTGTAAGTAAACTATTAGTTTCATCCCATTTCCTAGTAGGGTGGGTGTCCATCTCTCTCTCTCACACACTTTTCCTTTCTCTTTCACCCACCTTAATTGGCCTACTTGGATGCATGTACATTAGCAAATAATATGCTCCATAATTCATCTTTGCTGCAGCTATAGACAAAGGTGCTAAAGGTGATCCATCCAGGTTTGGGATGTAAGGCACACTGGCAGGAAAGCATCTGCTTTACCTGTTCTATGGATCAAGGACATTAGTCTCCAAGAACTGTCAGTCTGGCACCTTTCACCATCATAAAATTAACTTAAAATATTTTTGACAGTCAAAATTATTAACAATCTCTGCAAATGTATTTGAACTAAGACTTTAAGAGATGGGTCGGAAAACAGCCCAGTGTTGCTCATTGTTTAGGCAAATCGTGATGAGGGTTTTCAGTTTCAAGGAAGATTTCTGCCTTGCACACAGCAAATGCAGAGGAAGGCATGTCTCTCTCTCTCTCTCTCTCTTTCTGAAAAGAGAACACTTTGCTTTCTATTGTACTCCTCCTCCTGCTGTGGTTGAGGGAATGTGAGTCTGGAAGTGATTTCAAGCAAAATGTTACAAGTAAATACAGCATGTTGGGGGAGGAGGTAGGAAAGGAAAGGAGAGACAGAGGGCAGTCAGGCTCGGAGTTCCATTGTTACAAGTAAGGTCCCCTGACCTAGAAATGAGACATTTCAGTCACCACCTAGGGACATGGCAGCATCAACCAGACAAGGACTGGAAATTCTTTCAAATAGCATTCTCAAACCTTTTAAAAAATTGATGTGGTATCTTCCTAAATATGTTGAGAGAGAATTCATACCTGAAAATATTTCTTCTCATGTATCCTGATTCCTCCCGTCAGCCTGGGTTATAATCATTAAAGACATTTCCCTATAAAGAACCAGTCGTGCCTCCTGGAAGCTTCCCACTTGAAGCCATCCTTCTGGCTGTGCCATGGGGGAAGGAGTGTATTTTACTATTTGCAGAACTTGGACAGGTGAGTCTAGGCCTGCTCAAAACTAAAGACCTATTCCCTTCACTAAGGGGGAGGAACTACTAAGCCCAGACTGCCATTGAGTAGGTGGGACAGGGAAGGAGAAAATAGGAATGAGAGTGAAGTCCAAAGTTAAAAGTGAGGGAGCCAGAGAGCGAAACTGAGCAGAGAATCCTGGATAGTGCCCACTCATCGAAGGCATCCAAGGAATCAGTAGACACTGCCCACAGTTATGGGCACTGACTTCCTCTTTATCTGGGGGTTCTTGACTCCTCCCTCTGCCCCGAGCCCGCCCTCACTCCACCTAGGGTTCCCAGTTGAAAAAAGACCCTAGAGGCTGCTGTCAGCACCGCTGACCGGGTTGTTAAAAGTCTGATTGGTGCGGGGCTGGCAGCCTCCTTATCATGCTCCACATGGCTCCCAGGAAGCGGCGACGTGTCACTTATCTCCTAGGCAGAGGGAAGGCCGGGGCCTCTGCACATGCTGCCGCCACCCTGAGCGCCGACTCAGTAGCTCCCTTTGGCTAAGAACCGTGGAGCTGCGGAAGTGGCGCCTGCGGGCAGAGGCAGTGCACAGAGCCACCTGGGAGGGAAAAGGGAGGAAAGTGTTTGAAGGCTACTTGTATTGTAGACATCAGCATAGGGGGATTTAAAAAAAAAACACTAAAGTACAGGAAAATGGCTATATACAATATAATTTTACATTGTTTTATGTTAAATATATTTATGTAACTCTGGTAGTTTTTTTGCAAAGTATTATTCTCCATAGTGCCAAATTCAGGGCAGATATATTTTCTAGGGGTCTGGGAATCAAGCTTCTAGGTTCAATTGGCCACTTTATAATCATATATAGGTCACTCCTTCTCCAACCCCCACTGCCATTTTTAAAGGAACCTGATGAAGTTAGACACCTAGTAAATTTCTTTGGAAGTTGGGCGCCTGTTTCCCATAGGATACTTCTAAAATCCCAGCCACAGTCTATAATATGGGTATAATGATACTAAGGTACTTCACATTGTTTGAGGGATTTGAGGCTAACTAATTGAAAATCACTTCAAGATCTTTAGATGAAAGGCACTGTTGAAATGTAAATCATTATCATGGTGACTTTTTGCAGCTGTTATGGATTATAGGAAAAGAAATGGCGGGGACAGTTAATTTTTTTCTTTGTTATGTTCCTGGGCTTGCATTGCTAGATAGATAGTCTGAATATAAGCAGAATTGTGTTGACAACTTTAGTGTTTTGTTAGCATGTTTGGCAGCTAATAGTTAAATTGTAGGTTTTGGATTCATTGCTTATAAATAAAACGTAGTATTCCAGCTGACCAAGTCCCAGTTTCCAAAACAGATAAATCAGTTGTTGTTTTTTTCTCATTTGAACAGCAAAAGCAATGTTTTGTGGCCCAACGTATATATACATTTCTATTAAGGATGTTATTTGGGGAACTAATTTTCACACCCCTCCTATCCTATCATGGTTTAAGGGAATGTAAATTGTCCTTCCTATTTCCCTCTACACCAATATGATTCTGTAGTGAAGTCGTCATAATGTTGATAATCTGATACATTCATTTCCATGGTAGCAGACTCATGTTACAATCATGAGCATTTCCCTGCAAAATCTGTCTGTCTTATGTTCAGTGTTCTTATGGCACCCATTGCTATGCTATTTGAGCAGCATGCATGAGAAGTTGGCCTCTGTGACACTAGACCACTATTCAAAGCATAGAATTGGAAAATTAAGTTTGTTGTTTAAAATTTAGTTTCCTTTACCTTAATATAATCATTTGCCATTCTTCTAGAGCATTGGATATTTTGTTCTCCATTCTCTGGGAACTGGAGGAGCATGGCATCACTGAAAATTTGGGTCCCATTGTGGGAGGTACTGAATATCCTCACCTGCCCTCTGCACTTTATAGGATTAGACCCTTAGTGTGTTGAAACTATGCCAACATGCTGCTTTTTTCATCTCCTGTTATAATTGTCTTTGCGAATATGTACATGCAGCAAGATTTTTGCAGAACATGTCAATCTGCCTATGTTCCTAATGTTAAAACTAAACACATTTCCAGTCCCTACTATCTCTTTTCTAAGAGATAAAATTATAGTTCAAAGAAGGCCCACAAATAGTTTATAGTACTAGCTGAAAAGTCTCTGATGTCACTCAAAGTAATCAGTGAAGTAGGATGGCGAGGCCAACACATTTTAAAAAGAAATGTTCTACAGAAAATCAGCAAGGATGATAGTCTGGTAAATGCTATAAAAATGTTACCACTGCTCTCTCCCTGGGTGATTTACATTCCTTTCAAACTTACTGGTAAATATAAAAGAGTCTGAAAACAAATGAAGAAATGAACAGCAAAAAAACAAAAACAAATGAAAGCAAGAGCTAGACCTGGACAAGACAGAAATTTTTTAAGTTAGACCCATCACATGTACGTTCTGGTTTGGCTCTCAAAGCCAGAAAACGGGACTGAGCTATTTAAATGTGTTATGAACACCCTATGGAAAAGATGATATCTAAAATGACACGGCACACATTAAAGCTACTGTCTCCACCAAATAGTTAGAGTTAGAGTTGACAAAAAATAAACTTCCTTCAACATTAGGCGAATCAGAGCTGACTACAGCAGTGTTCATCTCTTTATCATTTAGGCCGTAACACCCCATTCTAAAAGTGCTCAAATGTAATCAGGTTCAGGCATGCTACAAAGTCAATTTATTTATCCAGGTTTGAGGGTGGGGGAGAGGTAAGGTAAAGGCTGGCCATAGCTAAGGGGAATAAGATATAATTTGGAGGTGAGGAGTGGTTGCTAGTTTTATTCTTGTATGTCATGTGTGTTTCAACATATGTTTGTATTTTTAAACACTTGGATCCATTAACTTGCTTTCTCTTTCTTCTTTTCATTATGCAACGAAAGAAAATGTTTAAAGATCATCTTGCCTGTTTTTAATGGAAAGGCCTACTGTTGAGAGCTACAGTGTTAGAGGTGTGGATGTTTGGAGGAGGGAGATTTGATTTCTTTCCTCGGGGGGGTCAGTGTTACATCTCCCAATCCTTGTATCCATGACAGCACAGTGCATCCTTGGCATTAGTACTCATTGCCTAAATAGTTTACCAACACCCCTTATGAATAGATACTAATGTCAGAAGGAAATATTCTGTTGTACAGCCTCAGAGTTCAGATTTTTAAAGAATTTAAAAATCCAGATAGGCATCAAGTGTAAGCATTTGTGCTCTTTATTGAAAGGTCTGTGCAGATACAGTGATGGGGCTGGATAATACACACATTGATTTCTTGATTTATAAACAGATTTTATATTGGTTTTTGGGACTGAGAACTTACTACATTTAGGAATGGGTCAAATTGATCCACTGCTAGTAAAATCCCTGCATTTACTTGCTGCCTGTCTTCACAGTTAGGACACTCAGAGGATAGTTTTTATAATGTTATTGTCCTTTTTATTTCCCTTTTTACAATATAACTTCACACTTCAACTTTATTTTGTGTCTTATCTTTCATACAAAGCCTCTGTAAACACTGAGTTAAATAAAAGAGTTATAGGGGTAGTGAGATTGTGTGGAAGAGCAGAGAGGAGACCGATGATAAGTGAGCTGTAGAAGTGGTGAGGGGAATACAGAGCAAGATCTCATTCACACTCTAACTACTATCATGGGGTGGCGGCCGGGGGCGGGTGGGGGGGGGGGAGAACAATGGTGTCTCCTCTTCCCAAACTTCCATCTCAGAACATAGTTAAAATGTGGTTTGATCTTGTAAGGTATATGGGATTGAACTGAATCCTGTTCCTGAATCAGTGCATCCCTGTTTAAGGCTATAGAGACTGTGGGAACACAGTTCAAACATGGTTGGTTTTGTCATATTGTGAGTCCAAACCATATTTTAATTGTGTCTTGGGAGGGTAAGGACTGTGGTCTATCAGTATTGTGGTGGTAAGGAAATAAACAGAACCTCACTCAGTAGTCCTCTCACTATTCCTGTAGATCATTTAGTGTTGGTCTTCAAAATGGTTTTCAGTATTTTCATCTCAGAGTGGTAGCTGTGTTAGTCGGTATAATCAAAAACAGCGAGACTAACAAATTTATTTGGACATAAACTTTTGTGGGCTAAAACTCAGTTCGTCAGATGCATGGAGTGGAAAATACAGTAGAGAAGTATAAATACATGGTATATGAAAAGATGGGAGTTGCCTTACCAAGTGTGTATGGTGGTGGGGTGTCTCAGTGCTAAGGAGTCAATTCAATTAAGGTGGAAGTAGATTATTCTCAACAGTTGACAAGAAGGGGTGGAAATCACTTTTGTAGTGCTAATGAGGCCAGTGTAATCAAGGTGGGCCATTTCAAAGAGTTAACAAGAAGGTGTGAGTATCAGGCTGGGGAAATTTGTTTTTGTAGTGATTCATGCACTCCCAGTCTTTATTCAGGCCTAATTTGATGGTGTCCAGTTTGCAAATTAATTCCAGTTCTGCAGTTTCTTGTTGGGGTCTGTTTTTGAATTTTTGTTGTTGAAGAATTGCCACTTTTAAGTCTGTTGTTGAGTGTTCAGGGAGACTGAAGTGTTCTCCTACTGGTTTTTGAATGTTATAATTCTTGATGTCAGATTTGTGTCTGTTTATTCTTCTGCATAGAGACTGTCCGGTTTGGCCAATGTACACGGCAGAGGGGCATTGCTGGCATATGATGGCATATATCACATTGGTAGATGTGCAGGTGAACAAGCCTCTGATGGTGTGGCTGATATGATTAGGTCTTATGATGGTGTCCCTTGAATAGATATGTGGACAGAGTTGGCACCGGGTTTGTTGCAGGGTTTGGTTCCTGGATTAGTGTTTTTCTTGTGTGGTGTGTATTTGCTGGTGACTATTTGCTTCAGGTTGGGGGGCTGTCTGTAAGTGAGGACTGGCCTGTCTTCCAAGGTCTGAGAGAGTGAGGAATTGTCCTTCAGGATAGGTTGTAGACCCTTGATGATACATTGAAGAGGTTTTATATGGGGGCTGTAGGTGATGACTAGTGGCATTCTGTTACTTTCTTTGTTGTGCCTGTCCTGTAGTAGGTGACTTCTGGGTACCCTTCTGGCTCTATCAGTCTGTTTCTTCACTACCATGTTGATACTGGAGCCTCTGGCATAGTCACAGAATCATAGAACTAGCTGGGATCTTGAGAGGTTATCTAGTTCAGTCTCCTGCACTCATGGCAGGACTAATTATCTAGGCCAGGGGTCGGCAACCTCTCAGAAGTGGTGTGCCGAGTCTTCATTTATTCACTCTAATTTAAGGTTTCGTGTGCCAGTAATACATTTTAATGTTTTTAGAAGGTCTCTTTCTATAAGTCTATAATATATAACTAAACTATTGTTGTATGTAAAGTAAATAAAATGTTTAAGAAGCTTCATTTAAAATTAAATTAAAATGCAGAGCTCCCCAAATCGATGGCCAGGACCCCAGGCAGTGTGAATGCCACTGAAAATCAGCTCGCGTGCCGCAGGTTGCCTACCCCTGATCTAGACCACTCCTGACTGGTGTTTGTCTAACCTGCTCTTAAAAATATCCAATGATGGGGATTCTACAATCTCCCTAGGCAATTTATTCCAGTGCTTAACCACCCTGACAGGAAGTTTTTCCTGATGTTCAACCTAAACCTTGCTTGTTGCAATTTTAGCCCATTGCTTCTTGTCCTGTCCTCAGAGGTTAAGAAAAACTAATTTTTCTTCCTCCTCCATGTAACAACCTTTTACGTACTTAATAACTTTTATAATGCCCCCCCCTTTTCCAGACTGAACAAAGCCCTTTTTTTTTTCACTTTTCCCTCATAGGTCATGTTTTCTAGACCTTTAATCATTTTTGCTGCTCTTCTCTGGACTTTCTCCAATTTGCACACATCATTCCTGAAATGTGGCTCCTAGAACTGGACACACTACTCCAGTTGAGTCCTAATCAATCGGTGCAGAGTAAAGCAGAAGAATTACTTCTCGTGTCTTGCTTACAACACTCGTGGTAATACATCCCAGTATTATGTTTGCTTTTTTTGCAACACTGTTACACTGTTGACTCATATTTAGCTTGTGGTCCACTATGACCCTCAGGTCCTTTCCGCAGTGCTCATTCCTGGGCAGTCATTTCCCATTTTGCATGTGTACAACTGATAGTTCCTTCCTAAATGGAGTACTTAGCTTTCGTCCTTATTGATTTTCATCCTATTTACTTCAGACCATTTCTCCAGTTTGTCCAGATCATTTTGAATTTTAATCCTATCCTTCAAAGCACTTGCAGTTCCTCCCAGCTTGTTATCATCTGCAGAGTTTGTAAGTGTATTCTGTATGCCATTGTCTATAGTGATAGTTGCTGCATAGATGGGACCAGAGAAATAAGGTTATAATATTAGTTAGATCAAGTCTATGGAAAGTTTTAAAAATGAGAGCAATTTTTAACTGATTTCCTCCCCCCACCCCCAAATGGGTAGGTGATGGAATTATTTGAGGTTGGGAGTGATATGGGCATAGTCATTTTAACTCTTATCTATTTAAAAAAAATCTCTAGGAAATATGAACAGAACTACATTTATAAAGAAAACAGTCCAAATACTTAGCCTACTAACTGTGTATGATAGCCATTTGTAGCATAAAAATAAAATTTGTACGTTGACTTTGGTGGTGGGAGGGGGAGTGTTTAGACATTTGATTCCTGCTGAAATCACCTGTAAAATCCTGTCCACCGCAAAAATATAATGAAGGCAGCTGGGAAGGGTGGAGCATTCCTGCAGATCCTTCAGCAGAGTATGCATTGAAATGGAGATTTCTTTGATTCCCTGCAGGATTCTTGCAGATTCTGCAAATCCCTCACTGCAGGCCCTATAGGAAAATTGTAATTTTCAGCTTTCTGCACTGTAGGATGGTTTGTTGTTGTTGTTGTTGTTGTTGTGGGGTTGTCACACCACCACCCCTGTTCTTTGTGCACAATAGAGAAACTGTTTACTGTGACGTTGGTAGAGGTGGTTGACACAAGGGTAAAAGGGGGTTATTTCCTTTTTCATGCGCATGTGTGTAACTCCTTTTGTTGCTAATGGGATTTACGCATGTGCACTGAGGTGAGAAGAGACCTGCTAGATTTTTTTTTTTTCTCCCAGAGAATTGCTATGATACATCTTTGACTTTTCCTAGCTTTCAGATTATACTGACATTCCACAGAATTAATGATTGTGACATAAAGAGGAGACAAACAGGGCTGTTAAAGGGAAGGAAACTATCTCAAAAGAGTCTTCGATAATAATATAATTGAGAACAGTTAAATATTAGCCTACATTGAAATTTTAAAGTACAAATACAGTAGTATTTATCAATCCGCTATTGCATCATAGCTCTACTTTGGGACTGTACTCTCATATAAACTCAGATTTCCTTATCTCAGTAGAGCTCTGAGTTGATCAGGCCTCAACTGAAGGAGCATCTAAAATTGATGGTAATTATTGTAGAGGTTTTTCCGGGTCATGGGGATAATTTGGCCATTGAAATTAGAGGCAAACAAAACCTTACAAAGTAAGACAAAATCTGGGAGTGAAGAATTTAGGCTGGCTCACTTAATTTGAAAGGATTATTTTCTTTGTTGCTTTCATTTGCTCCGGTCTCAGGAGGCTAGTGACAAAGATAACTATAGATGCCTTAAGACAGAGCACTAAAACAATATTTTGTGCATTTTTGTTTTATGTAAATCTGCATCCGAATATTTTTAGGTGTCATCCATTTCTTACTGATCCGTGATACTTCACAATTAACTTTTTTATTTTGAAAAAGGAAAAATGATCATTAAATGCCTTATCCTATATTCCTTGCAGACCCAAAACTTCAAGAACTTATTTCATCTTTTTAACATTAAGTAAGGTGAATGGAAGCCAGAGAAAATTGTGGAGATAAAAGTAAGAAATTGAATTTTAAAAAAGATTAATTGATGGGGAGGATATAAACCAGGGGACAACAACCTTTCAGAAGTGATGGGGAGGATATAAACTAGGGGTCGAGAACCTTTCAGAAGTGGTGTGCTGAGTCTTCATTTATTCACTTTAATTTAAGGTTTCGCATGCCAGTAATACATTTTAATGTTTTTAGAAGGTCTCTTTCTATAAGTCTGTAATATATAACTAAACTATTGCTGTATGTAAAGTAAATAAGGTTTTTAAAATCTTTTTTAAGAAGTTTCATTAAAACGGCAGAGCCCCCCAAACTTGTGGCCAGGACCCAGGCAGTGTGAATGCCACTGAAAATCGGCTCGCATACAGCCTTGGGCACTCGTGCCATAGGTTGCCTACTCCTAATATAAACCCAGAGGCACTTTGTGTAATATGATCCCATTTTTCAAATCCCTCTGTAGTAGGAGTGTTAGACTGGAGAGAATGAAAGATTCTGTCCAGAGAACAATTTATTTGGACATATTAGGTAAAATTTTGAAAAGTGCCTGTGTGACTTAGGAGTCTAAAGATACTGGTATTTAGGCTCCTAAGTCACTTGGACACTTTTGAAAACTTTTCCCATCTTGCTTTAAGATAAGGGATGAACAAAACACCATCTAATACAGTGACTATGTTTTAGGTGGAATGTCAGGGAGGAGAGCAAGTATATGCTAACAGTAAGGTCTATCAGATGATGTAATACTCTCCCAAGGAAAACAGTAGGACCATGTACAATTTGTCAAAGCCCTGGGGAATAAATTGTGGGTAGAGGAGGGAGCATTACCCCATCAGAGAGCAAACAGGGTATATCCTGAACAAGCAAGCAGTAAATTGCATTGCCTTGAGTGGCTGTGGGCTTCCCAAGGCATTTCATGTAGCCTTTAATACAGGCAGAGAAAAAAATTCACATGCACCTTAGTGCATATGGTCAAGGCCTCAGACTTTCATTTACACTGAGAATTGGGAATTGTAAACTAATTGTAAATGAAGAGACATTCTTAAGCTTTCCATGACTGGGTAAAATTTAACACCACTGCAATCCTTCCCCGCGCCCCCCCCCCCCCCCCAAAAAAAAAAATTAACCAGAACCAAACCAATCCACCTGAAATTTCATATATCTGACCTTTCTCAGGGTTGATTTTTTTTCTGGAATGTTTGGAGCGATAAAACATTTAGAATACAGTGGGGCTCAAAACTGAGTTGTCTTTAGTTTCTTGAAGATTTTTCCTAACTTTGTTTTTTAGACTTGTCTTATCTCCAAAATGACTTGGCTTAGAAACTTTTTTTCTGTTCTGTAGCTCCTGCTGAGGGGAAATGCATTTCATATGTATTTAGGCGATTGTATTTGGCATTATTTATTCACATTGCTATTGCATGTATTATTATATTAAATATGCTTCCAGAATGCTTTTAATTGAAAGCCAAATCTTGGGAAATGTATGGACTATTAATAATTATTACTCATAGAATCAGGATAGTGTGGCCAGGAAGTTATTGTGTTATGTAAACAATGTATTTATAGTGGTTACAGCAAGGATTGGAAGTCAGGCCTTTTGGATTGCATTTTTAATTCTGTCCATAACAGTGACTTTAGGCCCATGTTTTCGAGTATCCACGAACTCTGTTTTTTTAGTACTCCACTTGAGAGATCTAGGACCCAATTTTTTAGAGCTGCAGTGTCCCATTGATTTCAGTAGGAGTTGTGGGTTCACAGGACATCTGAAAATCAGGTCCCAGGTGTCTTCAGTTAGAAAATTTATTCTTAATCTCTCTGTGACTCTGTCCATCTATATTTCCTTCACAGCAGTGTTGGGAGACTTATCTGTCGATTTTTTTCAGAGCCCTGGATGAGAAATGCTATATAAGAGCCAAATATTTTTATCCTCATTCCTCCATGGTGTATTCGTAACCAGCAATCCAGTCATAGCCATATAGCGTCTTGTTACAACTCTCAGCATGATATTTAATTCTGACAATTCTTTGTTGATTTGGAGTCACAAATCTTAAATACACACCTCCCAATAAAATAAATATATAATATAAATCTGAGAATGAAGGTGCCTGAAATCAGGTGTCGCAGATGAATTGTCTTACTATGTAGTGTAATAGATAGCGATATCACTACAGATCGAGTCTCACTTGAAAGGTCTACTGCAACAAGATAATGGGACCCAGGTGCTTGCCTAGAAAAATAAACAATCTAGAAGATGTTCTGAAATAAAACTGTGTCATCAGAGAATTTTTATTAATTATCTTCGTCTGTTTCACAAGTGTGCGTTCAGTACTTTTTACAAAAAACGTGGTTGACCCTCTGATACTTCTGTTGACCCCGGTTCCCTTTCTTTGTGTAGATACAGCCCTAGAGGATTGTTATACAAGTACGTACCTGTTCTTTCCAGTGCTTTGAATAATTGCATCATGTAGCAATTGCCAGACGTGAAAGTTCCACTAGGATAAGTTTTGTAACTGTGTGGGTAAGTCAAACTGTCAGAACCTACAAGCACTGAGACTTGTGTTATGATTATATGATGAACACTTAATAAAAACAATTAGTGAAAATTTAAGAGACAGCTGTATTCAGTGTTCATTGTTGTTTCGAGAAGACAACCACATCTAGCAACTCCACAAGGGAAGTGAAATAACTGTATAGTGAACAGAAACATGGAGAGATGGAGACATAATATTTTAAATGAAGCTGTTTATACCTATTCTAACCTTTCTTTGATATATTGGATTACGTAGAGTAGGAGGGAGAGAGTTTGTTTATAAATCCTGAACATGGTAAAGCAAAGGTTACTATGACTGGCAGGTTAAGTGGAATATAAGATCTTGGATTTCTCCTTGTAACAAGATTGGAATCTGTGTCCACACTACTTCGGGCTGTGAGCATGAGTCCCAGTTATATTATAGGTGCATTTGTGCGTTGCACAAAATTCCATAGATTAACCTACTCAGTTTTATTTTATAATAGAGAGGCAGTGTAGTCTAGCTGTATAAAAGTCTAAAGTATAAAACTGAGAGCTTGAATTTCTTGGGTTCTAGTCCCAACTCTGTTAGTGTTTTGCTGTATAGGTTTCAGCAATGTATTAAATCTTTCTGGGCCTCAGTTTGCCTACCTGTAAAATAAGTATAATACTAGTACCTCACATGGAGGGGTCTTTTGGTTAATGTTTGTAAAGCACTTTAACCGTCAACTAGATGGAGCTTGGAAAGCTAAAATTAATTATTGTTAGATAGTATTACTTATTATCTCATTTTGTAATCCAGTGTTTAAATGAGATGCAGGGATTTTGCTGCTCACAAACCATTTTTTATAAGGTATTTTTTGTTGTTATTACTTTATTCTGTTTTCTGCCCTCCAAATTTAATCCTAAGTGAGTGAAACTCAGCAGGTACATACTGGCTTAGGTTTTTTTTTCCTTTTTTGAAAATGTTGGTACCCGTTGCATATAGTTCCTTTACATCCAGAAGGATTAAAATTGCCCTACAAACCTTTTTAGCTCCACCACTGCTTTGCAGTGTTGATGTAGCGGTAGTGGCAACATTTGTTTAACAGAATGCAATAGTTAGAACAGGGAGTGAAGAGTACTGTATTTCGTAGAAACTGCAGGGACAGTTTTAAAGGAGGCAGAATTTAACTTCTGGATTAATATGGACATGCAGCCTGGAAGGCCACAATAATTAGTAGCTCCCCCTCCAAAGCCATTTTGCCTTTTGTCGTCTAGGAGTTTGTTGTCCTTGCTTGTCCTTTGGCAGAGGAAGAAAGCAAGGCACAGAGATTGTGAATTGTGAGGGCACAGTCTGTGTTGTTTCTTAGACTGAAAGTGAAACTCACACTTTCACTTTCCTTTACAACATCGGAAATGACATTATGGCTGAAAGGCAAGGTTATAAGATTTCTACCATTGAACCCAAAGTGTTTGCATATGTACTAAAAGAAAACTATGCCTTGAACAAAAACAAGGGCTCATTTTCTCTATCCTTCCTGCAAACAACTAAGCAGAAACATTAACCTTTGTTCCCTTTTGGGTGACCTCAATTTTTATAGTGTCATCTTTTTGAGACTGTAGCTTCATTAAGAGATGGTTAATTTTTGGCTTGCAAGGTTTCACTGGCAGGACCTCTTCAGGATTAATTAGATATTGGTGGTGTTGGTATATGCCTTAGGGAGAAAATATAACTATTTATATCTTTTTCACCCCAAGGTCTTTTTTTTTAAAGAGCACTGTGAGAAGTAGCGTTAATTATTTTCCCTTCAGAATTGCATCCGATATCTTTCTGTTACCAGAAGACTTTTCCTTGCATCATGTTACCATTCCCAGCTTCCTTCATGTGTATGTGTGTGTGTTAGTTCTAAAAATAGACTAACATCAAGTGTTATCCTACAATAAAATCAAGTGAGACCTACTATTGGCAAGAAGCATCCCCTGCTTAGAACAGAATGAGGATCGCAAAAGAAATTGCAGCTCAGCTTCTAATATTGTTGCACTCAGATCAGCGTGCCGAACACAGCTGTTACTGAAACATTTAAACATCTCTTTTGCCAAAAATATGTTCCTCTTTATTAGGAACAAAATATACTTCTAAACACGTTTTGCCATATTTATTGAAAGGTATACTTTTTTTTGTTTGTTTTTGTTGTTCGGTTTTTCTAGATTAGCAATCATTAGATCAGGGTTCTCAAACTGGAGGTTGGGACCCCTCAGGGGGTCTTGAGGTTGTTACATGTGGGGGGGGGGGCGGGGTTGTGAGCTGCCAGCCTCCACCCCAAACCTCCTTTCACCTCCAACATTTTTAATAATGTTAAATATATTAAACAGTATTTTTTAATTTATAAAAGGAGGGGGATCTCACTCAGAGACTTGCTATATGAAAGGGGTCACCAGTACAAAAGTTTGAGAACCACTGCATTAGGTGGAGATTAGGAACTATTCCATGCAACCTTTTAAGGGGAACTTAGTTAATTTCTTAGACATCACAATGTTTTAATATAAAGGGTTAATTTTAGCATGGGATAGTACACTGAATGCAGCAATTTTTTCCTCTTACAGCACTTTATGAAGCTCTTGTTAATGGAAAGAAGGTGATTTTGCTGAATCTATATTGTGTGTTTGTGTGTGTGTATGCTTTAAGAGCTTGTAGGCTTTTGTGAAAGTGTCACTCTGCTTGCCAGATGCCTATTTTTCAGATTATTTACAAAGTGTGAGTAAGCACAGTTGTACGTGGTTCCTTGTGAGTAATACAGAAAATCCTCCAGGAGTGACATCAGATGTACTTGAGTGTGGCAGAGAGACAAGATCAAATGCTGTAAAAACTTGGGAGGGAGGGGGGAGGAGGGAGAATTACAGCAAGGTTAATCTCTACATGTGTTTAAAAAGAAACAACTTAAATAATAATAATAATAAATAACAAAATCCTTCTTGAATTGTATACTCCATAAGCAGTTTGTCTCAGTCAAAACGAGATGTAAACATTGTATAAGCTTTTATCCAAAGTTTGCCTTTTGTCAAATTTTTTAAGCTTCTTTGAAATAGACCATAATTTCCCCCCCTCGTTCTTTTTAATTTTAATTGATTTATTATGCATATAAGCATCAGCTCTTATTTGCCTTCTTTTTGTAATTCTTCATTGGATCATAGCACTATTAACTCTTCCATATTTAAGGGTATGTCAGCATTCCCTTTGGGAAACTCCCCTGTTTTCCAGAGAAACTGTAGAAGTTCCCTGAAATATTGAGTGTATAATCTCTTGCCGGATGTTTAACATGGGGGCTTTTTTCTTTTAGACCTGCGTTATGCATAAGTAAAACTACGTTGAGGTAATATTTTCTCGCTCATTCTGTAACTCCTATACAAATATAAGATCTGTCACAGTTCTCAAGCTCCCTGAAAGAAGAGTTATGACTAGGGTAGTACAGCGGTTCTCAAACTGTGGGTCAGGATTCCATTTTAATGATATCACCAGGGTTGGCATTAGACTTGCTGGTGCCCGGGGCCGAAGCCAGAGCCCCACCACTCAGGACCAAAGCCCAAGCTGGAGGGTTTCAACCCTTTGTGGCGGGGCTCAGGTTACAGGCTTCCTCTCCTGGTGTTGAAGCACTTGGGCTTCACTTTGTCCCCCGCCCTCCCACAGGGCGGCAGGACTCAAGTGGGCTCAGACTTTGATCACCCCTCCTGGGGTCATGTAGTAATTTTTATTGTAGGAACAGGGTTGCGGTGCAATGAAGTTTGAGAACAACTGGGTTAGTATAAGTGCAGGTTGGTTTACATGCCTAATTCATAGAGTTATTTGAAACTTGTATGACTGTGTTACCTAAACTTAATCATATACAGTGAAACTTGTGTAAGTGTCCACTTAAAGGACCAACAAAAGTCAGTTCTCTAATATAGAGTTGTGTGGGGCAGAGAGCTATTATTATTTTAAAGTAAAAGACAAATTACCTGAAAACAACACAGATACAAAGCAATAGGAAACACAAATGGATATCTTTTCTCTCTGTGGTAAATTGATGTGTTGTCACCAACAAAACGATACTATTCTGTAGTATTCAGGACATACTAAAGAGGGTAATCATGAGACTCTATCTACTATGAGTTGTAAACTGTTGGTTTAAGCCAGATTTAAACATTGTTGCTGAACTCAGCTACTTGCCTACAGTCTTTGAATGAGGTATAAGATGTGGGTTTGTCTGTTGCAGTGGGTCCTTGGGTACAGATTTTATTATATATATAAAAATACATACAATATATTTTAGAGCTGTCAGGCGATTACAAAAATTAATAGTGATTAAAAGAGTAATCACGATTAATTGTTGCAATTAAAATATTAATCGTGATAAAATAATAGCGCGATTAATCACTCTGTTAAACAATAAAATACTATTTATTTAAATATTTTTAATATTTTCTACATTTTCAAATATATTGATTTCAACTGTAACACAGAATACAAAGTGTACAGTGCTCACTTTATTTTTGATTACAATTTGCACTGTAAAAAAACAAAAGAAATAGTATTTTTCAATTCACCTAATACAAGTACTGTTGTGCAGTTTCTTTATCATAAGTTTAACTTTCAAATGTAGAATTAAGTAGGAAAAAAACTGCATTCAAAAATAAAACAATGTAAAACTTTAGCACCTACAAGACCACTGAGTCCTACTTCTTGTTCAGCCAGTAGCTAACAGAAACAAGTTCGTTTACCTTTACGGGAGATAATGCTGCCCACTTCTTGTTTACAATGTCACCTGAAAGTGAGAACAGGCTTTCGCCTGGCACTATTGTAGCCAGTGTCGCAAGATATTGACATGCCAGATGCGCTAAAGATTCATATGTCCCTTGATGCTTCAACCGACATTCCAGGGGACATGCAGCCGTGCTGAGGATGGGTTCTGCTCAATAAAGATCCAAAGCAGTGTGGACCAGCGCATGTTCATTTTGATCATCTGAGTCAGATGCCACCAGAAAAAGATAGATTTTCTTTTTTGGTGGCTCAGTTCTGTAGTTTCTGCATTGGAATGTTAGTCTTTTAAGACTTCTGACAGCATGCTCCAGACCTTATCCCTCTCAGATTTTGGAAGGCACTTCAGATTCTTAAATCTTGGATTGAATGCTGTAGCTAGCTTTAGAAATTTTGTGTCGGTATCTTCTTTGCATTTTGTCGTATTTGCAGCGAAAGTATTCTTAAAATGAACAACGTGCTGGGTCATCATTCAAGACTGCTATAATATAACATATATGACAGAATGTGGGTAAAACAGAGCAGGAAACATACAAATCAAAATTAATGAATGTACTTTTTTAATGCGTCATCAGCATGAAAGCATGTCTTCTGGAATGATGGTCGAAGCATAAAGAGGCATATGAATCTTTAGCACATCTGGCATGTAAATATCTTGCAACACTGGCTGCAACAGTGCCAGGTGAACACCTGTTTTCACTTTCAGGTGATAATGTAATTAAGGAGTGAGCAGCATTGTTTCCCATAAATGAAAACAAACTTGTTTCTCTTAGCAATTGGCTGAACAAGAGGTGAGACTGAGTGGACTTGTAGGCTCTAAAGTTTTACATTGTTCTCTTTTTGAATGCAGTTATGTAAGAAAAGAACTACATTCATAAGCTGAAGTTAGATTGCACTATAATACTTGTGTGAGGTGAATTGAAAAATTATTTCTTTTGTTTTATCATTTTTACAGTGCAAATATTTGTAATAAAAATGATATAAAGTGAGCACTGTACACTTTGTATTCTGTGTTGTAATTGAAATCGATATATTTGAAAATGTAGAAAATTACAAATGTCACACTTGGTAAATTTGCCCTTTGAAGAACCTCTGTGTTGGTGACTTTGACCTGCCATTTGATATTGAGGATGGGCATAAACAACGTAGGTGGAAACTGTTTAACCTTCTCTCCTGATGAGCATAATTTGTCCATGTATCCTCACCATACGTGAGAGTGCTGAGGATGCAGGCTTGGTACACTAGCACTTTGGTCTTGGTGGTAGGCTTTGAGTTTTTTCATGCTCTTTTAGTTGGCCTGCTAAAGGTGATGGCTGCCTTTCCAATGCGAACATTTAATTCTTCATCCAGTGAGAGGTTGGTAGTCACTGTAGAACCTAATAGCTGAACTTTTGGACTACTTCTAGCTGGTTTGCAATTAAGGTGATTGAAGGATCTTATGGGAATCCCCTATCCTAATAGAACCATTTTCTTGATGCTAATGGTAAGAGCAAATGGCTGACAGGCAACTGAAAGGTGGTCCAAGAGTTCTTGTAGTAGATATTAATTCTGGGCTCCGAGGGCAGCAGCATCAGTGAATAGACGTTCCCTAATTAGCATCCTTTTTGACTTTGGCCTTTGACTTAAGTTGGGACAGGTGGAAGAGTTTCCCATCTGATTTTGTGTGGCGATACACTGCATGTTTCATATCCTTAAACGCACAGTGCAAGAGAACTGAGAAGAAGATTCCAAAGAGTGTAGGGGACAGAACACCTCCTTGCTTCACACCATTTTTCATCTCAAACCTGAAGTGGACTCGTCAAATTGGACAGTTGTTCTCCTGTTGTTATGGAATGAATGTATAAGACTTAACAGGGTTGGTAGGCATCTTGTCTTTTCTAGTACTGCAAATAGACCTGCTCTTCTGACTGTGCCTAATGCTTTTAGGTCCACAAAGGCGATGTACAATGATCGATTTTGCTTTCTGCACTTTTCTTGGCTTTGACGCAGAAAAAATATCATGTCTGCAGTGTATCTTCCAGCTCTGAACCCACACTTGTGATTCAGGGTAGACACAATTCGCCAGCTGTTGTAGGCGCACTAAGATGACTTTTGCGAAAGCTTTTCCTGCTATACTTAGTAGTGAGATACCCCTGTAGTTGTTGCAGTCACCCTTTTCGCCTTTATTTTTATACAAAGTGATAATGTTGGTGTCATGCATCTTGTGGTACCTCACCCTCTTTGCAGCATTTAAGTAGCAGCTGATGAAGATACAATAATAGGCTGCCTTTCTTGCGCTTGAGGATTTCTGCTGGCTTGCCATCTTTTCCAGGAGCCTTGCCACTTGATAACAAATCAATGGCCTTGCTTTAGCTCTTCCGCAGTGGGCTCCACATATAGCTCTGTCATGACCTGTAGATTTGGTATTTGGTCCAGTGATTAACTGGTGATGTTTCTTTTTTGATGCTAATGGTATCTCTAAATAGTGTTCAACTCAGCAGTGAAATCATTACAGATAAAAGCAAGCAGTTGTCTTGTTGGGTTGAACACTGTTCTCTGCAAGGAGATGGCCCCAATTATTTATTTATTTTATTTATATACGTTCAAAATTCTTCTTTTAGGAGATGGTTATTGTGGGCTGAAGAGAATGTATCAAGTTACACACACAGAGAGACACACACCCTTCAGAGTAAGCCGAGAATACAAATTTCAACCTTCACAGTGAATTTCCTGTTTTATATCATTGTAAGCCAGACACTTAAGGGAGCTGATGTGTACTTTATGGTTAAGATCACAAGAATTTATGCTTGCATAGTTCTCTCATTCTTTCCTCTTTTCAGTTTGAGACTTACAATCAAAGTCCTGAAAAAGAGCTCTGTATAAGCTCGAAAGCTTCTCTCTCACATGCGCAAATAGAAGTTGGTCCAATAAAAGATATTACCCCACCTTGTCTGTGTAATAACCAAAGTCCTGACCACTTTTGGACATTAATAGAAAGTAAATAGCCTGAAGGATCAGACATTCAAGATAGACTAGTTTTTAAGCCCACAAACTTTGACAGAGATACCTTTACCTTATTTTTAACATATGGCTGACTGTATATGAGAGAGAGATTTTTTTCTGATACTTCTTTCCTGCTACAAAAAAGAAAACTGGAATGAAAAGCTCCCAGTTAGGATTAATTACTCACAAAAGTTAAAAAAACAACCACCCCCTCCTTCTTTTACGTTTGAAAGAGAGGAATAACCTGAACCACAAACACTGTGCATTCAAGAAAGAAATATCAATATTTTGTTAAATGAATCTCCTTGATAGTCTAGGCATGTTTTCATTGGTTTTGTTTGTTGTTTCAAGTCATGTTACACGAGGTATGTTTTAACTTGTCTGGAGAACTTTTGTTTCAGTTGCAGGAGACTATTGTGCTCATGGCAGGCAGAGTCATAAGGCCACAGTTTATTTTTGGCTTTGCTCAACATACAATGTCAAATAGGTGACTTCCTGGCTTTGGAGTGTAGTGTGTTTCCGAAAATACTGGGAACCTACATTGCAACTTTGAAGCTACTTAATCTGCCATCCATTATTTCTGTATGTACAGAAAACACATTTAAATC
Organism: Dermatemys mawii; assembly: GCA_007922305.1. Lineage (NCBI taxonomy): Eukaryota > Metazoa > Chordata > Testudines > Dermatemydidae > Dermatemys > Dermatemys mawii. Next base: position 936,121 of record ML677398.1, on the reverse strand, counting down.
CATGCCATGTTCTTAAATTAGCTAATCTCAGTTCATCATGAGTGATATTGCGTCCCTATTTGGGCTGTTCAGCGTAGATCTCAAAGCACTTATAAAATACTGTGAATGTTATCGTGATTTTAATGATGAGGGCCATGGATTCTAAGTAACTTGCTTAAAGTCATACTGTGTATTGGGAGTAGATCCAAGGTCTCCCTGCCTCTCTTCCAGTGTCCCTCGGTCGTACTCGTGCTGGCAATTCTTGATGCATCCATTTTGGGCAAATGGACATTATGCTATAGAAATCCAGTTCCCAACTTGACACCAGTGTGTGTTAATACTATTTAAAATAAAAAATAATATAATGAGAAGTCTGGAGAAAATTAATTTCTTATGTATACAAAACAATCACCTGTGATTATAGACAATCAATTTCTTAAAAGAAAGTAGTCATAAGACCACCATGACCAAGACCGCGACCGCACAGTTACTTCAGTTTTATTGTTAATCCTTGTGTTCTGGTCAAGTTCCAGGCTGGATAACTGCATTCTACCTACCTAAAATTCTTCCTTCAGTTTCAATAGTTAGGATACTATGCTTCATTTCCTTCACTGAGCTACTGTGTAGCATTGCAGTGAGTGGTTAAACTATTGTGTTCCACCCAAAAGGTGGCTGCTGCTCAGTGTCAGGCAAAATGATTCCTATGACTAAGTGTATATAAACAGAAACTTGAAAAAGAGCCAGCGCTTCAACATGCAGCCCCCTGACTTATGTGACCACTGAATCCACAAGTTTTCTAGTACAATCGAACCCCATTTATCTGAGCCTCCATTATCCGGTTCTCTGAATTAACTGAGCCGCTCTATGCCCACACTCCAATTTATCTGGATTTTTGATTATCCAATCTGGTCCTGGTCCCAGTTAAATTGGACAATCAGGGTTTCATTGTATAATGTTTGACCTTCAGTTAAAGATCCGCATCCTCTAATGATTCTGAAGGAACTGATTTTTGCTGGTTACTATGGTGGCCATTTAAATCAGGTTTCACAGTAGTTTGTAAAGCTCTTTTGGATTCCTTTAGTGTGAATTGTAGGATGGTTTTACTGATTTAAATGTGTGATATAGATGTCAGAATAAATTAAGCAGCACACTCTTTTGGGAGTGAAGGAAGTTTTAATTCATCTGTTCTTTTACGTAATCTGTAAGGAGCATTTGGGTACTATGGGAATATCTGTATGTAAATAATAAGTTAAAGAGGTGCTTTAGAAAAAGTATCCACTCTGATAATATAGTTTAAAATCCGAGCACTTATTGTATGAAACATGCAGTTAAAAAAATGGAGGCAAGCTGTAAAACAGCCCCATAAGCTCTTTTTAAAATTTTCACACATTTAAAGGGATAGTGTCAAGAATTTTATACTTACTATGGCCCAGTTTTGATTTTCCCTTTATTTCTTATAATCTGGTGGGAAATGCCCTGCTGATTTTTTTTAATGCATTACTTTAAGAAAATATTGAAAAATGAACACTCTTAATGAAGGTGATGGTGTTTATAGTCTGCAATATTTAATGGTAACAAAAACCTCTATGGTTAACTATTAAAGCATCTTCTTAGGGTATGGTTACACTTACAAAATTATAGCGCTATTGCTTATAGCGCTCGCCTTATACAGCAATAATAATAGCGCTATTGTATGTCCACACTGAGCTGCTCCAGCGCTATAGCATGGCCACATTTGCGGCAGTTAATACGGCATTAAGAGCAGCGCATTAGGGCAGGTATCCCACAGTACACCTCTTCCTGATCTGGCGCAATGGCTTGTGGGAGGGGGGGCGTCACTTGCGGGGCATTCTATATCCTGTTTGAACTACCCATGATGCTTTTTGGCATATCCCAGCAATCCCTGTGTTTCCTTCCACCTCCGGCGCCATCTTTCAAGGGTTTCAGCAAGGCACGCTCCGTCTTCCATTGTCGAGTGCTGCAATGAATCCAGAACTGCTGAGGGACATGCTGACGACTGTCGCCAGCACATCTCTGTGTGCAGTGGAGTTATTCCTTGACATGCAGGATGACAGTGATGATTCTGAAGACGAGATCGAAGCGGTGAATGCATTCGACACAAAGCTGCTTGTCTCATTAACGGACATGCTCACGGCTGTTGAACGCCGCTTCTGGGCACGGGAAACGAGCACAGAGTGGTGGGATCGCATCGTCATGCAAGTCTGGGACGACGAGCAGTGGCTGCAAAACTTTCGAATGAGAAAAGCCACTTTCATGGGACTGTGTGCTGAACTCGCCCCTGCCCTGCGGCGCAAGGACACCAGACTGAGAGCTGCCCTCCCGGTGGAGAAGCGGGTGGCTATCGCAATCTGGAAGCTGGCTACCCCAGACAGCTACCGATCGGTGGCCAACCGGTTTGGGGTTGGAAAGTTGACCGTTGGAGTTGTGCTGATGCAAGTGTGCAGGGCCATCAATCGCATCCTGCTACGAAAAATCGTGACTCTGGATAACGTGCATGACATCGTGGCTGGCTTTGAAGAAATGGGTTTCCCTAACTGTGGTGGGGCGATAGATGGGACCCATATACCCATTCTTGCGCCCGCCCACCTAGCTGAGGAGTACGTTAACCGAAAGGGGTACTTCTCCATGGTTCTCCAGGCGCTTGTGGATCACCGTGGGCGTTTTACTGACATTAACGCTGGCTGGTCTGGAAAGGTGCATGACGCACGCATCTTCCGCAACACCGGCCTGTTCATGAAGCTGCAAGCCGGGACTTTTTTCCCAGACCAGAGGATCCCCGTGGGGGAAGTGGAAATGCCCATAGTGATTCTTGGTGACCCTGCTTACCCTTTAATGCCCTGGCTCATGAAACCGTACACAGGGAGCCTGGACAGCAGTCAGGAAAGGTTCAACTACAGGCTTAGCCGTTGTCGAATGACTGTGGAGTGTGCTTTTGGGCGTCTGAAGGCGCGCTGGCGTTGTCTTTATGGGAGGCTAGATTTGGCCGAGGGTAGTATCTCCGCGGTTATTTCCGCATGCTGTGCCCTACATAATCTTTGTGAGCGGAAGGGCGAAGGCTTCACTCAGGCATGGTCCTCTGAGGTTCAACGCCTGGAGGCCACATATGCCCAGCCAGAGAGCAGGGTTCATGGAGGGGACCAGCGCGAGGCTGTTAGGATCAGGGAAGCCTTGAGGGAGCATTTTGAGGCTGAAAGCCAGTTCTGAAGTGAGGTGCAGATGGAGGGAGGGAGGGAGGGAGGGAGCATTCTTTTAACAGGAACAGGCATTTGCTTTTCTGTAGCCTGTAATAATGTATGTACACTTAATAAAAAAAACCCATTTATTAAGAAGACAATTCATTTATTGAACAGGTACTTCGGTTGCTGAAAGAAAATATTGTGATGCATGTGAGGGGGAAGGCAGGGGAGGTGCAATGGGGGTGTCGTGGGGTCAGTCAGAGATCGGAGTATGTCCGGGTCTCTGAGTCTCCAGTGCCCTCAAAGTGGCCATGTCCCCCGAACCCCATTTGCGGTGGCCAGTAAGGCATGTTATTAGGGGTAGACTGCAGTGGATAATGGTCTGGGGTCTGGGGGTTGTCCGGTGAAGACAGAGGGGTTGGAGGCAGCTGTGGATGGTGATAACCATTTGGCTGATGATAGTGGCCTGGAGGGTACAGAGGCAAGGAAGGGGAAGGGAGTTGGGGCAAACGATAATTGGGGTGGTGGGTGTGGAGCTTCTGCTCCTGAAGGGTGACAAGCCGCTGCATAGTCTGCAATTGAAGCTGCAGTAATGAGAGCAGCTTGTCGGTGCTTTTCCGGCGGTGAATCGCGTTCTCCTTCCGCGCCTTCTCCCTCAACTTGCTCTCATTCTCCCTCCACCTCTGTGCAACTCGATTCTCCGTTACAGCCTGTTGTATTACTTGCTGTACAAGATCCTCTTTGCTCCTTCGTGGCCGCTTCCTCAGTCGCCTGAGCCTCTCAGCTGTTGATAAGAGCGATGGCGAAGGGGTGAAGGACGACCCTTCTAAAATAAAAAGATACATTTCACGGTGGTTCCCTTGTAAAGAGCAGACGTGCCTATCATTCCCCCGCATTCCCCGTTTGTCTGTCCCGCAGACAGCACAGATACAGCAACGGAGCCCCTGCCATGGTGAGTGGACTCCAGAGGCAAGGGAAATGATTTTTTCCCTGCCCTGAGAAGCTGTGGCGGGGGAGGGGGTGGGGAGTGCTGGTACGTTGCAGGAGCCACAGTGTGAGCAGCAGGCAGGGGGAAGGATTTCTTCCCTGCCCTGAAAAGCTGTGGCGGGGGGCGGGGGGGGGTGGAGTGCCGGGAAGTGGCAGGAGCCCTACTCTGAACACTGTTCCAACATTCTCCGTAGGTGTTTGTCCTGGAAGATATCTCGTTGCTTCGAGTCACTGAGGAGCAAAGGGAAGGGATTTTATTAAGATGCGGCTTCCGCCCAGGGCCATATGCAGCGTGCCTATGTGCAGCAATGCTCCCCCCACCCATTGTAGCACAGTGGCAGGGACTAGTGACCGTGACCGGGACGGGGACCACGCTGGCTCTCCCGGGAAACCTGCGCAGGCGCATTGCAAGTGCTCTTATTGAGACCTTTGAAGAGATTACTGATGATGACTACCGCGAGGTGATAGACTACATCAATGCACTATTCCACATGTAGGCAAGCATGCAAGCATCCCCTTCCACCCCAAGCTGCCTGCCTTCCCCATAGAAAAGCAGCTTTACCGCCGCAATGCACTGCTGAGCTGGCCCCTGCAACTGCCGGACGCTGTGGCTGTCCGCCCTCCTCCTGGCTTTAGAGGAGAGCTCCTGGCTGCATGCCCCCCTGCCCTCCTCCTGGCTTGAACAGAGCACCAGGTGGAATGCCCCCCTCATCCCTTTCCACCCCAAGCTGCCAGCCTTCCCCATAGAAAAGCAGCTTTACCTCCGCAATCCGCTGCTGAGCTGGCCCCTGCAACCGCCGGACGCTGTGGCTGGCTGCCCTCCTGGGTTGAGAAGAGCTCCTGGCTGCATGCGTCCAGGGACTCCTCCGTGCCCTGGATCGCTGCTGCCTCGTCCTCATCCTCCTCCTCTTCTTCGTCCTCCTGCTCTTCGTCCTCCTCCTCACCCCCCCCTTCACTGGTGGGCTGGGAAGTGTCCGTGGTGGTCGATGGAGTGACCGTGGGATCACCACCAAGTATCGCGTGCAGCTCCTTATAAAATCTGCAAGTCACCGGGGCTGCCCCAGAGCGGCCGTTTGCCTCGCGGGCTTTGCGATACGCATTCCTAAGCTCCTTTACCTTAACACGGCACTGCAGAGTGTCCCGCTCATGGCCTCTTTCTGCCAAGGCCCGTGATATCTGCCCATAGGTGTCAAAATTCCTGCGGCTAGACCGCAGCTGAGACTGAACAGCCTCTTCCCCCCAGCAGCTGATGAGGTCCAGCACCTCACTATTGCTCCATGCTGGGGATCGCCTATTGCGAGGAGGCATGGCACGTGGAGTCATGATGATCAATCTCAATGATCACCTGCAACGATTCCCTGAGACCACGCCACGCAATCAATCAGATCAATGAGAATGATCACCTGCAAGGATTCCCTGAGACCACGCCACGCAATCAATCTGATCAATGAGAATGATCACTTGCAAGGGTTCCCTGAGAGCACGCCACGCTTGGCTGGAGCAAACAGGAAGGGGATTTTCAAATTTCCCTGGAACTTTAAAGGGCGGGTCTGACGTGTGATCACCTGAGGACAGGACAAAAGAGTTTGCAAGTGATGACCAGAGTGGCTCGAACGGGAATTATGGGACAGGCTGGAGGCCAATTAATACGCAGTGGGTGTCCACATTCTTCCTGTAGCGCTACAGCAGGTGCGCTACAGCCCTTATTCCCCATGAGGAGGTGGATTTATAATAGCGCTATAACTCCGCGGTTATAGCGCTATTAGTGCCTTGCCAGTGTGGACGGAGAGTAGGTTATAGCGCTCGTAGGGGCTTTATAGCGCTATAAAGTGCCAGTGTAACCATGGCCTTAGATCCACATCCATTGGAGTTGATGACCTTGGTGATCTTATCATTCAAATAGGAGAGAAGGCAGAAGAGAGAAAGTCTGAGCATAAAATAGGATCCTGATTACTTAATTCATCTATGCTCCAATTTTTCATCTGTAATAATTCCCCCCTTCACATGTGTTATGTTATGAGGATGAAAGTTTGAAAAACACTTTGAAGATTAAAAGTGCTCTATAAGTGATAAATATAATTTGGAGCTATGTTGGCTTGTAATTAATAAAAACAGAGAGACAGAGTGTACATGCAAATGGAAAAGAAAAAAGATTAGATGTCTAGGTTTCAAAAGGCTACTATAATCAATGGGAGAGCATTTAAAAATGTGAAAGCAGTTTCTTTAAAGTAGTGGTAGTCAGGTCTCTTTTTAAAGCAAAATAACAAAGGATGGCTTGTAAATCAACTGCTGATGCAGAGTGCTAGGAGTTGCTCAGTGTGAATCCTGCTGACATGAAACAGGAAATACAGTAGCATGAGTCAGTTGTTTCTTGTGCTGCTCCCCCCCTCTGTGAGAATGGAAACCTTAATCCAGAATCTCCATACTTATACAAACTGGCCCTGCTAGCCAACCTCGTAATTATAACCCTGTTCTTTTTAGGCATTCACCTCTTGGCAGCTCTGATTTTTGTTTGCAGAGATATCTGTCCAAAGGTGCATTGCAAACATCTGTGCAACTTTTTACATTTTGAAGCTCAAATGTTCATCTTTTAAATTCTAATCTTTCTCGTAGTTCTATGTATAAATTAGCAAACTGTGTTCGAAAGGATGTTCTCTTGTTTAATAATCATTCTCTGCACTTCTGTAGCATCTTTCATCGGGAATCTCAAACCATTTCATAAATGTTATTTAATTAAATTTTTCTTCGTTGTTATGGTGTTGGTCAGTATTAGCCCAGCTTCACAGATGGGGAAACCGAGACACAAAATGATTCAGTGGCAGAACTGGGAATAAAATCAAGGAATACTTACTTATAAACATTTCCATAATAATACAGTTCACTATATTGAGCCCCCAGTTTTGACTATCAAACGACTGCTCTAAACAGTGGTCTTCACTTTCAATATTTCATTTTTCTTTCTCTCCTCCATTGTCTATAAATAATCCATCAGAAAGCTTTTCTAACACTGTTAATTTTATAGTTTCCCATTTGGGAAAGCACTGTTTTTTCTCTGCATTGCCCCCCTTCACTTCCAGCCCAAAATTTCTCTGTGTTTTGAATGGAACTGAATTAGGATAGTGATCTTTGCTTGAGAACATGTTTTAAAAATCAGTTATCCATTAATGTGAGCGAAACTCTACACAGATTGTTTATTGACTGATGTAGAGCTGTCTGACAGCTGGAAACGTTATTATAAGTGTATGTTTTGCCTTATTAATTTCTTAATGATGGATGATGAAGAATGCAAAGGATTTTTTCATCAGATAACAATTCTAAAATGTAACAATAGGTCAGATTTTAAGCTTGAAAATATTCATGTTTCTTAAGTGTAAGACATTGAATCTTCTACACTGAAGCATCTGTAGCCTGTGCTAATTCAAACCACTTTGGAATTTCATCCCCATATCACTGCACTACCTCCACTTCAAAAGCTGCTTGGTGCTAGTCATTGAAGAGGCGTTTGTAGATACATGACCATCTCAAAAGCTCCCTCGGAACAAAAATGCTGCTGAAATTGATTATCCACTGATTCTGGAGGTCCTGAAAGAAGAATAGGGGAGGCTGGCAGCTTAGTTGGAGAAAATCCCATCTATACTTTTTATAACAGCCTCCTTTCCTATCTTAAGAGTGTGTTATGTATAGAGTTCAAGTATTATTTGTGGATGGTGTGCTTGAAGCTGGACAAGACAAACTGATATCCCCAAGGCCCTGGTCCTGAACTGAGCTCTGCATGCATAAACCATCATTGTAGCCAGTGGGCTCTGTGCATGTGTGTAAGGAAATCCACTTGTACAGACCCTTCAAAGAACTGAGGTCTAAAGTGCATCCACAGATAAAATTAGGTGCAATGGAAGATTAGAAGAGGGTGTTAATGGAGAACATTATCTTTTTCTCTGTTCTTTTCCTTTCTTATATGTCATTCTACCTTTAGATAATCTTTCTTCTGCAGCACTCATAAAATGTGAGTCCAGGATTGTTATAACAATGGGGCGGAGGGAATGTTTCTGATAAACTAGGAAAAATAACTTGACAGTATGCTTTCTGCAAAACAAAAGAACCTTTTGGAAATTACAGTACTCAAATGTTGAATAAAGAGGAGTTATAACAGTAAGAACTCTTACTCTGGTAGATTATACTTTATTTCTGTTAAGCTTCTCATCTGATTTATGAGTGATATGGTTTTTTTCCCTCCTTAATACAGAACAATTCAGTATATATTTCCACTGATCTGTAAATTAGATTATAAAATGTCCTTATCTTCCTGTATGGATGTATACTGCCTAGCACAATGAAATCCAATTCTGATTTTTGGGCTGCTGGGCCCTAACTGCAATATACAAATAATAATAAATCATGTTATAATCACAAGGGAAGTAACTAGAAGTAGTATTCTCTATATTATGGTAAATCTTGTAGGCCCCAGTTGCTGTGGAAGTCCTGTTGTGGTAGGTGCTAGTTTGATGGTGGGTATGTTGTTTTGTTTTTGCATCCCTCCCTGTACAGGGCAAAACCCAGTCTCTTTCATTCATCTCCATCATTGACTGCTGGTTCTATGTGCTCTATGGTGTTGAGATTGATTGTTCTGCCCTCCATGCTAAGTGTTCTTAAAGTTTGTCTTGGGCATCTTTGATTCTTTATGCCAGTTGGTTTCCACTTGAGAGCTTTATATGGGAGTCAGAGTGGCACCTGGAGATCATGCCCCAAATATGTCCAGTACTTCCTTCTGATTTGATAGAAACAAGCTGCTGGTTGGTGATTTCTCAGATCTCTTTGTTGGTGATAAAGTCTTTCAAACAAGTGCCTTATTTTTAAAGGCGTCTATTTTTCTGTCTTACAGCTGCAAGAGCTAGAGAGAGTCTAAAATGTATGTCAGCACCAAGATTATATTTGTATGGAAAATTCTTAGTCTTGTTGTGGTGCTGTGTATCTTTGATTTCCATACGTCGTTGAGTTTAGTAATTTCTGTAAATGCCTTTCCTGTCTTTTATGTCACTTCCTTTCTGAGGTCTCCATTGGCTAATATGGTGCTGCCCAGCTAGATGAACTGTACTGCTTTCTTGATTTTTTGCCTTCTAATGTGAAGTTACTGCTTGTTGCCCGAGTTTCAGGCATGTTTGTTTCAGAATAACTAATTTTAATCACCACTTGAATTGCGGTTTTTGTCAAGTTGTCTTTGTAACTTTTCAGGGGTGTCTCTCAGTTGCCTAATACTAGCAGCAAAGTATAGGTCTTCTAGGTATTTGCCATCTTCTCATGCTATTTCTGGTGTTTGTGTTGCTAATACACTTCTTCATTATCCAATCTATGGCAGTGCAAACAGAGATGAAATGCAGCCCTGTTTTATGCACACTGAAGCATTCTGTTTGGTTAGTGTGCAAATACATAGTAAGAGAGATTCTCTTAATGGAATGATAATCTATTGGATAATCTTAATGGAATGATATTAAGAAAAAGACAGTTTAGCTTCAAAACTAAAAAACTTCCTCAGGTGAAATCCTGTGCAGGCCAGAGGGAGGGAACATTTGTTTGATGATGCATAAGCGGTCTTTTCCATCTTTAATACCTATGATTTATCTAATATACCGTCAGATTAGTCTCAGGATCCACCATAATTCTCTGCATAATGCATATGCATTTGATGGCCAAATGTCTACAAATACATCCACCTGGTCCTGTCATTCTTAAAAGGTTTGTTTCACTCATCATTTTGTTGCTGATATATTTTAAAACACAGAATCTGTTGCCAGAGCTTACTGGCTACTACTACAACCATGCTGTTACGTTGGTCAAGTTCTAGATAATTGGCAAATTGAGAGTTTCTTAACTGTTACAGATTAACACTTTTCTTTATCACTAAAACTCACAATTAAGAACAATGGAGACAAAAATATTCTAAATATGCAGTTGTTTGTGCTGCTTCATTGTTCTCCCATATCAGAGATGCTTTCATCTTCCTAATTTTAAAAAGTTTGTTTGGAGACCTCTTTTTTGCATGGAAGACTTAGACACATGTCGAGAGGTGGCAGATTTTTGTGAAGAAATGTTTGGGTTAATGAATTATGATGTTTTATTTTAAGCTAAATAAGTGGTGGTAGGGTTTTCTTTTGCTCTCCATAACCTGAAATGGCTGAAGGGTTTTCCCTCAAACTTTCTCTGGAGATAATATCACTCTTGGACTAATTTAAGGAAAGTTTCATCCCCAAAGGATAATTCTTGAGAAAATTATGAAAATAGAAGGAAATTCTATTGTCTCAATATAACCTTTGTCTCAATATAACCTTTACCAAAGGTTCGACAAGAGGAAAAAGCAAACCTAATACAGTACTTACTTATCAGAAGGTTGTGAGGCTTTAATGTTTGAAGAGTTCTTTGGGATCCTTGAATGAAAACTAAAGAAATGCAGAACATCATGAGGCTTTGAAAAGTCTCTACACAGAGGACTTGCTTGTATTAACACAGAGTAAATGATGATCTCACAGATTTATTCTTCTCTGGTCTTCATTTAAGTAGAATTATTTGCTAACCTTTTGTAACTGTGACGTCTCTCTGACTTTGCACACTGCTGATTTTAGTGAATTATGAGTCTGACTGACTTTCATGATTTGAAATGGTGCTGAGTTGGTGCCATATTCTGTTCCTCTGTGGCAAATTTCCTGTCATTTATTTTAAATTGAATTATTTCATACTTTTAGTATGAGCAGTCAGAGGGGGAAAAGCTTTTGAATGTTACTCAAGTATTATCATATTAATTAACCCTTGGCATAAGACAAAATTGGGTCCTCATTTTGCTGATATCTGCACTCCCTGTACAAAAGCTACAAGTGTTAGCCATCTGAGAGCAAGGGCAGCTGTTCCTGTTCCCTTGTGCATTTTAATCTTACTGACTCAGAATATGTTTTTGTAAGCAACTGTTATTTTATAACCTGAAACTGAGCTGGTTCTAGAAAGGTGCTATAGTACAGTACCACTTTTTGGTACTGGATGTTCTGAGAAGAACACTTGGCAGTCCTGGCTCAGTCCTCTGCTCTAACCATTAGGTCACAGTTACTCCCTTCCAAAGCAGTGAGGCACAGAATATGTTCTTGACTTCAACTTTATTTCATACTCCTTTTTCATTCTGAATGTGGATAAGAGAGATAGCTGGCTTGTCTCCATTGGCAGTTTCAGATAGTAGAGGACTGATATTTCCAGGCAGGTAGAGTTTTGAGATTTTTTGATTAAACCATATTAATCTGTTTTTTGCAGCAGATTGCTAAATTGTGCCTGCAAAATAAGTAGAGTAATAGTGATCCAAACCATTTTCAGCCTGTCCAGTTGCTACGTTGCACTAGTTCTGAGGCCTCTGATCTACTAAGTCATGCTGGTTCCTGAATCAAACAGGTGGTGTGTTTACTTCCCCCTGTTTTGGTACAATAATTCTAAGCATTAGAGCATATTTTGTTATCTGAAGGTTTGATATGCCTAAAAATAGTCACTGGTGATGATATAACTTTCAGTATTTTTCATTTGTGTTTAAAAGTGACTATCATATCAACATCTGATTATCTTAATCACCATCTGTACTTTTTTAAAAAAATAATTCCACCTGGATTATAAAACAGACAGATATGTTTCATTATCTTGATGTCGTGCACTATCAAAACATGCACATGAGCACACAAAATATATATCTTCCGGTTCCATTTGTCAGTTATTATTGTTTAAACAGTAAGTTATTGCTTTTCCCCTAGTGAATCTTCCTCAATCCTGTGGTGAAGATGCAGTGCAGAGTTCATGACAATACATTTTTATTTCTATGGCAACAGATTGTTGCCTCAAAACACAGGGTTATGATAATGTTTGACTCTTCTAAACCACTTTTCATTTGTCTAGAGCTTTGAAATCTAAAGGAAAGTAAGTACCATTATCCCTATTTTACAGATGGGCAGCCGAGGCCAATAGCCAGCCTCTATTACCACTGCCTAGCATGCTTTTCAATCTTGTCTCTTTGTATCTTTGTATTCCCATCAGTCTATCTGTATCCATCCACTGTCTCTTGTCTTATACTTAGAATGGAAGTTCTCTAGGGCAGCATGTCTATTTGTTCTGTATTTATATAGCACCTAGCACAGTGGGGTCCTATTTGCTATGATGCAAACATTTTTAACAAGAACAATAATAAAAGATTTTCCCAAGGTCCCACTGACGTTCAGTGACAGGCTGGAAGAGGAAACTAGGTCTCCAGACTCCTAGTTTGATCCCTACCCAAGCTCTTTAGTGTGATCCCCTGAGTGTCACACACACCTCTGGAATGATAAATAGAGAAATAATTAACTGTTTAGTTCCTAGCTTGAAGAAATCCTTTCTCTGCCAAGATTTTTCTGAAGAAATTTTTTTCCTGAGACTAGAACAATGATCTCTAGCTTCTAATAGGATTCTTTTGCCATTAAGCCAAAGAGAAAGTTGTTTTGCTAAAGATAAAGCCTCTGCTACACTTAACTAATTAATGGTTTTTGCATATCAAATCTCTATCCTGTCCCCCCCCCATTCCATTATTGAAATGCATTACCCCCACCCCAAGATAGTTGAGTTTTTCTCCCATGAACACAAGGCTCAGGGTGACCTGATGTCCCGATTTTATAGGGAAAGTGCCAATTTTTGGGTCTTTTTCTTATATAGGCTCCTATTAAACCCCCCCCCCCCCATCCTGATTTTTTACATTTGCTTTCTGGTCAATCTAGGCTTATCCTTGCCCCCCCTCCCCTCAAAAAATTAGTAACCTAATAGGAGACAGACACCAAAATATTTTGTTCAGGGCTGGTGTGGTATTACAACAGATTGTGTCCACATAAAAACACCTTAGAAATCTTCTCTGGTAATCTTTTCCAAAAAGATATTTGTACACCCTGCTAATTTCAAACATTTTTTAAATTACTGTTATATTTAAAGTTTTAGACTATGGGTTCTCTCCAGCAAAAAGACTAGTGCCCCACAAACTGACTTTAAGCACAATTTGCCAGACCAGTGTGCATGAGCCATAACTGCTTTACAGTTTATGAGCCTGAGTCTCGTTTACACTGTGGCCCTCTCATGCAGCTGGAGTGGCATAAAGGGGCCTTATGATAAATGAGAGGGTTGTGTTTTTTGCCCCCTTTAAAAACAATTTTTTTTTTAGATTAGGAACTAATGGAAAAAAATGATGGTGACTAAAGCATAAGACTGGAAGTTAGAGATCTGGGTTCTAATCCCAGATCTACCATTTATTTGCTTTGTGACCTAGGGCAAATTGCTTAATTTCTCATCTCACTACTACTATACATGCATCCGACGAAGTGGGTATTAGCCCACGAAAGCTTATGCTCTAAAACTTTAGTTAGTCTTTAAGGTACCACAGGACTCTTTGTCACTTCTACTACTATACTATAGCTAATGTAACACCAATATTTAAAAAGGGCTCTAGAGGTGATCCTGATAACTACAGACCGGTAAGTCTAACATCCATACCGGGCAAATTAGTTGAAACAATAAAATTGTCAGGCACATAGAAGAACATAAATTGTTGGGCAAAAGTCATCATGGTTTCTGTGAAGGGAAATCATGTCTTACTAATCTATTAGAGTTCTTGGAAGGGGTCAACAAACATGTGGACAAGGGGGATCCCATGGACGTAGTGTACTTAGATTTCCAGAAAGCCTTTGACAAGGTCCCTCACCAAAGGCTCTTACATAAATTAAGTTGCCATGGGATAAGAGGGAAGATCCTTTCATGGATTGAGAACTGATTAAAAGACAGGGAACAAAGGGTAGGAATAAATGGTAAATTTTCAGAATGGAGAGGGGTAACTAGTGGTGTTCCCCAAGGGTCAGTCCTAGGACCAATGCTATTCAACTTATTCATCAGTGATTTGGAGGAAGGGGTAAACAGTGAGGTGGCGAAGTTTGCAGATGATATTAAACTGCTCAAAATAGTTAAGACCTAAGCAGACTGTGAAGAACTTCAAAAAGATCTCACAAAACTAAGTGATTGGGCAACAAAATGGCAAATGAAATTTAATGTGGATAAATGTAAAGTAATGCACTTTGGAAAAAATAACCCCAACTATACGTACAATATGATGGAGGCTAATTTAGCTACAACTATTCAGGAAAGAGATCTTGGAGTCATCATGGATAGTTCTCTGAAGATGTCCATGCAGTGTGCAGTGACAGTCAAAAAAGCAAACAGGATGTTAGGAATCATTAACAAAGAGAGAGAGAATAAGACGGAGGAGAATATCTTATTGTCCCTATACAAATCCATGGTGCTCCCACATCTTGAATACTGTGTACAAATATGGTCTCCTCATCTCAAAAAGGATCTACTGGCATTAGAAAAGGTTCAGAGAAGGGCAACTAAAATGATTAGGGGATTGGAACGAGTCCCATATGAGGAGAGATTAAAGAGGCTAGGACTTTTTAGCTTGGAAAAGAGGAGACTAAGGGGGGATATGATAGAGGTCTATAAAATCATGAGTGGCGTGGAGAAAGTGAATAAGGAAAAGTTATTTACTTGTTCCCATAATAGCAGAAGTAGGGGCCACCCATTGAAATTAGTGGGCAGCAGGTTTAAAACAAATAAAAGGAAGTTCTTCTTCACCCAGCGCACAGTCAAGCTGTGGAACTCCTTGCCTGAGGAGGCTGTGAAGGCTAGGACTATAACAGGGTTTAAAAGAGAACTGGATAAATTCCTGGAGGCTAAGTCTATTAATGGCTATTAGCCAGGCTGGGTAAGGAATGGTGTCCCTAGCCTCTGTTTGTCAGAGGGGGGTGATGGATGGCAGGAGAGAGATCACTTGATCTTTACCTGTTAGGTTCACTCACTCCGGGGCACCTGGCATTGGCCACTGTCAGTAGACAGGATACTGGGCTGGATGGACCTTTGGCCTGACCCAGTACGGCCCTTCTTATGTTCTTACTTCCTCCAGCCTTAGTCCCATCTGTGTGGGGTCAGCACTTCAAATCCTTCTCCATTCCAGTTTGTCTTAAAGCAGTTCCTTGAAAACTCTGGACCTAATCAGATCCTTCTATATGGCATCCATCCATTTGTCTAGCTTTGGATCTTCCAACCCTTCTCTTACCCTCCCCTTCTAAGTTTAACACCCTGTTTCCTATATATTCTTCCAGTTTTCTTTTCACGTGACCAAAGCATCTAAACCCGGATTCCCTCAGCTTTCTATAATTGGTACCACCTTCACACTTCCCCAAATTCATTCTTTCCGCAAATGGTCTGTCTCGCTTCACTTTTGACATCTGTTAAACTTGTGAAATCCTTGTGATCCTTGAATGGAAGTTACTATAGATGGACAAAGTGTCATTTATTCACATTAGTATAAAATGAAATGCACCACAGTCATGTTCTGAACGTGGAGACTTACAAGGAAGAACTAGCTTCAGAACTGGTTATTTTTAACTGGGTAATCTTTCATTATTCCATTTGGCTTTTAGTTCAGCTGCACCCATTGCTGATGCCCATTGTCAGCGATGGATAATTTTCCTTGAGCAATTGAGGCTTAAATGAGCATACCGTTTTTTTTTTTTCTCTTGTGTCCCAAATTCTGATTTCCTCAGATCACCGGTCCACATAAAAACTATCTCACAATTTGATGTGACTGGCAGTCACTGCTTATTACAGCCCTACATACTGGACTAGCAGTGAGGACTGAATTGCCAGTCAAGGATTGAGATGCCTTGGCAGATGTGTAGATGGAGACAAAATTAAAACAGCAACTTCTGCTTAGGTTAGGAGTGAGATGCGTTGGCAGAGTTGTTTAAGGGATATTTGCACAACACTTGGCCATGCTGTGTGACTCAAGGCAGTCTGAAGTTTCACACTTGACCCTGTGCTGAATTTGCTCATATGAATGATGGGGCATTCCCTCCATAATAAATGTTGTAAAATGCTTTGATTTTCCTTGAAAAACCTTCAGCAGCCTGCAGTACCTTGTCTAAAAGAGCCCCCGTGCAATTATCCTTTGTGGTTATACAGGCATTTTTCTCCCTCCCTCTTCCTCACCCCCAGCTGTAACTCAGCAGGCAGCCTTACAGCTTTTGAAGGCTGTGTGATTCAAACCCACTGCCATTGGTCAGGATGTGAATCACAGCCAAGCTAAAGTGTGGAGGAGAGAACCGGGTGCTAATATACAGTACCAGATGCTGGTCTCCATTGTGGGGAAGTCTTTTTTGCCGTAGGCATCCTTCATTGTTCAGCAGCCTATAGAGAGGCGGAAATAAAGGGTGTGATGATAACTGGAATAAAATGTAAACAGGGAGGATTTTCTGGGTACCACATATAAACTACCATCACAGAAAAAGCCATTAGCTGAAAAGATGTCATGCTGCTGCTCCTTTCCAGGCTAGCTTGCATACTTCACACAGTTCTTTGCTGCAGTGAATGAAGTCTGCGTTGTTGTGCTGCTCTTCCTATTCGTGATTTGCTTTAGTTTTCATACAGTGATGCTATTCTGGAAAAAAAACATGTTTATCTCTTATATATGGTGTGTACAGGGAAATTTGATCTTCCAGGCTGTATCTCCAGGTATATATCCTTATCTGTGGGGAATCTCTTAATCCCTATCCTGTAGTGGTCACTAGTGTGGGGAGGAAAAACACTCAACACCTCCCCCCCCCCCCTTTATTTAGAATCTACTCTTAAGCAATAGCCACACCTTTACCATGGTGGTTTGCTGGCATAAGTAATTATATATAATTATGATTACTTGTTTTTTATTTGCTTTGCCAGTTAGAGTTGAGACCCCATTTATACTAGATTTGAAAAGATACTGTCCTGCCTCAAAGAACTCCTAATTTAATTTGATTGTAATTCTGATTTGGTAGAAACTGCTTGCAATGTTACATTTGTAGGGGAGCAGAATTAATTTTTCCCCTTCAGTTTTTAAAGGTGCAGGTTCTTGCAGACTAATCTGGTACAAAGGTGTAATAAAGTTGAAACAAAATAAAATAAAAATTATTTTACAAAAAGTGTATTCTTCTTTGGAGCTTTTTAACCTAGTTTATCTAAATGTCATAGAGGAAAGTATGGGCAAGGAAAGGTAATTAATCAATGAATACTCCAAAATGCCAGTGACAAGCTGAGTTGTGTCTCACCTGAAAATAACCTAATTATTCAAACTCATTGAAATCAAAATAGGGATGCACTACTAATTAAAGAGCAACGTTTCTACTCTTGAGTCTTTCTGTGGGAAAACAGCTTTGAAAGGAAATATTTGGCTCTGGCCTCCTGCGTTAGTGAGAGCCAGATTCCACTCACCCTTAGTCATTATTGATGCTTTTCTCTTGAGCAATTGGAGACTTGAACTTGTGGGCCTTGAATAGCTTGACTTTAATGCAGCCACAGGTACAATTAATTGGCTTCAAGCATGGTATGTTTCATTACTTATGGGCAATGTTCCCTCTAATTTTTGACAGGCCGGGTGCGCAAAACATTTCTTCTGTGCAAATTTTTGACAGGCTGTGTGAACAAAAAATGTCTTCTGTGCAAATTTTTGTGTGCACAATGTTTTGTCCTGTGCACAGGGTTTAGAGGGAACAGTGCTTATGGGTCTGTTCATGGGATTATAAATCCAAGTATGTTGCACGGTTTTAAAACAACTTTACATAAAAATCTAGAAAGCTTGCCACCAATTCAGATGCTTCACAGCTCAATGTTAAGCACTAGACTGTTTTTCAAAAATCACCCATTGGTAAAATGCAGTAGTAAAGAAAAGTTCCTTAAGTTTTCTTGCTCAAGTTTCCCGATGTGTCAACACAGGACGAGTAGAGAGAAAAAGGTAGGGCCCAATTCTGCTGCAGTTGACCGCATTAAATAGTTTCTTACACATTCAGGTAGTCCAAAGGATTTTCATGGGATTACTTGAATAAGTAAGGCTGGCAGAATCAAGTTCTTCAGAATCAAATGTATTGGTAATACTTTTGGTGACTAATTAAAGTGTCCAGAATTGCTTTGTGATGGAGGGAAAGAAGACACACCAGTTTATTTTTCTGCTGTGTGGAGTTGCTAGTTCTGTAAAATATGGGTCTCTGTGAACCAGGTTATTGGTTTGTCTGCCAAAGTTTTGAGCTATTTGGAGTGAATCCACAAGAAATCCAAACAGGGAGGAAAAGGCTTTGCAAAAGACCTCCCCTGTGTAGAAGTTTTATCGTGTATAAGAAAAAGCGGAGTTGTCTACTAGTTAAAGAATAAGTTAAAGAACTTCTGGCTTCTCTTCCTGGCTCTTTCAGTAACTCTCTCTGTGTGACCTTGGACAAGTCACTCCTTCTCTGTATCAGTTTACTTCTCTCTCATGCTCAGTGTTTGTTTGTTTGTAAAGCACATTGAGAGCTGTGGATAAAAAGGCACTATATGAGTGTAAAATAGCATCTATAATATTCGGGGAAATAAGTGCATCTGAGGTTTCTTGTAGGCCTCCTGGTGCTGCTTAGAGAATTTTGCAACTTCATTCTTACTGGCCAACAGAAAATATAAGTGTAAACGATGATAAGTAGAAATACCATTAAAACACTAGCAGTGGAGGGGGAGAGCTTGTGGCCATCTTATGGTGCTGAATTGTACTAGACCACCTCCATTCTGGCAAGAAAATCTGTTGTGTTTAAAAAGCTCATCCAATTTCCAATGTCTCTTTTTTTATAAACTGGAAAGAGCCAGAAGAACTTTATTTGCCAACAAACTTCATATAAAACATTAAAAAAAAAAAAGTGACCAGAACTCATGTCAAAACTGATCCCTTGAGTCTCATTTAACATGTACAGTACACCTCCAAAAGTTTTAGATAATTAACATACGGCTTTTGTCAGTTCATGTAGTTTTAACTCTGTTCCTTTTTTACATTTGTCAGGTTGACAACATGCTGAAGTATGTGTCTTAGAGCCAAAGAAGGTTTTATAGATTCAGATACATAAATGCTGGGCCTGATTCTCATTTACACCAGAGCCTATTTACATTGTCAGAGACGTATAAAAGCCTTAACATAAATGAGAATCAGGCTCTCTACATATCCAAAGCTATGTAAAAGCCAGAGCAGGTTGGAAAGATGCACCTTCATGCTCTCACACACAGCAAGGGATGGGATAAGAAAAATTTAGTTTTGTTTTCTGTGGTAGCATAGGTCAGTTCCCAGGATTTCCATCTTTTTCGAAGCCTTGAACATCCTCTCATCTCTCTCTCTCCCCTCTCCCCCCAAGCTCTTTCTCTTGAGGCCCTTGTCTAGGCTTGACAACTCTGACGGAAGCTATTCCGGGAGTTTTTTTTTTTTCTTACATGATGTAATGTCATTTTCTTAAAATATCCTATTAAAATCTCTTGGATCGCTTTCAGTAGTTACCGGGAGATCGATGCTGATTCCAGGAGACTCCAGGCCAATCCTGGAGTCTTGGCAACTGTATCCTTGTCATGACCACATATTGTATGAATATAGGAGTTTCCAGACTGGATTGTACCAGTAGGTCCATCTAGCCCAGGGTTTCTTAAACTGGGGGTCAGGACACCTCAGGGGGTCACAAGGTTATTACCTGGGGGTTGCAAGCTGTCAGCCTCCACCCCAAACCTTGTGTTGCCTCCAGCATTTATAACGGTGTTAAATCTATAAGAAAGTGTTTTTAATTTATAAGGGGGAGGGGAGGAGTCATACTCACAGGCTTGCTATGTGAAAGGGGTCACCAGTAAAAAAAAGTTTGAGAACCACTGATCTAGCCCCATGTTCTATCCCTGAGACCAGTCCAACTGCTTCAGAGACAGGTGCAGGAAAACCTATCGTGGGTAATTAAGAAATAATCTCTTCACATGGAAAATTTATTTGCAGCTACTAACAGTTAGTGATTTTTTTCAGTGCTCTGATCGTGTGAGTATCTTTCTCATGGGTGGAGTCTCTGATGCTCTTTCCATGTGCGTGTGTTTATGTCCTTCCCACCCTAGAGAATGCACAAGGGACTCCCTTTTTGGAAGCTATCGGTGCCTCTCTTTAATCATCCAGAAAGACTGTGTTGATCTACACAAACCATCACTGCTTCATTTCATAGGATGCGCATGCTGCTTTTTACAGCATCCCTTACCAGTTCTGAAAGCAAGTGATGGGAATCAAATCCAAATATGTCATATGGCAACGCAGAGACCTTGTCTGCTTTACAAAGGGTTTGCCAGTATAGCTGTACAGGCAAACCCCCCTAGTGAAATGCATCTTATACCAGCAAAAGAATGCTTTTGCCAGTGAAACTAACACCAGGTCCTCGAATTAACTAAACTATCTCAGCCAAAGGAATTTTTGCTGGTATAACTGTGTTTACACTGGGGCATTTGCTGGCACAGCTATGTCAGTTAGGAGTGAGTGCCGCGCCCCCCCACCCCCTCACCATTCCTATCTGACATAGCTGAGCTGACAAAACTTTGTGTAGGCTGGACCAGAGTGTTTCCATGGAGGCCACAAGGCTGACATGGCCTTTGTGTTTTGATGTATAGAAAGGTGAAGTAAAGAGCAAAGTAGGTTTTAAATACTTACGTTAAGAACAGAACCTTCTTCAGGTGCTTAATTTCATGTCCATGCAACCGCTGACTGCATCTGTGAGCTTCTGTATTACATTATATATAACTTCTGTATTCATCACACGCATATTTAATATTAAAGGGGAAGGAGTTAGTAAAAATTGCCTCATCATCACGACGTCGAGTGATGTTCTGCATACCAGACATGTTTGTTTCTCTGCTTTGTTATTTGACATTAAAGGTGGGATTATTAATTTGCCTTTAGCCTACATAGGTGATACTTTTTTATTTTTTTTTTAATTTTTTTTTTTTTTTTTTAGCAGACTGGTCTCCCAAAGAGAGAGGATTCTCAAAAGTGATGTATCTGGATTTGGCCAGGCCTTCAAATCAACATGAAAGAGTTGGGCAAAATGTATTGGTCCCTGGCAGTAGTTAACCCACTGGGTTTTTAACTGAATTTAGTTTTCAGATTTAGCCAGTACAGTGGAGTCGCATCATACGCACATTTAATTTATTCGAATTCAGCTATACGTGCTCAGCCCAAAAAAAAAAAAAAAAAAAAGGAGGAAAAATAACAATTTAAATAGTGCAGGCGATTCCACCTGCCATTCCAGTCAATGAGCGAATGTCCCAGAGTGAGCATGAAGTGGGAGACGTGAGTCTGCTGTTCCTTCAGTCGCGTATGCCCTGGAGTGAGCGTGAGGTGGGAGACGTGAGTGTGCTGTTCCTTCAGTCGCGTATGCCCC